>OZ024834.1:46208450-46651186 GCA_964016985.1 Anodontia alba | reverse complement strand
GTTCTTGTAATGCCATGCTGTTTTACATATAATTACATGTAAACTATATTTTAACCTGTCATTCTGAGGGAAGGGTAGTCTTACGGTTGTAGAGTTTTAGGCCTTGCATGAAAATTTAAGGGACTTATATTTCTCCTTATTTTTTGATTCTTTGCTGAAAATCGCTTACTAGAGAACACATAATTGAGTTTCTTAGTCTCATGGTTTAAGATTTACTGACCTTGCAGGCAAAGGAGTTTATATTTCTCCTCGTGGGGTGGGGGGTGGGGGGGTGTAGCTTAGGGGTAATTTTGGTATGGGTGAGTGAGCCAGTATTTCAAAACCTACTCCATTCATATACCTGGCCTTTGAAAAAATGGACCCATTCATATACTTGATCATCCAAAATGCTGACCTATTTATATACTGCTCTTTATGAATATGTATATGAATGGGTCCGTTTTGTACCCATTTTTTGCTGGTTGTTACACAAATATCACAGTCAATTCATGTAATACCAAGAGGATTTATAAGCAGCTTCGAAAAATCTCTTGTGATAAATATGTGCATATACCAGGATGTCAGAAAAATGAGGCCTTTCACATTCACATAGGAATCCAGAAAAATTGGACCATTCATATACTTTTTGTTGAAAAAAGGGGGCCAATCATATACCTGGCAGTGCTGAAAAAGGGGGTGCTATTCAGCATGCACATCCATACTATGCCATTATGCCATATATAGTAAGTCCCCCCCCCCTCCCCGCGCGCCCCCCTCCCCCCCCCCCCCCCCCCCCAAGTATTTCTCATTATTTTTGGATTCTTTGTTAACTAGAAATGTGTCTAAAGTATACCAATGCTCCCGCATTGACGTAGCCTAATTTGGCAAGGTTTGCACAGTTTTATAGACCCCAAAGCAGGGACATCCATGTACTGTGAACACTTTTCTAGTTGTTTTGTTTTTTTTTGTATATTTTACAGGCTTTCAAATGGATCTCTAGTCATTTGTCATTGCCTGCAAATATTCAATCTATTATCTTATTTCAATATGGATGCAAATTAAACTGAGTATCTTGTCTTTACAAACCTTTGTAGGTCAACATGCAGTTTTATGTTTTCAAATCTGGTGAGTTTTGAAGCCCCTGGGCCTTCTGATGCCCAGGCCACCAGCATCTACAGCGCTTTGATTCAAAATATGTCTATGAAATTTACTAAAAATCAATGAATCAGGAGAATAGATCCGTTTGTTGACATTTGGATGTCTCGTAAGTCATGGCCGGAAGCTTGCATAAGAATTTTGAGTGTATAACCAGCAGCTACCCCTTACGAGATTACCAGGTGTGAATTCCATTCAAGAGATCTTATGTTATAAAGGACTAAGCCTGCCCAGTAAACTGTGGTTAGGTAAACTGACCGCGCTTGACATGACCCCATTGGATTGACTGGGCCGTAAAACCTCAACACAAACCTATTAGTTATAGGTTTAGTGTCATTTTCTGCTAAATACCCTGGCCTAGGAGTATCTGATGATAATCATGGGATATTTTTTCTTATTTCTCCATAAAAACGTGCCGTGGATACTCATTAGAAGCTCATTACTCACAGAGTTAAAGTACTCAATAACATCAAAAAATACTTTCAAAGTACAACTGAAAATCATAATTATATACTGGAAATATTATAACTTATATATAAAAAATAACTTACATCTATTTCTTCATGCGCTTACAACCTCAACTGAATATTATGTGTACATGTGTTCACCTCGTCCCGATGAACAATGGCTTTTACTCGTGTTCAAAAAAAAAAACAACTCACGATATGCACGCTTGTCAGGTAGCCATTGCGCACGCAGAACCCCAGATAAGAAGAGTATACAGATAAATATTTCTCTTGTTTCTCCACAAAAACATACATTTTCACATTGAATGCCCTGAACAGAAGCACCGAAGCGAGATGCATCTAAATATTATACTCAAACATGTTTTTGGAGGTAATATTAAGAATAACATAAACGTCCTTTTTCTTAAAAAGGTGACTTATGTAGAGAAAAGCTCGATCAACAAGAGATTAATGGGCTGATCAAAAAGTTCACTTCATTTCAGGCTGTCCAAAGAGTGCTGTGCTTTAACCTAAATATCTTGACGGTCATGTCAGCAAAGCCCGTGTAGATTAGCTCAAACTGCCCCAAGTCTGCAGTATATGCTGCCATTTAACACGGTACTATCTGGACATATAACCAGACTAGCAAACAATTTAGGTTAAGGATACAGTAAAGGGCTCTCTCTCTCTCTCTCCAGGGGAGGGGCGGGCTTTACTATCAAAATGGGTGGGGTGTGCTGCCAGGAGCCCGGGAGCCCTACACCTTTCCAGACACGATTGGGACCCCTTTCCAGACAAAAGTAAGATGAACAGATAACCCATTGTAGACAAAACCTGCTCGGTCAGATAACTTAACGAGGATTTTCTTACATATTATCAATATTAAGAACAAGAATCACACAAGATCAAGTTTAACTAAGGTATTTTCAAACAACAGTTTCCATTATGGAAAGGCATTTAAATATGCCCCCACCCCCCGCCCCGCCCCCCCCCCCCCCCTCCCCCAATTTGCCTCATACTCCTTACTCCTTTGACTGCTTACTGCTTTCTAAGTCCGTTTGCATGGCTTTTTTTTTTTTTTTTTTTTTATCTATCACTGACAGTCATCAGTCAGTTTATTTCTATTCTCTTTAATTTGTAATTGTTACTTTTCTTTATTTTCGGGGCCGTTTTAGACATACTACATATCATCGAAAGTGAAACCCCAGGTTAAGGTGGTTTACCTACCCCCTTCCAGACAGACATGGACCCCTTTCCAGGCAATTATATTTGAATCCCTTCCCAGATGTTTTACAATGAAACACCCCACCCCGTTCCAAACAGACTCCAAATAAGACCTCTTTTGTCAGCACATCTCTACCCATGCTTATATAGTGAGTGTCCCCACCCCGGCCGGCCTCTCTCTCTCTCTCTCTCTCTCTCTCTCTCTCTCTCTCTCTCATGCATAAACTCCAGACTAGACTGCAGTATAACGAATTAATACAAGACGCACGTATAGGTTACAAGACGGACGTATAGGCTATATACAGTTCAAAATGGTGGTATTGGACATTTTGTGTGACAACTGATGAATTTTATACTCAGTGTAATGATTTCAGCAGCTGACAATAGCCTCTCGAGAGGAACCTATCATTCACATATTTACTGACAAGGGCCAGAATAAGACACCCCAGGCAGCAAAATTTATACCCTACTACAACAGAGCAACCCCAGAGAGCAATCTGGCAACCTGGGATTTATACGATCTGCTTTAAAATGTTTTCCGAAATGCTACTTTCGTTCATGACTAAAACATTTGTACAACGGCCACGACTACATTTTTTTAAAGGAATGGTCTTGGAAACAGGTAACATCTACTTAGTGATTTTGTACACAATTATTTTAGACATGTTTGGACGTGACGCAGTTTGTGTGTTTCTTTGCATGTGCGCGCGCGTGTGTTAGTGTGTGCATCATGTTTGTGTGTGTGTGAGTGTCTGTGGACGGGGGAGGGGGGGGGGGTCTGTAGGGCAGGGTTTGTAATTTTGAAGGTGTCTCAGTACGCAGGCTTTTACGTGTAATGGCTCTTTTAAGACAATGGCTTTTGAGTCCTTAGGAAATTCTCCCCATATCTCAAGAAAACGAATGTTTGGGGGTATTCTGGAGAAGTTTGCATATTTTATCATGAAACTGCATGTTGTGTGTACACAGTAGAGTCGCCTTATCGGGGCGATTCTAATGAGTACACTCAACATACCATTGTAGTATCGAAAATCGAAAAAACATCCCTAAGTTTGCCATTTGCCTTCTGATCTTGCGCTATGATTAATCCTCGGTGGCTCGAACTACCCATGTCTAGATTAGTTTCCATGATTCCAAAGATGTTCGATCTATTTAAGTTCGACTTATTTTTCGCTGAGACAGATTGTTCTCGTGCTGAGTGTGACCAGCAATAGTCCTAGCGCCTTGCACACATGCGTAGTACTTCCTAGATCGTCGCTGCTCGGACAGAAAAGAAAAAAAAAAAACAAAAAAAAAAACGATCAGCCTCATGAGTTTCTGCTCATGCCCAGTTAGTATTCTACATAAATCTACAGCGAGCCGATAACGGCCCGCTGTAGATTTATGTAGAATGCTGGCTGGGTGTGCGTTCTGGTCAGAGTCTGCGCTTTTTTACAATGTGAGTTGATATGTCGATTCAAATCAAACTTTTCTTGTAGCAGCTCAGCAAGTACCAGATCATTCTTCTGAGAGGATTCAGGTATTTCCACACGGTTTTCACTCATACCGCTTGATAGATATACAGTCGACTCTCGTTATCTCGAAGTCCAAGGGACGTCCTGAAATACTTCGTGATATCCGTTCTTCGACATATCGGATTTGCACACGTGGGGAAAAATAAATCAAACAACCACATTTTACAGATGAATATGTAATTTGATTTCTAATGTTAGGTCCCTGTGTTAAACCAGGGACCAGATTTTCACTTCGAGATAAACGATTATTCGAAATAAGCGAAGTCGAGATAATGGGAGTCGACTTTACAATCTCGTATGTGGGAGAACACCGAGTTTCCGAACCGTCCTGCGCATTTACGTAGTGTAGTCTGAATCGTCGTTACTCGGCTAGTCAGTGATTGTCATGATTGGGATGGGCTTATGAAGACGAAGGTATAGTCAAGAGCAACTATGAAAGCCATTCGCACGTGCAGGTTGGTCTGGATCTTCGTTGTGTGCATGCGAGTTTGTAGACTGAGCTGGGAGTAGCACGTCCGTCCTTCTAGACGGTTACAGAGATTACCATAATTATATGCCATAGAACTTTGGAGAGTCAGACAGGCCTGTGCAAACAGTAAAGACCCACGTCATTCGCCGCAGAACGCGGCGCCTGATCAATGTCAACACTGTTTTCCATTCATCAGTTAGTATTTTAGACACGTATGCAGTTAAATGGACCTCTTCAAACTTTAGGACAAGAACAGTAAGGAGTGAAGGTGTCCAAATACTTAGGGTAAATACGGTACAACTGCTGACGCTGCGGAGGTGCCTTGATTATCTGCATAGTGCGGATATAATCGCCGGTTTTTGTTTAGCGCTCAGCATGCGGGTAAAAATTTCAGCCGTCGACGTCGACATTTTAAACTATTTTCTTTTCTCTCTCTCTCTCTCTCTCTCTCTCTCTCTCTCTCTCTCTCTCTCTCTCAGAAAACGGAATTTAACATTTCTTGCAAATCGTCTCCCAAGGAAACAATTCAGGGGCCAATTTGTATGATATGCCAGGGACTATTTTCAAGGCAAAATCAGCAAAATGCAAATGAATTATGAGTTTGTCGCCTGCTGACTTTGTCCAGGGCCAGAATAGCTAACGGCGAACAGCCTCGTTGGCACTCGCAGATGGGGTCGCTCAGTGGCACAACCAGAACGGAATTATTATTTTACGCACACTCGAGAAAAGCTTAACAAAATATGGGCTACCCCTAAAGGAAAGAATTAGCAAATTCCTTTAAGAGCAGCCCCTATGTTAAAGAAGCAAAATAATAATTTACGTAAAAAACAGGTTATTATTAATATTTTACTGACTCTTGTTACGCACAAGTCATGCGTAATGTGCGTACTGAGCGGTACGCTTTTGTCGCTGGTCTAGGTCCCCCTGTCCGCTTGTATATGACATTCATTCGTGCCCTATACGTAGTTGTTTTCAAGGGAAGTAATTAAGTAAGAATCAATGTTCTTTGAATATATCATTAGCTTCCCTTATATGATGACGACCCCAACATCCCAACAAAATTCGACCAACCGCATTCGAGGCTGATTTCGGAGTGTGTCCTATAATCGACTTGCGAGTCCGTCCGTCCGTCCATCCGTCCGTGGTCAGTTTGCGAAAATGACAAGAATGTTTGAACTGGTAGAAAAGATTTGATAATTTTCGCACACACATTGATACCGACAAGATCAAGGTTGTGGGCTTTTCAATGTCCGAGTCTAAACCTTGGCCAAAAATTGCGAAATCATGGCTATCGACCTTCAATCCTTGTTTTTCGTTCTTTGTTTCCAAAGGCAGCCTTTTAGATTTTTTTTTTATTTTACGTCACTGCAGATTGTGTAGACTGGCTCCAGTCTCCAGTGATTAAATATTTTTCTCAAATCCTATTGGATAATCCACTATAATAAAACCCAAAAAAAATATCATGACTATAAAGGCTGGCCACTAGTGACCAGCCTTTATAGTCTTGACATTACTTTGGTTTTATTAGTGGATTATTAAACAGATTATAAGAAAAATATTTAGTCACTGGAGACTGGAGCCAGTCACCGTAGTGCAGATTGTACTTCAATTTCCTTTGGGATCATTGAGCCTATTCTGGTTACATTGAAAAAAAAAACAAAAAAAAAAACACACACACAAAAAAACCCAAAAACAAACAAAAACGCTTACGTCAGTACTAGGGGCGTATGCATCTTCGCTAACTAAATTCTGCATATGAGGACTTAAAGGGAAAGGGCCACTAAAGGCAATGTCTTCAGTGAAGTATCCAGCTTTAGAAAACGAGCATTTTGGCGCAAATTTGATCAAAATCGGATAATACATAAGAAATATGTTGTATTTTATCTCTTAGGTAACTGTGAGCATGGGCGCCGCCATTTTGAATATTTAATTACATATTCATTTACACACACACACACACACACACACACACACACACACACACACACACACACACACACACACACACACACATACAAATAAAAGTCGCCTGTTGACAGGAATGTGCTGCTTATGTAAATTAGCTGACAGTTTATATGCAAATGAACAGATTTAAAGTTATACAACAACAAAATATTGTTTCAGATGTGATTATTCATTTTTTGCATATTTAATAGTGATTATAACGTCACTAACTTACAGGAATGGCGGCTTCCATGTGAGCATCTTCTCATGTATTTTATTCTAAAATCCAATAACTTTCTTTTTTTTAACCGATTTTCATATTTTTCACCAGACTGCTCAGCTCATCATGCTCTTTATTTTTCGACATGCTTATTATTTGATTTTTTGTTTCCTTTAATAAAACCGAGTGTCCGATTTTCGTTCTATTGTGTGTTCTTTGTCTCCAAAGGCAACCTTTCAGAATTTTATTTTATGCTATTATTTTTTTTTTAAAGTCGTCATTAGCTCTATAACCTTTAAGTTTTCTTTATCATTGTAATTCAACAAAATTATGAGCTATATATATATATATATATATATATATATATATATATATATATATATATATATATATATATATATATATATATATATATATATATATATATATATACTACAACACTCTCAATTGAGTATTATGTGTCGGACTCCCCGCAACATGCAATAAAAGTAAAGAGTTAAAAACAAAGCGGACAGTGAGAACAGAATAAAAGTGTATAGTGTTAGTGTATTATACAGTAGAAACAAGAAAAAGTGAGGATAAAAACAGTGGTGTTTAGATTTATGGTCTGTGGTGGTACTCCTGACTGACAGCCAATTTGAAGCTGTCAAGATTCGTCAGGGTCGCCGTGCTGGCCGAAAGATTGCTCCACTGTACCACTGCCAATGGGAAGAATGAGTATTTGTAATAATCAGTTCTTGCATATAGTTGCCTGAATGCTAATGAGTTGGTTGTCCGAACGATTGAAGGGGATGATGTATGTAGGGAATGGGATAGCAACAAGACCATGGACTATCTTGTAGAAGAGGACCAGTCGTGAGTCAGCACGCCGTTGTTTGAGAGTGCGCCAGACCAGTCTTCCCAGCATGTCTGAAACACTAGAGTAGGGAGAGTAATCACTCAAGACCCATCGAGCCGCCCGTCTCTGGACCATCTCGATCCTCTGGATATCTTCCTGGATATGAGGGTCCCAGACTGGTGCAGCATATTCCAGCTGGGGGCGAACAATAGCCTTATAAGCTATCTCCCTAAGTTTTGGCCTTAAGGTTCCTTCGTAAGAACCCAAGGGATTTGTTGGCACTGTTTGTAATTCTTGCTATATGGGGCTTCCAGGACAGGTCACTAGCAATGTTCACACCCAGGTACCTGGCAGAAAGCACAACCTCAAGTGTTTGGCCATGTAGGGTATACTGGGTTGGGATAGACGTTCTTGCTCTTGTTACTCGAATGACCTGACACTTACCTGGATTAAACTCCATATTCCAGTCGAGTTCCCATTCTTGGAGGGTGTTGAGGTCACAGAATATATGACACAGAATCTTTCCGTAAGCGTTATGTTAACACTTACATAAAATTACCATTCCAGTTCTTGACTTTTCCTTTCCGTAAAAATGGTATAAGTGAAGAAATAAAATGGTTATCACATGTACGAGCACATGCAATTCAATAAATATATTTCTGCTCAAAACATAGATTGTGGGTACTCGTTAGAATCGCCTCACTGAGGCGGTTCTAACGACTGCCCACAATCTATTTTGAGCAAATATATGAAAACTATCAGACAAGCTTTTTATCTGTTTTTTTTTTTTTTTAAATATTTGAATAGGAATGTTTTCTAAATGAATTAAAATTGCATTAGGCTTAGAAACAAATTGCGAAAAATACACTGTATACCCTGCTTATCCTGGTTCTATTTATATATTATAGAGAAACATGAGATGCTCATTGCATTCTCATTACTTTATCACTATCTGGGCTATTTCAGCAGACGACAAAGTGGTGATTTTTTTTCTATTTTTTCACAGAAAACTGGTTTTGTAAATCAATTTGTATTTTGTATTTTTCATTACGAAAGTATGCCTATCCAAATATATGGAAAATTTGGCCTCCAAAAACTGAACATTTTCAGATAAATAAACTCTGATATTTTTCATATATTTTTCAAACATAGATTGTGGGTACTCGTTAGAACTGCCTCGGCAAGGCGGCACAATCTGTGTTTTGAGCAGAAACAAAAAAAAAAAAAAAAAAAAAAAAAAAATAATGTATACCCTTGTAAACCAAAAATCTTCTCCAGAACCAAAGTGCCTTGGGGCTGAATATTTGTTCCGATCTTCGGGGACGGGAGGTCTACTAAAGTTGCTAAAATGGTGGTCTTACATTGACATTTGACCTTTTTACGGTGAGGTCGTTTGCTTCCCTATGCATTCATATTGGCCCACATTTGTATGGGAAAAAATGTTGAGAATTCCAAACAACTTCTCCTCTGAAGCCAATGCTGCTCTAATGTCATTTGGAGCCTCCTTGGGATAGGAGAACGAATGATTGCTAAAATGGTCACCATCCATCGACCAAGATGGCTGCCATGCCCATATATGGTTAAAACTTTCAAAACTCTTCTTCTCCAGAACCAAATAACCCCTGGGGCCTTATCTTTTACACAAATCATCGTGGACAGGAGGTCTACCAAAATTACTAAAATGATGGGCCCACGTTGACGTTTAACCTTTTTATGGCATGGTTGCATTTGCTTCCCCCAAGCATTTGTATGGGACCTATATATAATATCGAAAAAAAATGTTTAGAATTCATTATTTGTGCTTCTCCTCTAAAGACTATGATCCAATTGAATTGAAACTTGATGAGTAGCATCGGAGCGCCTAGTAAGCACATATAGCTAAAACTGGGCTGATCGAAAATGGTCACCACGGCCGCCATCTTGAAATACAGTTTCGACAACTGTTCCCAAACCTTTGGTCGAAATGAACTGAAATTTGCTCTGTAGCAACAGGACGACTTCTGGATCGAAATTAGCTAAATCATATTGATCCAAAATCCAAGATGGCCACCACGGCCACCATCTTGAAAATCTTTTTTTTTTTTTTTTTTTTTTTTTTTTTTTTGGACATCTCGCAAACCACAAGGCGAATTATGTTGAAACTTACGATATAGCAACAGGTTGACAAGTAGGTAAAATCGCTAAAATTATGCCGATTGGAAATCCAAAATGGCCGCCACAACTACCATTTTGAAAACCAATTTTTGACAGTTGGGCTATTTGAAAATAGCTATAATTGTGCTGATCAGAAAATGTATTTTTGACCATTCCTCGCAAACCACTCTGCCAATTAAGTCGAAACTTATGATAGAGTAATATGCCAAGCAGTAGATGTAAAAGTAAGTAAAATCGTATGGAATGGAAATCCAAAATGGCCACCACAGCCACCATATTGAAGGGTGAATTTTGACATCTGCTTCTGAACCATTTGGTGATTTGAGTTGAAATTTACATTGTAGCAACAGAATGACTTGTAGATCAAAAGCAAATAAAACTTTGCTGATCAGAAATCTAAGATGGCTGCCACAGCTGTCATCTTGAAAAGCAGTTTTTGACATCCTCCAGAACCATGGGAGATTTGAGTTGAAAATTTCACTGTAGCACCTCTAGATCGAAAATAGCTAAGATTGTGCTGATCTGAAATCCAAAAAGGCTATCACAGCCGCCATATTGTTTTTAAATTTCTCTGAAACTGCTTGAGCAATTTTCACCAGATTTCACATATGGCTTTCTGTCAAAATGGTATTGACAATTTGTTTGAATGGTTCTGCGCCATTGAACAAGATGACCGCCATGCCCAAATATGGTAAAAAGACTTACAAATCTTTTTCTCGAGAACCAAGAAAGCTTTGAAGCTGAATCTTGGTATATAGCATCGGGAACTCAAGGTCTACAAAGTTTGTTCAAATAACTCAAGGTCTACTAAGTTTTCCAAATAAAGTTCGTAGGTTGACCTTTGACCTTTTTTTTCAGCAAGGACAAATTTGTGCCCCATACATCTAAATGGGGAAGATGTTGAAAAATCATTTTCTCAATGAATAATGAAGACTAATTGCTGAAACTTACAATGTATGATTAAAGTAATAAAACTGTAGCTACTGTCAAAATTTTGGAGGGGTAGGGAACGGGGGTCCTTTGTCCTTGGGCTATATACATGTATAAAATTATAAAATCTTTTAATGTCTTCTTCTTTGAAACAGTTTTCACTAGATTTCACATGGTTCACATAGGGCCTTCTTTCTGTCGAAAGGATATTGACAGTTTGTTCAAATGGGTCTGCACCATTCAACAAGATAGATGCCATGCCCATATATGGTAAAACACTTAAAGATATTTTTTCTCCTGAACTCAGAAAGCTCTGAGGCTGAATCTCGGTATACAGCATCAGGGACACAAAGGCTACTAAGTTTGTTGCAATGATGATATTAAGATGACCGTTGACCTTTTTTGTAAGGTCAAATTTGTGTCCTAGTTGCTGTGGCAATACTGGAAGAAGTTGCATGGCATTTGCAGATATGCAATAGCTGTTTTTATCAGGTGAGCGAATCGTGGCCCATGGGCATTTTGTTTCCAGAAAACAGGATTTGACATTTCATAAATCCATTGGAGACAATTTGTATGAATTTGAAATGTCAAACCTGTTTTGGGGAAGAATAAGAAAAATGATTCAATATGTTGTCTGCTAAAAATTTTACCCTGAGTGAAGTACTAGCACAAGCATTAAGGATTAACGGTAATCCTTGCCAAGTTTGAACAAGCATATTTTACTGCTTGTTGATATGTCTAAAACAATACTTGATGAATGGCAGTGGTGTGCAGTATATCTAGGTCTATATTTTTTGCCCAGGCCTGTCGTATCTGAATATTTAGTTTCAATACGGTAATTTAACTTTTTACCACACACTGAACAAATTCAGCAGACTACAAACTGATGATATTTTTTATTTTTTTCCCAGAAAACAGGATTTGACATTTCATGCAAATTGTCTCCATTAGAGACAATATGCATGACATGTCAAAACCTGCAGTCTGGGAAATATATGAAAAATATTACAATATGACGTCTGCTGATAATATTTTACCAGGAGTGCTAAGAGTTAAGCAACATCCCATTAAATGTTCTCTTTAAATCTTTCACTACTACATACAGGGAAAAAAATCTACAAACAATGTAGACCCTGATGAGATGGCTTTTGTCAGATTTTCTTGTCTAACAACCCTTTTGACATAACATTTGAATGGCTTTCACCTATGTCTGACCATTATGTTACTGGAAGTCAAACCAGCTGTCAGGAATCTGCAATCAGAAAGTTTATGACTATAATAACTTAGCCCTACTGCTGAGATGTAGCGGTAAACCTCATATTCAGAGAACAGCCAGTTGGAGCAAAATTCCTGGGCTAAACTGTAGACCTGTAAACCCCTGTTTTACTATATGAAAGTGGGGTTTAAGGGTGTCAAAATTATGTTGACATGTTTTCGTAATGCTACAATATTTGAACCTAGGGTGACGATTTAGTACCAGTAAAATCAATTTAGCTCCAACCCGGCTCCACCCCCGACCCCAACCATCATAATCGAGAAGTTTACTATATAACCCACTGTAAAAATCCCCTAGATTTTACGGTAAAATAATTGGCAACTGGTTAAATTTACTGTAAATTTTTACATGCGCCCGTAGATTATTGATAGGAATCTATGGTGGCATATTTCTGCCACGAGATAGCTAGGTAGCTATCACGATACTTTCAATAATTATCTTGATATTTCGAAGTTTCCTGAAAAGATTATCTTAATAGTTTAAAGTTTCCTGGAAATATTATCGCGAAGGTTTACAGTATCATCGCGATATTTTTTGCGTTAGTGCCCAGAGCTGCCATTTATTTTCTGTTATCTATAGATAGAACCGAAATCGGAATACCTTTGTTTATACTATTGAAATTCACCGAGGGTATTTACCAGCGATGTTTAAGGTAAGAGTTTGTACTAGGTAATCGCCAATCGGTGCGTAGAAATCCCAGAATGTCATATCCGCTTGTGTTCTATTTATAGCTACCTCGCTACCATGAAAAAATTATCGCGATAATTTTATCTAGATACTAATGTCAGTTCCGAGCAGTACCACGAAATTTTGCGTTAAAATATTTTCTGGAAATTAAAAAACATATCTAGATAATTCAAATTATTGCGATAATGTTTTCAGGAAAACTTTTTATTTTCTGGAAAATTAAGAATATTATCGCGATAGCTATCTAGCTACCTCGTGGCAGAAATATGCCACCATAGGAATCACCTTGCTAGGCAGTGCATACTAGGGCAAGATACGTAACGTTTAGCAGAGTAGGGGTGTGAAGTACCGCACCGTATCCGTGAAGCCTACCAGCCATACCCCATTGTACGAGATAGCTCCTGTAAAAGTTCTACAGGTGCCCGTAAAAAAATAACGGTAAATGCACTGATAGCCGGTTGCCATTGAGTTTACCATAAAACCTATGAGGTCTTTTTTAATGTCTGCCTATGATTCAATGGTGGTGCATCACGAAAACACACATATATAAATTTGACCCCGCTTAAATCCCACTGTGATCCACTTTTTAAAACTTGGGTTTACAAGGGTATACATTATTTTTCTTATTTTGCTCGTCGAGGCCGTTCGAACGCATACCCACAATCTATGTTTTGAGCAGAAATATGTAAATGTCAGAATTTTTTATTTGAAAATTTTCCATTTTTGGTTGTAAAATTTTCAATATATTTGAATAGGCATGTTTTCGTAATGGGTCTTCTTTGTGTGGCCTTGTGGCCGCTTGCTGCGGTTTTTTTCTCCTGTTTGTTGTCTTATTGTTGTGTTTCATGGATCCTGTCTAGCACTGTGATCATCTTGTAGGGGAAGCGAGAGCTGGCCCCGAGGTTATAAAACTTTTCAAGCTCAACTCAGCTGAGCATGAAATTTTTCATGCTATTAAGTCTCAAATTACCATCGATTGCCAATTCTTTCTTGCTGAACATATCTGAGTGTGAAAATTTCTCTACTAATAAATATGAAAATGCCAACTTCCTATTTATTAGCAGAGAAAATTTCACGCTCAGCATGAAAAAAAAAAGTTTTATAAGCAAGGTTGCTTTGCTTTTCTTTGCTTGTGTGTTGTCTGTCATTCTCGGTTTGTTTGCTCTTCCTTTTGGTGTCATTGGTAGGCTATGGTCTGTAATTGTGTCTGTTCCTGGACATCCATTATTACTTTAATTGACAGTTCATGCAAATTGTTTCCATGTCAAATCCTGTTTTCTAAGAAAAATAAAAAAGAAAAAAAAAATGTTTCAATATTTATTTCATCTGCTGAAAAATTACCAAGCATGCGGTTTCATGGCCTTTTCAACAACAATGTATATTGCGCTGATTGCATGCCTTTTCCGGGCCTCATTTTTTTGGATATACTTATTTGAATGCGCCTGTCAAGGTTTTCGCAAAGAGAGGGAGGGGAGTGGGAGGGACGCAGGATTACCCTCGGAATAGATGGCCTTTAAATACAATTGTTACCCTTGTTACCTGTGTTACCTAATGGGTAACGAAAATGCACTTCTGGGAAAAGAGTAATACTTTCTGGACATATATGATTTTAGACGCATTCAAAGGTAGTAACATGGAATTGTGAATTTTATTAGAAGTACAAGCTAAAGAGTTAGGTGTGCGAATATTCTGGGTAAATACAGTATCCAAAAATTATCATATCCTCCAAAAGTTCCCATGGAAATGAAATGTACATTCTCGTCAAAGAGGGGTTTCGGCTGAACCCCACGAACCCATCTGGATCCGCCCTTGTAGCACTATTACATGTACTTAAAATCCGGCGCGGATTAAAATCTCGGCGGTCGGGTTATTCTCCGGCGGTAGTCAAATTGCATAATATGCCGAAACAGGCATAGCATGTCACATTTAAACTGTCATATTTTTTACACGCGTATTTGACTAACTTCAATTTTTTCTGTGGTCTGAACAGCAGACGCTTGATTTTTTTTTTTCGGAGAAAATAAGACTTGCCTTTTTCATGCGAATCGTTTGCCCAGCAGAGGATTCACATTTCTAATGAAATTAAACAAAAGGCTGGTTTCATTTGATTCTTTCGGTACAGATATTCTTATGCCCAGCACGATTAAAAAAAAAAAAAAAAAAAAAAAAAAAAAACAACAAACGATGGGGATATTGTGAACGCCTCCGTCCGCCCGTCATGTTATCTCCTAAACCATTGGGCGGAAACTTGCTACATGACATCCCCTCACGGTAAGGGTGTGCGAGAGCAACATTATTTTTTCCGTCCGTTCGGCGTCCTTCCATCTGTCTGTTATGCTATCTCTTCCTAAACAAACGTGACTTCCCCTCATAGTAAGGGTGTGCGAGAGCAATATTTTCCGTCCAGCGTCTGCCCGGCGTCCGTCCATTACGCTATCTGCACCCAAACCACTGAATGGAATTTAACTAAACTTGCTACATAACTTCCTTTCATGGTAAGCATGTGCTAGCGCGAATCCGCCCATCAGTCCATCCGTCATGCTATTAGCAGTTGGGATTTGCGATGACGCGCCATCGACTGCGCATTCTAATATTTTATGCATTCTTTGTTTTGTTCAATAGACTAATGTAATGAGCCTAAGAATGCTGTCTGCTGCAGCTGTTAAAGGCTCTAAGATTTAAATGATGAAAGAAATGCCCTGTATCCTGCATATTGTTAATTTGTGTTAAAGTAAGGCCAGTCATCATTATCATCACTTTGTTATAAGCATCAGTTTCTTTCTTCTGTTTGGTCAAAATAACCATCCAGTGTAGACGGATAATAAATTACACACATTGATTATGCTTTCTGCTTACACAAAACTCACTGGTAAACGAGTTATGCTTAAAATTCAATTCCTTTTCATCAGTAGCTTTTCTGTTTATAAATATGCATTTTCTCTTGTCTCATTATCTTGAAGAAGTTTGATATTAAATATACTGAAAGGAAAAAGAAACGCAGGGTAAATTTTATTCCTAAATTTCATTCAAGTTTGAAAAAGTTTGTTAAATATTTTTTGAGGATTATAAAACGGTACATGTATGGAACAAAAGTTCCAAATTTCATTGGTTTGTGATCAACAAGTCTCGAGTTATTGAAGTTCATTGGTAGCTACCCCCCAAATCTTGAAATCAAAATCAAACTGAAAATCAATATCGGGTGTGCCCCCCTCTTGCTGCCGTTGCTGCCGCGCAGATAGTCGACGTCGTGTGTACCGACGTCGCGGAGAACGCTTTGCCGACGCCTGTGTTGTCGAACGGGATCGGTTTGGGGGTGGCTCCGTTATGGTCTGGGGAGGCATTGCTCACGGGATAAAATCACAGTTGATTATTGTTGCGGGCAATATGACCGCAGTAAGGTATAGGGATGAGATCTTGCGTCCTGTTGCAGTCCCGCTTGTGCAACAACGTAATCTGATTCTGCAGCAGGACAATGCCCGACCACATGTTGCCCGAGTTTGTCAGGATTTCCTGGCAAACAATAACATCGCACCACTAGCATGGCCACCGTACAGTCCAGATTTGACCCCAATAGAGCACATGTGGGATGAGCTGGACAGAAGGGTTAGGAAACGCCGAAATCCCCCCGCAACTCTCGCACAACTAAGGAATGCGTTGATCGATGAATGGAATAACATCCCGATGCGAACTGTCAATGCTTTGGTTAACTCTATCCAAAGGAGAATTAGGGCTGCAACGGCAGCAAGAGGGGGGCACACCCGATATTGATTTTCAGTTTGATTTTGATTTCAAGATTTGGGGGGTAGCTACCAATGAACTTCAATAACTCGCGACTTGTTGATCACAAACCAATGAAATTTGGAACTTTTGTTCCATACATGTACCGTTTTGTAATCATAGTAAAATATTTAACAAACTTTTTCAAACTTGAATGAAATTTAGGAATAAAATTTACCCTGCGTTTATTTTTCCTTTCAGTATATATTGCTGTGAACAAGCTTGGTAATGATTAATCTTTAATTGTTAGTGGGATTGGGTACAGCTAGTAGATTTTCAGCCATGTATTACCAGGGAGTCAACTTTTGTGACTTCCTGTTTGCTTTCCAGCGCACCAAGTCCCCTTTGAAACGGGATTTATTCTAAAAGGAAAGAATTTGCTCCCGAGGGGAGCAACTTTCATTTTAAAGTAGAACCTTTTCAGGAGGGAAACAAAACAATTTTGCCATCTGTTTGTTTATTTATTTATTTTTTTTTTTTCAGAAAAAAAATAAGGCTTAACATTCCATGATGTTTTGCCACTTTATGATTTATTTTGTATATTGTATACTGTTTTTTATGTTAATATGCACTAATTTAGAATATTGTGCTATTTATAAAAGAGCCATTACAAAAATTACAGAAGTATAGACCCAAATAAAACTGTGTGTCCTGGACCATTGCTTTCTTTTTCTATTTCTTTTGTTTTTTTACATATTCCATACCATCCTGGCTGTGTTTAATATATATTATGCCTATTACATTTTTGTATGAAAGAATTATCCAATTTAACCCTGTCTTGCTGAATGAATTAATATGCCATGCCCACGTCTAATTTCCAGCCAATCAGATTACTTGATCTGGGTTTTTGATAGAAATTCACATATTTAATGACAAACATTGCAGATCCAGATCAGTCGGCTTCTTCAGAAGCCAGCTGATCTGGATCTACACTTTTTGCTAAGACAGGGCATGTCATGTTCAGCAAGAGAAGGGTTAATTCTTCTTTTCCTTTTCTGCCCTGATCCGTAATCATTTCTAAATGTATGAGTGGCTGACTTTGTGATGGAATGAAGCAAACACCCTATTCCTTTACCTAGACTGGTTATGGGAGATAATTCATTTGTTATATTGCAAAAAAAATTCTCAAGACATATATCTCATGTTCACAGTTCCTCACCAAAAACTGTGATGGTTGCCATTTTAATTTTCCAACTGTATATTGAACAAAATAGCAAAAATTCCCATTTTCTCATTTTATTTTAAACTATTTTTGATTTAATTTACCCTCAAGTGTTATTTGTCTATGCTGTAGCATTCCTGGCTAAACATTTCCGCAAACATTTTGAAATCTTTCTTATTTTTCCCAGAAAATAGGTTTTGGCATTTTATGCAAATTGTCTGCACAATTTCCATATAATGTCAAAGCCTATTTTCTTAGAAGACAGTTTGTATGAAATGACAAAGCCTGTTTTCTGGAAAAAAAATAAGAAAATTATCAATTTCTTGTATGCTGGATTAGCCCAAAGTGGTAATGGTTAGAATCCTTCCTATCCTATTAGATAATTTTACATCACCTTTGCATTGAGCATCGTCTGCTCTCATGCCATTTTAACTGCAGTTTGTTTTATTTGGGTTCAACACAGCTTTCAACAATCTTTCAGTCATATCACAACAGTCTGGATGTGACAGGGTGCTAAATGCTTCATTTTAGATTCTTACCTCACTGAAATAGCATGCTGCAGACACATGATATTCCAGGCAGTTACATTATACCGACACCACATTACGAAAACATGCCTATACAAATACATGTATATTGGAAATTTCACCACCAAAAAAACTCAAGATTTTTCCGATAAAATTTCTGATATTTTTCACATTTCTGCTCAAAACATAGATTGTGGGTACTCGTTAGAACCGCCTCACCGAGGCGGTTCTAATGAGTACCCACAACCTTTGTTTTGAGCAGAAATAAGAAAAATAATGTATGCCCCTGTAAACCCCAGTTTTACTATATAAAGGTGGGGTTTAAGGGGGTCAAAATTATATAGGTATGTTTTTGTGATGAGGCCAACCAGTTCTGATTCCTAGCTCTTCTTTCTTAATGCTGAGCACCAAACTAAATAGCAGCTTCCAAGAACTCTTGGTCTCTTGATTCATGCTTAATTTTACTCTGTAAGACTTGTGTTATATAAATGTATGCAAAAATCTGTCAAAAACCAATGGCTGAAACATCTTTAGGATCATGGAAACTTTCTAGACATTGGTAGTGTAAGCCACGGAGCATTAATCAGGGCCAGGTTGTTCAAAACTTAACAAAGTTGTTAGCTAATGTGTCGTTAAAATTTCTATCTTGAAATATGGCAAATACATTGATATTTTTTGCTGAAAAAAATATGAGTAGCTTTTGAATTGCAAAAGCTACTCACATTTTTGCAGCAAAAATATCAATTTATTTGAAAATAATTTAGCAACAACAGTTAATGAGTTTGTCATCAACAAGCTCGTTAAGCTAACAATGTTTTGAACAACTGAGCCCAGAGTGCAAGGTCAGGAGGCAAACGGGGATAATTTAGGAATGTCGTTTTTATCTTCTATAGAATATGAGTGTATTCATTAGAATTACCTTGATAAAACAATTCTAACAAAGATAAGCACGCATACATTTTCATGATAAAATAAGAAAATTTTCCTAAAATATCCCAAAATATTTGTTTTCTTGAGCAATCAGATGAATTTCATAGGGACTAAAAATGAATCTGAATCAGCCATGGTAAACCAGCCATCAGTGTTTGAGTTGTTGAAGTTTTTTTCTGAGTCCGGGTTTTACTGTAATATAGCAGTAATACAGCAGCAATATAAAACAAAAACATCAGTAAGTTTTACACCAGTTTATTTTACTTGTGCTACTTTCTTGTAAGAAACTAAATCTGTAAAACACCTTTGGTCAAGGCTGTATTAACATCTCAGTAACAATTTTGTTAAAAAATAGAAGTGTTGTTTTTACCATATTTAGCCTAAATATTCAGCTTCTGATGCCCTTACCATAATTGTCCTTACATTTTAATTATTCTGTTTGACTGGTACCATAGCTCCAGATAAGGTGTTTTTTATACCTACACCCCACCCCACCACCACCCTGCAAACTGTTAAGTGTGTATGTGAGGGGTATACTGTTTTTACCAATTCCTTGTTGCCCATCCATCTCTATATCTGTCCATCCATCAGTCCATTACATATAGGTTTCTGCTACGTTTCTTGCTAAATATTTTATCAGAAGGGCGTCATTACCTCCTTGTGTGTGTATGTGTGTGTGTGTGTGTGTGTGTTTGAGTAGGGGGTTATCTAATAAGCACTGCTTATTGACACTTCTTGTTTCATCTGGAAAGAACTGATACTTAATTTCTCAAAAAAACAACAACAAAAAAACAACGTATGTTATGGAACTCATTAGAAGTGCCTTGCCAAGGCATGAGAACCCACAGCATACGTTTTCGTGGAGAAATAAGAAAAATAATTTCCTGGTATCCCCTGTTATCTAGAGCTATGGACTACCTTGTGATGTGTCTAAAATACTGTTGGACCAGGGGCAGTCTGCAGTATCTCATCTGGCCCCGAGGTTATAAAACTTTTTTCATGCTCAACTCAGCTGAGCATGAAATTTGTCCTGCTAACAAATCTCAAATTACTAACAATTGCAAATTTTCTCTTGCTAAACATAGCTGAGCATGTATCTTTCTGTGCTGACAAATATGAAAATGCCAACTATTGTTGGCATTTTCATATTTATTAGTAGAGAAAATATCATTCAGCTCAGTTGAGCATTAAAAAGGTGCCTGAGACTAGACTGTTTGCTCAGGTCTGTCTGTCTGAATACTTAGATTAAATAATGTATTAAAGTCAAAACACCTTTAAAAAACGCTGTATTAACATCTGAGTAACAATTTTGTTCAAAAATAGAGGTGCAAGTCTTTAAGTCGACAAGAATCATCACATTAATTTACTAAAACAATAATTTTGTTCATTAACACACTTGAAGTAAACTGGAAAAAGCATCTATATTCCATACATCAACAATGAAGACCCTCATCAGTCTCTGCAGCCATGACACAGGCAAGCTGAGTAGTGGTGTCTTCCAGCAAATGCAACCTGGGCCAGTTGTTCAAAGCGTCGTTAGCTTAACAAGTTTGTTAAGAGTCATTTCGTTAACTGTTTTAGTGGATTCAATATACAATATTCTGATATTTTTTGCTGAAAAAAAGTGAGTAGCTTAGCTACTCACATTTTTTCAGCAAAAAATATCAGCATATTTGCGTATCACTCGATGTAAATTTTAACAAATCGTTAACTAACAACGTCGTTAGCTTTGAACAACTGGGCCCTGGGCATTCTCGACACATCCAATAATTCTTATTAGATCTCTGTTGACTGTTAATGCATTTTGTGGTACAGTAAATGTCCTTAAGTTTTGAACATTTTATAACATTCTTTTGGCCTAAAGATTGCCTTTTTCGGCAGTTGTTTCTTAAACTAATCAGTGGTATGGCAAACCATGAAGGCCCTGATCAGGCAGATCCTGCAGGAGCAGTCTAATCTGGGTCTGCACTGTTTCCATAGGCCACTTTGTCAGAAAAAATGGTGTACAAAATTTAAGGTCATTTACCACAGCTAATCGTGCACAGCACCACATAAAACGAGTATCCAGGTATAATTTTTTTTCTTATTTCTCCTCCAAAACATGTGGGTACTCATTCAGGTGCTTCTAATGAGTATCAACTACATGTTGTTATGGAGAAATTAGTAAAAATATCTAATGTTCATGGAGAAACAAGAAAAGAATTCAACAATCTGAAACTATGATGACCAATGATTCAGTCAGCAACAGAAAAGACCTGGGCTTTCCCTATCTGTATGTGCCTCAAAGACAACCTTTAGTCAATGCTCACATGATCTTTATTATTCATCTGAACAAAACTTTGACCTTTCAGGATGTATGCCATAAACAACATAACTCTAGACATGAGAGATCCAGATTATTTTTCATCTCTCCATAAAAACATGTTGCGGTACTCATTAGAAGTGCCTTTGTGAAGTACTTTTAATGAGTACCTAAATGCTGACATGCACATGGACAGGGTTATGCAATTCATGGACAGTGTTAGGCAATTCATGGACAGGGTTATGCAATTCATGGACAGGGTTATGCAATTATCAAATTTTACTACTTGTCCATGGACACAAGTAAATAGTCAAAATCCACTTTCCCAATGAGAATTACTTGCCCAAAACATTGACATTTTCTTCTTATTTCTTGAAGAAAACATACGTTGTGTGTACTCATTAGAAGTGCCTCGCTGAGGCACTTCTAATGAGTACCCACAACATATGTTTTCTTCAAAAAATAAGCAAAATATATATCTCAAAATCTGGACACTCTTCTTAGCTAGAGTTATGAAGTCCTTGTCCCAGGACAAGTAAATTGAAATTTCTTACTTGTCTTTAGGGAAATGGGACAAGCTGGACAAGTCGGGCATAGTATTTCCAGAGCCATGCGCATGAAGAAATAAGAAAAAAAATCAATACTTTTTGGTTGAAGTGTGCCTTATCTAAATACCTTGATTAGATTTATAGCTCCTGGTTAGGCACATTTTTCAACCAAAAAGTATGTTTGTTTGTTTGTGTTGAGGTTTTACGGCCCAGTCAACCCAGTGGGGTCATGTCGAGCATGGTCAGTTTACCTAACCACACGTTTACTGGGCAGGCTTAGTCCTCTAAGCAGTTAACCAGTATTGTGCACATTCTTTTGCCAGAAACTGACAACTGCCCTTCTTGAATCAGTGGAAGGGAGAGAATGACTGTAGAAAATATTTCATGATCAAACTAAAAAGTATGGATATTTTTCTTGTATCTCCATAAAAACATATGTTGTGGGTACTCATAAGAAGCACCTCCATAAGGCACTTCTTATGAGTACCCATAACATATGTTTTTTGTGGAGAAATAAAAAATACTATCTGGCTACCCCCTCGTATCTGGGGCTATGAGATTATTCAGATGTGTACACTGCTTTGTGTTTTCACTGCTTGTATAGGAAGCTTGGGTTTTTTCCCCTTGCATGATTTGTTTCATACTTAAGACACAACATTTAAGCGAAATACAATTGCTATGGGACATAGCAAAGAAAAATGTGCGTAAGCAAATAATTGTTTTTGTTACTTTTGCTCTAAAACATGTCACTGAGGTGATTCCAATGAATACATGCAAGACATGTTTTGGAGTACCTACAAGGTATGTTTTGATGCAACAAGAACAAAAATTATCCTAAATTAACACAACAATTGTCATCTTATCTGATGCCAGCATATTTACTTTAAATATATGGACAGATATACCTACGCAAACAGTGTAGACACAGATAAGACACAGCAGAATGCAGTGTCTGATAATGGTCTACACTGGTTACCCGTCTCTCTTAGTAACTTTTAGATACATCATCCTTGAAAAAGCATGACTGCTTAACACTTAGCACTCTGAATAAAATTATCAACAGACAACATATTGAAATATTTTTCTCATTTTTCCCCAAAACAGGTTTTGACATCTCATGCAAATTGTCTCCAATGCAGACCATTTTCATAAAATGTCAAATCCTGTTTTCTTGAAAAAAAAAAAAAAAAAAAAAAAAAAAAATAAGAAAAAATATCATCAATTTGTCATCTGCTGAGAGTGGTAAAGGTTGATATAACTGGCAACAGTATACTATATATGAAGATTGTCCTTTTTGCATTACAATAGCTGGAAAAAATGGATGCTTATTATTTATGTAATAAATGTATGCTGGGATTAGTCCTGGACTTTTTGCAGGCCTTCTCCAAGAAGCATCAGGGATTTTTATATACAGTTTGAACTGAGAAAAATTTCAAAGCCACTTATCTTTTTTTGTTTGTTTGTTGTTGTTAAAAATGCATTAAAATATAATTAATGTGTCTAAATTATGACAGCTACTGTCTGTTTACTGGTAACCACACTTTCTGGATTGGTTCAGTGAAGAACGTGCATGTGTTTTTGTTTGTTCTTGTTTAACGACATCTCCCCATCATGAAAATGCGCCTATATAATTTTGGCCCCCTTAAACCCCACTTTTATATAGTAAAACTGGGTTTTACAGGGGCATACATTATTTTTCTTATTTTGCTAAAAAACCATAGTGGGTACTCATTAGAACCACCTCATTGAGGCAGTTCTAGTGAGTACCCACAATGTATGTTTTGAGCAGAAATATGAAAAATATCAGAGTTTTTCATCTGAAAATTTTCCTTTTTTGGGTTGTTTGTTTGTGACCCAATGGGGTCATGTCGAGCGCGGTCAGTTTATCTAACCACACGTTTACTGGGTAAGCTTAGTCCTCTAAGCGGTTAACCAGTATTGTGCACATACTTTCGCAAATTTTCAATATATTTGAATAGGTGTGTTTTTGTAATGCAGAGAGTGTGAGAAAAGGGACAGAGGAGTTAGTAGAGGAAAGACAGATATAGAGGAGGGTGAGGGAAAAAGCGAATGACAATGCAAAAACAGAACAAAATGTGGCCCCTTTGCCAACCTGTTGCAAGTACAGCATGCCCTTACTCCCATCCCACCGTCCATCTGTCAATATGGGATATAACATAGAGAGTAGAAGAAGAAAAAAAAGACTGGATGGCCTTCACTTTAAATTAAGTTTTTTTTTTTTTTTTTTCAAAAAAAAAAAAGACAATAAAATCTTGATCAATACATGTGTTACTTTTTTTGTCAGAGTATCTTTAAGTTTAACACATATTCGTGAAAACAGGGTGGGATCATTGTCAAAGAGGCATAGCTCCAAATAAAGTGCTTTTTAAAACAGAAAATTATGGATATTTTTCTTATTTCTGCACGAAAACATATGTTGTGGGTACTCATTAGAAGTGCCTCACAAAGGCACTTCTAATGAATAGCAACAGCATATGTTTTCATCTAAAAATAAGAAAAATACTATCTGTATACCCCTCTTATCTGGAGCTATGAAAGACTATTTCAAAATAGAGATCAAAGCATTACAAAAGCATCACAAAATATAACACAACAACAATGACATAAGGCAGACTGACAGGTAAACAAACAGTAGCAAAATGCACCCCACCTACCCCTATTCCATCACAGGAGATTTATTGTTACAGTGTACAGCGATTTGTTCAGAAATAATGTAAACTGCACACTGCAACATAGATGACATCCTTAGCTCAGATCTCTCTGTTTTCGTTTTTCTTAATACAGAAAAAAGTTTCATACAAGATCCCAAACTGTTAACCCTTGTCCTGCTGAGCCCAGATATACCCTGCCTTTGTAAACAGTGTAGATCCAGATCAGTTGGCTGGAAGCCAACTGATCTGTATCTGCACTATTTGCCATTCAGTATGTGTCTGTATCATCAACCTGAATAATTAATTTAATGAGCTGATAATTTGAAGTTGGCATGGCATCTTAATTTATTCAGCATGATAAGAGTTAATATGTGGATTCCACATAGCTCCAGATAAGGTGCTTTTTTCTTCAACAAAAAATATTAGTATTTTTCTTGTTTCTCCATGAAAACATATGTTTCGGGTACTCATTAGAGGTGCCTTATCAAGACCTTCATTGGAATAAAAATCTAAAAGGTTGCCTTTGGAAAAAAAGAAAACATTACAGATAGAAAATGGGAGGCTCGGTTTTATCAAGACTATACATAAGCAGTGATGAAGTTTGCAACACCGCTTACGCCCTCTAGCGTATACATGAGCATAACTCCATTTTCAAAGATAAAATAATGCGCCCAATGATCCCAAAGGAAATGAAAATATAATCTGCACTATGGTGAAGTACGGGATGACATTCTACGGCTGCCATACGGCACAAACACCACTCATCGAGGTATTGTAATGTCACTCACAACATGTTTTTATGGAGAAATAAGAAAAACATTTAACTGCATATTCTTATCTAAAGCTATGTCTAGAAGGTTGCAAGAAGATATAAAGAAAATGTCTGACAAGGCACATGACTTCTAATTTTTCTTTTACTTAATATTACACAGATAAAAAATTAGCTTTGTTATATTCTCCATGTTTTATAAAACAAGTTCATGCTCCATCTTCTGGAGACAACCGATTCACTACAGAGGCCACATCATGACCAAACTTATCTTCCAATGTGCTCAATGTTGGCAACCTTGCCTTTTATGTCTCAAGATGATGAAGTGCTGATAATGAATACATTGTGATATAAAGCACACTACAGTTATGAGTTGAACTCTGCATCTAGCAGGATTTGAAGCCAGGACCTCATGATCTGAAATCAGGAGTGCTTACATAGAGCCATACAAATTCAGAAATCTTTAATTTCTGCAGATTTCATACACAGAACTGTGATTGCCCTGACCAAACGTCACATATACTCCCGTAGTTTTGGCTCAGGAATAAACAGTTTGCCAATACCTGAAGATAGGTTTAGTCATCACATGACACCTTTTTCACATGATTGTACCAAAAATATTCTTTGTGTTTTACACTACATATGAACTATACTTTAACATTTAGCTCTCTCTGGACAAATTCAGCAGACTGACAATATTTTTTCCTATTTTTCCCACAAAATGGTGTTTGACATTTCATGCAAATTGTCTCCTATGGAGACAATTTGCATGCAATGTCAAACCCTATTTCCAGGAAAAATAAGAGAAAATATACCAGACAATAATGTTCAACATTTCATACAACTTGCATGAAGTGTCAAACCCTATTTTCTGGGGGAAAAAAATAAGAAAAAATGTCATCGCTTTATAATCTGCTGAAAATTTTACCCAGTATGCTAAGCATTAATTTTCTAGTGAAGCAATGCAAGAGCATATATCCAGATAAAGGTAGAATTCAGAAGACATACTTTTCTTATTTTTTGCAGCAAAACTTTTTTTCAGTGTACTTGTGAGAAGATTTTGGTATGTACCCATTAGACAAGCCTTAGTGCAAAAATAACAAAAATTATCCTAAAAATCACCACCGCTATCATCTTATCTGGAACTATATCACAGCTCCAGATAAAAGGGGGGTATCCACATGATATTTTTCTTATTTCTCCACAAAAACATATGTTGTGGGTACTCACTGAGGCGCTTCTAATAAGTATCCACAATATATGTATTTATGGAGAAATACGAAAACTATCAGTATCTTTCAACCAAAAAAAAAACAAACAAAAAAACCTCCCAAAAACACCCTATCTGGAGCTATGCTATACGATAATGTTTATAGATCGCCCATAAGATCATCGGCATCAATATTGTCTGATGAAGTATTAGATCTGTTAGATGGAGTTTTCTTCAGTCTTTTCCTTTCACTTCTGTAAATAAAGAAACAAAACATTTAAAGCAGGTAAGCCATAAACAGTGAACAACAAAACTACATTCACAATGAAATTGTAAGTTTTAAACTTAAAAATAATATAAACGTGAAATGATAATATCCCGCTATTATCATGTGGTGCTCAGATAACTCGACCAAATCTGTACATTAGCAATCCCAAACCAGGGCCTAGTTGTTCAAAGCTAACGACGTCGTTAGTTAACGATTCGTTAAAATTTACGTTGAGTGATACGCAAATATGCTGAAATTTTTTGCTGAAAAAATGTGAGTAGCTTTTGCAGTGCAAAAGCTACTCACATTTTTTCAGCAAAATATATCAGAATATTGTATATTGAATTTGCTAAAACAGTTAACGAAATGATCCTTAACGAGTTTGTTAAGCTAACGAGGCTTTGAACAACTGGGCCCAGGTCTCCACAATATCAATGCACATACCAAGTTTGGTGAAAAATCACTAATATTTACTCAAGTTACAGTCTGGACACAAAAATACGGATGTACATACGACAGACTGATGGACTGACAGACATACAGATGACCAAGGTGAAGGAAAGAATACACATACATCTACCATCTATTCCTAACTCCAGATAAGATGTATTCAGAAGATTTTTTTTTTTTTTTAATTTTTACACCAATATCTTGTGGGTACGTATCTAACTGCCCCCCAGCAGAGTATGGTAAACAGGGCTCGGGGAAAACCGGAAAAATAGCCGGTCTGGACCGAAATTAAGAATTCTGGACCGATTTCAAACACCCCAAAACGCTAATAAATCGGTCCAACAGGTTTGTGCCTGAACCCCATTTTTCCCCAACCAACCAATTTTCACGAATCAATGATGACTAAAAAATCACAAACGGTCAAGTCTTCCCAAACTGACAACGTCCGCGCACCTTTTAAATGCGATATTATGGTAGTTAAAATGCTCTAAACGGTCATTTGACATGTATATTGGAGAGACATGAATAACGGCAACCTACCGCAGCACAAATTAATTACGTCATTATCCAAACATTGTCAAAAAATCAACGCTTCACTGACCTTTGTGCGGTAAACAAGCGATTAACACGAATCATCAGTAACGGTACTCTGATAATTAATCCGTTTGTGTGACACGTGTGAATACACTGAGACTGCAAAAAATCCAGGTGCAGTCGGCGTGTCCAAAAGATCAAAGGCCGCTTTACTGAGAGTGATAAAAGAATGCACCGCTTGAACGCACCCGTTTTCTTCCTCTTCTTTTTTGTTTTGATCAACACGGTTTGTCGGTCCCAGATTTGATAAATTAATTTCCAAACCGTGTACGTCCTGATCAGATGTCGCATACAACGGCGTCTGATCTGGGTATTATTGATTGCTTCTTTTTTTTTTTTTTTTTTTGTTGTTGATTGCCGTAACACGCGAGTATAAATTCAAGGTAGATTTCAAGGTAAAAATAATGCACCACTTGCACTAGACAAGATTGGTCAGTGCTTAAAATTTAATCTGTCTGGTCAGATCTTGAAACATTGAAAACTGCAAAACCGCCCGTGGCGCAGGCCTGTTTTATTTTACCTAATTAGGTCCATGAAAGTCGTTTCGTTCCGTCTCTCCTGTTTCCCGCCGTCTTCGCGCTTATACAAGACGGGAATCAGTTGTTTATAAATAGTTTAGGAAAACCCTGCGGAGGTGGAAATAACAACAAAACCGTTTTTTTTTTTTTTTTTTTTTTTTTTCTTTCTTTTTACATACCTGACTGTATTTATTGATGACGCCAGCTTTGATCATGCTCGTTATACCCGGACTTCCGTCATATAACGGAGCTGAGGTGTATTATTTAAAAGGAGTTATGGAACTGCCAATTGTCATTAGTTTTCGTGACTGTTGATATATACATATTTTTTTTTTTTGGAAATGGGGCTCATTGATGACGTCATCGTCATCGGCTGGACCGATTCAGATTTCAAAATTTCCAGAGCCCTGATGGTAAATGTCCTAAAATTTCGTACACCAAAGTTGCTGACAAAATGGCATATGCAAACAGTACAGACCCAGATCAGACTGCTCCTGAAGGAGCAGTCTGATCAGGGTCTATACTGTTTGCCATTCAATTATGTATTCTAGGACACAACTACATAAAAAGCAAATTTAGGCCATACACTGTATGGAATAAAGTGTTCGAAATTTTAGGCCATTTACCGTATATTTTTTTCTGTACAAATATATCTGGAACTGTTAATTCTAATAGCGTTTGTTCCAGTTAAGGTTTAATGCATAACATAGTCACGACCTACCCAGGTTGCTATATGGGCAAAAAGATGCTGATGTATCATAAAATGAGAGATTTAGATATGATAAGGTTGTTAATAGGGCCGTAATATCTGTATGAATCTTTTACAGTTATTCTGAGTCGATTTTATGTTACAGAAATATGAAATCTAATTTGCAGCTAAAATGTTAAAATGTACTTAAACCATCCAGTATGTCATTGTTTAAGTTGGACTCCATTCAAATCCACCTGTTTAAAGGTTAAAACCAATTGTTTTGGTACAGATCTCTTATGACATTTTGTAACATTTGGAAATATGTGACGACTGAATAGCAGGTGCTATTTGTGTGGAGTCCCATGCATTTTATGCACTGGTTATAAAGGACCTAAAGACTGCTGTTGTAACAATTGTGAATCAAGAGATATGGGCATATAGTATTAATGGTTGGTATTTTTGAAACCATTATGTAGACAGAATATTTATAAAATGTCCTGAAGTTAATCCTTTTGTTCGGATAACAGTTAATCAAGATTGTGTTGAATTCGTGTGAATTGCCTATGTACAACTACAGCATTCTTTTGGTGATTAGCACTTTTGCTGACATATTGCGATATATCCTTGTGATGGTCATACAACATTTAATATTGCGTAGTTAGCTGTTTTGGCTGGAAGCAACCCTGGGAATGACATTTTCAGAAATGCTCTGAAACATATAAATAGTCGTGGCTGGATCACTCTCTTCAGTCCAGTTTTCGTTTTTCGCACCGAGCTCATGTTCGTTGAGTCTGAAGCTTTTCGACCTATTGCAGAGAACTGTGTTCTCTTGTTAAGGGTTGTCATAAATAAAAAGATGGAAAAAGTTTTATTGCAGCTTTGAATTTTATTTTTAAAGAAAAACAAAGCACTTTATTATAAAGAACCACTTTACAATCGCAAGCTACAAGACTTGTTGGCCACTGCATCTCAAATGGCCATGTATATAATATTTCAGTTACATGTGTGTCAGCCATCTCCCAGAGCAAGGGAGAGTGAAAAGCCATAAGACAGGTAAACAAAGTAAACAATCAACAAGAATTCTGTAAAAGGCAATGTCATAGTCATAAAATGATGCTACACTATTTGAGACCTTGTTAAAGTGTATGTCAGGTAATCATGACAGTTTAAAGCTCTTTTCACCTGCTCAACATTCAATCAACTCAATCACCCAATCCAAAAAAAAAAAAAAAAAAAGGGAATTTACCCATTTTCTGATTCGTTAGATCCCACTCTTGGTAGGACAGGTTTAGATGGCGTTTGTTTCTGTGGACGACCTCTCTGTCTTCGTGGCCTGAAATGACCAACAATAAATATTACATAAGACGTAGGAAACCAAATCCCCATTTGTGATTGATAAAGGTCTTTATATTGTTTTTTTTTTTCTTCAACTAAACATGGCTGATATTTTTTTATTTCAGCACAAAAACATATGTTGTGGTTATTGATTAGAAATGCTTGACCAAAGAAATTTTAAAGACTACAGACAAACTATGTCTTCATGCAGAAATAAGAAATATATTTATCTGCTTACTCCTCTTACCTACAACCGTAAAATTTAAATGAGACAGTGATTTTTAAAAATGTACACATAAAACTTCACAATAAAATATTCGTCTAAGATCTCGACCTCTAGGTCACTGATGTGGCTGAGGCTTGCATTTAACAAAATTTTGGACCAGCCTATAATAACTACCCAGTTTATCAACTAAATCAATTTAGACATTCAGGAGGTACAGATTTTCTTAAACAAAAATAACATAAAGTGTAACATGAAAAGTATAAGTCAGTGACCTTGACCCAAGGTCACTGACAGAGCTGGGGTTTACAATGAACAAAAGTCTTTGGACCAGTTTATAACACCAACCCTTGTATCCACTAAATTAATCAGGAGATACAGATCTTGAAAAACTGTAACGTAAAAGTGTAACATAATTCTAAATTGGTGATATCAAGGTCACAGGCAGGGTTGAGTGTTATACTGTATAAAACTATGAACTAATATTTACCAACAGGCCAATTATGAACTAAATCCCACAAAGGTTTGGATAATATCACCTAACAAGAGGCCCATGGGCCACCATTTGCTCACCTGATAAAAACAGCTATTGCATGTTTGCTAATGCCATGCAACATTCTTCCAATATTGCCACAGCAACTGGGACACAAATTTGAAGTTACCACAAAAAGGTCAAAGGCCATCCTAGTCTCATCATTTTAACAAACTTGGTAGACCCCATTGCTGTATACCAAGATTCAGCCTGAAAGCTTTCTTAGTACTGGAGAAGAAGAGTTTTATGTGTTTTTTACCATATATTGGCAGGGCAGCCATCTTGTTTGGTGGTGGAGAACCATTTGAACAAATTGTTAACATCCCATCCACAGAAGGCCCCATATGAAATCTGGTGAAAATTGGTCATGCGGTTTCAGAGAAGACGTTTAAAGATTTCATGATTTTATACCTGTATATAGCCCAGGGCTTTTGATCCTAACTAAAAAAAGTTTTACTACTTAATCATACATTGTACATTTCAGCATTAGTCTTAAATGCATATTGAAAAAAATGATTTTTCAACTTTTCCCCCATACAAATCTAAAGAGATTTCACCTTGCCATAAAAAAGTCAAAGGTCAACCTATGATCATATTTGGTCAAACTTGGCAGAGCTTGAGACAGCAATGCTATATACCAAGATTCAGCCCCCAAAGCATTCTTGGTTCTGAAGAAGAAGATTTTTAAGAGTTTTACCATATATGGACATGGTGGCCATCTTGATCAATGGTGCAGAACCATTTGAAGAAATTGGCAATACCCTTTTGACAGCAGACCCATGTGAAATCTGGTGAAAACTGATCAAGCAGTTTCAGAGAAGATATTTAAAATTTACACAATTTTATACATGTATATAGCCCAAGGGAAAGGGCTGATAACCCTCAGGGGACAAAATTTTGATTATAACTAAAATGTTTTAGTACTTAATCACACATTGTAAGTTTCAGCAATTACATGTAGTCTTTAATACATTTTAAGAAAACGACTTTTCAACATTTTCCCCATACAAATGCTTGGGGATGCAAATTGGACCTTGCTGTAACCAATTAGATACTTCATCATACTGAAAAGCCAATGCGATACACCTCTAAGCCTGTTTCACAAGCTCCTGCTGGCATTCTGGTGAGCCCACCCTTTCAAAAAGAGAGCAACAAGTCGCTTGGTGGGCGCTCGCATTACACACCCCTCTGATGCCATGTTCTGTGGCATCTGATCAGGGTCTACTGAGTTGAGATTTTACGGCCCAGTCAACCCATTAAGGTCATGTCAAGCCGGTTAGTTTACCTAACCACACTTTTCCTGGACAGGCTTAGTCGTCTAAGCGCTTAACCAGTACTTGCGCATATTCTTTCACCAGACACTGACAACTGCCCTTCTGGAATCAGTGGGAGAGAATGACTGTAGAAAATAGTTTATGATCAATCTCCACGGAAGAATGTTGCCGGACCCAGTGGGGATCAAATATGGAACCTCCTGATCACCAGTCTGACACACATTTGACTCAGCTACCGAGGCCGGCCTGATCAGTGTCTAGACTGTTTGCTCAGGTTCTCAATTAGAATACTTAACCCTGGTCCTGCTGATTTCAGATTTAACCTGTCTTTGCAAATAGAGTAGATCCAGAACTGATCTGGATCTGCACTGTTTGTCATTAAGTATGTGAATTTGTATCAACAACCAGGATCAAGTAATCTGATTGGCTGAAAACTGTTATGGTAGCTATGGTAAAATAAAGTTTCTATTACCTGGCAACAACAGTTGTCTTCTCCTCCTCTTCTTCTAATACTAGCGAGTCATCTCCTTTAGATTTTGTCTGACTAGGCCGCACTTGACTTTGTTTTTGTTTCTTAGGTTTTGGCTGAAAAAAAAAAACAACAACTACTTTCGAACCATCAACTTTCACTGGGGCTTAATTTTCATAGTTTTTGTTGCTTAATGAAACAACTAATGGACAATGCCAAAAAAATATCACTCTGCCTCCAAAGAAGATAAAAAAAAAATTCTTTACAAGATCTAATGACCTAATACATTAGAGAAATCCTCATAGATTTCTTTTTTCTTTACATAATGATCTTTTTTCTTTACTTTAGTAAAGTTTACTTAACTATTCTTTTTTATCCTTTTCAAATTAAACTTTTTATGTACCTTTTTAAAACTTAGTATGCTGGGTGCATATTTTTTGGTAAAGGAACTCTATAAGTACTAAGCTTCCGTTCCATTCCTGTAAAGTATTATTGTATGTACATATATTTTGCATGTCATAAATTGTGAAATAAATATGTTTAAACTAAATTTCAGCAGATGATATTTTGAAATATTTTTCTTACTTTTCCCACAAAATAAGTTTATCATTTCATGCAAATTGTCATCTTAGGAGACAATATCCAAATACATTGTAATGTCAAAGCCTATTTTCAGAGAAAAATAAGGAAAATATCATCAGTTTGTCATAAAATTGGCAGAATACCTACCAAGAGTATCCATTCACTTTAACTCTTTGCATGCTGGGTAATTTTGCATGCTTTTTCGTCATCTGTGGATTTTTTTTTTAAAATTAACTTTTTTCAAATAAAAACTTTCAGGAATACTATCAGAGTGTCAAACAGTTTGGATCCAGATCAGGCCCGACATGTTGTCGGGCCTGATCTGGGTCCAAACTGTTTGCAAAGGTCATCAGCTGACGACAAAAGTCGCCACTAGCGGGGAAAGAGTTAAATCATATTTAGACGATGAAGGGATTATAACGAAAGGCTTAAGGGATTATAATGCAGTCATGAGCTGAATCTAGTCTCTAACAGGATTCCAGCCTGGGACCTCATACAGAGTGTAACTTCTCAGCCACATGGCTGCTTCTCAGACTATTGTACTTTTGTCCTGAGTCTCACAAAATCTAGACACTCTGGGCCCAGTTGTTCAAAAGTAACGATATTGTTAGTTAACATATCGTTAAAACTTTAATCATTAAATATGGCATACATGCTGATATTTTTGCTGAAAAAAACGTGAGTAGCTTTTGCATTTGCAAAAGCTACTCACATTTTTTTTCAGCAAAAAAACCTGTGTATTAGATATTGTACTTACTAGAAGAGTTAAAATTTTGACCACTAACATACTTGTTAAGCTAACAATGCTTTGAACAACTGGGCCCTGGATACTTACTGTGTCTTCATCTGTATCTCTGTCTGAGTCACTGAAAGAAGAGAAAAATAGATACAGAGAAAGAGTTTTGGGTTGCATCAAGCAAAAAAGTGCCTTTGAATAGGCTCCAAAAGCCCAGATGCAGATCATCCTGAGCATGTGCAAAGTATCATCTGGGTCTTTGCTCTCCATTCATACATTTTGTATTCTAACATGACGTTAATGTTTTCCCATAACACCTTATAGAAATGTTACCGTGAACAAAATGCAATAATTCATGACGTCAACGTGCCTGTAAAAGGGTGCGTTTGATGACGTTGCATGTAAACAGTTACTTCTGTCGAGATCAGCTGCAAAATAATTCTTTGGAAAACATTGCAACGATTTTCCTTTATGTATAATGTTAGAATCGAAATAATTTTTCTCTGCTAAGAATTATCGTTGAAAAACACAGTGTTGTCAGGAAGATGCAAACATTAATTCACTCGGGCTTCGCTGTCGTGTGAATTAATACTTTGCAATCTGCCTCCAACACCATGCGTTATTCAACAATAAATCACCGTAGAGAAAATTTATTTCTTAAATATCCAATGATTCTGTTAGCTGACAGCCAAGGTCCTGATCAGACTGTGCTGATGCGCAGGCTGATCTGGGCCTTCGCTGTCTACATATGCCCAGGCATGCTTTCGCATGGTGCATCCATTTAATGGATCAGCATGGATCTTGCAGTGCAAATTTTTTTCTTCTAGATTAGACAGACCCCTTTTCAGAGGGTTCCTTGTGTGCAGTAATGCAAAAAGGAAGTTATAAAAGTTGTTTCCCTTGTTAAAAATGGCAGAAAATCTAGGAAGTGTATTAAACCCCCTTTAACATATAATCTTTCTGGAACAAATAGTGAGAAAAACACATCAACTTGCAAGAAATGTGTTCTTTGTCTGTTTATGTTACCAGTGATAAGGAACCAGTTAATTTGTGATGATGTAAGTGTCATAAATGTAAGATCAAATTAGATGTTAAAACTTTACAGACAAGTTTCCCTTGACTATAAAGAGATTATCATGAATGGATGCATTCTGCCATGTTTTACAAGGGAGACAACGCTTGTGTTTGCCTTCCTGCACACCATGTCCCTTCTGATAAGAGATCTACTCTAAAAGAAAAGAATTTGCTCCCCCTGGGAGTAAATTCTTTTCTATTAGGGTAGACAACTTTTCAGAAGGGAGCAAAATAATTTTGTTAGAATTACCTCCCTTGAAAGTGTATCCATTTCCCTTAATCATGTTTTAAAGTTCATCATTTTTGCTACAACTAAAAATTATTCAAAACTGCCATAAAACATTTGTTCTTATCACTGTCTATACTCTATGTATTTTGAGAGACAGGCCGAAGTGATTAGTGCAGACCCAATCAGATGCTGCAGAATGCGGCACTTGATCAGGGTCTACACTGTTTGTCACTCATTCAGCACTGCCACTTTTACAGACAAATAAACAAGTAGTAAATTGGACTTATCCAAATTTAAGGAGATTTATGGTATACAATTAAGATGTTCCAATATTTAGGGTAAATACAGTTATCATTGTTCAAATCTGCATCAAGCACATTATGCCATGTTTTGTTTAGGTTTTACATCACTTTCAACAATCTTTCAGTCATATGATGATGTTGTCTGGATGTTGCAACGAGCTCAATGCTCACTTTTAGAGTGCTCCCTGACTGAAATATCATGCCCCAGACATGACATAATATTCCATTCCATCACATTATACTTACACCAGGCTGATTCCTAACTCTACTTTCTTAATGCTAAGGACAAGCAAAAGAGCAGCTAGTACCAATTTTATAGTTTTTGGTATGATTCAGCCATGGATCGAGTCCACAACCTCCCAGTCACAAAGTGGACACTCTACTAATTGAGCCAATGTGCCCGTCACAACGTACCAAGTAAGATACTAAACTGATCTAGATTCACATGTCATGTATGTAATGCAGTACTGTTTTGTTTATTAACTATCATAACATGCTTGTTAATCCATTGCAGACTGAATGAACTCCCCCACACTATATACTGAAAGGTTTTAATTTTGATTTTAGGTATGTCAGGCTATGTGATTTAGATATTCCAGAAGAAAAATGGTTGAACTATTTGCAAACAGTGGAGACCCTAATCAGATGCCGCTTTCTGCAGCATCTGATCTGGGTCTGCACTGTTTGCCAGTTACCTTTTAGGGGTCTATAGATTATAATGAGTTAACTGTCATGACACGATCTGACATTAAATTTTACCTGTTTTCTTTTGTATCTTCAACTTTCCTTGATGGCTTTACTCTTGTGGCTGATGAACTTGGTTTTGACTCTGAAAAGAGACAATTTGCATGAAATGTTAAACCTTATTTTCTGAAACAAGAGGGCCATGATGGCCCAGTATCGCTCACCTAAGTATCATAGCACTCAAGTAACCTGACCCAGAAATCATCAATACAAACATTCTGACCAAGATTCATGATGATTACATAAACAATTAAGTCAATTTAACATGACTAATGGACCATGAAAAGTCAAATATGGATGACTGCACTCAAGAGGTCATGCTAAGATGTATGCATGTGCTAAGTATCACTGGCTGTAGGACAAATACTTACCGAGAAACTAACCAGTATGCAAAAACTTAACAAAGTCACTGGACCATGAAATATACGGTCAAATATGGACGACTGCATACAAGAGGTCATGCTAAGATGTATGCATGTGCCATCAAAACGTTTTGATCAAGATTTATGATGATTACATACAAAATGTGAGTGTTAACAAGGGTTTCCTTTGATTTGGCCTGGTGACCTAGTTTTTTACCCCAAGTGATCCAGTTTTGGATTCGACCTGGAAATTATCAGGATGAAACATTTTGAGCAAGATTTATGATGATTACTTCAAAAATGTGGCCTCTTAGAGTGTTAAGGTTTTTCTTTGATTAGGCCTTGTGACCTAGTTTTTGACCGCAAGTGACCGAGTTTCAAACTTGACAAGAAATCATCAAGGCAAACATTTTGAGCAAGATTCATGATGATTACTTAAAAAATGTGACCTCCAGAGTGTTAACAAGGTTTTCGATCCTAAGTGACCCTGTTTCGAACTTGACCTAGATTTCAAAGAGGTAAACACTCTGAGCAAGTTTCATTGAGACTGGGTCAAAACTGTGACCTCTAGAGTGTTAATAAACTAAATGTTGATAACAGATGACACACCACGGACACAGGGTGATCACAATAGCTCACTCTGAGCATTTGCTCAGTTGAGCTTAAAAAGAAAAGAAACAAAATTGTCATCACTTTGCTGACTGCTAAATTAGCCCAGAGAGTGTTTAAGATAAACTACTGTAAATAACCAGAACTGTTGCTAATGAAAATATCGAGACAAAAATTCTGTTTTTTTTTTTGTTTTTTTTCTTCTTCAACATAAAGAAGGTTTACTGACTGATCATCAGATTTAAAACCTTGACATAGTTGTCAGTTTCTGGCAAAAGAATGTGCATAAATACTGGTACTTAAAGGACTAAGCCTGTCCAGTAAAAGTGTGATTTGGTAAACAGACCAGCTCAACATTACCCTTATGGTTGACTGGGCTATAAAACCTGCTCAACTCAACTACATTAACACTATTCTAATTAGATCTCATGTTATTTGTTTTCAGTTACAAATAACAGATCTCTGACCCATCAAGAGAAAAAGACATCACTGTTGTTGCAATTTTATAATTTTAAATTGGAACCATTGAGCAGGAAAGTTCAAATATTGATACCAAAATTCTGGCATCAAATAGCATGCACAAACAAAAGCACAATCTGCCTAAATGACAGCTAGTCAGTCAGTCAGTGTAATCTGTGCAGGCTGGCATATGATAACCTGTTTCACAGCTCAAATGTAATTCACTACATGTACTTATTAGGTGTGTATCCCAAATGTGCTTCTAATGTGTACCCACAGCACATGTTTGCATGGAGAAATAAGAAAAATATTTTATTCAGATACTCCTCTTACCTAGACCTATGTACATATGTGTGAAACTTCAGTGGTTTGAGCACTGATGGCTGATTTTTTGTGTCCCTAGGAAGTTCTTCTGATAGCTCAAGAAGGAAATATTTAGGGACATTTTAAGGACACATTCTAATTTTATCATGACAATGTATACTATGTGTAGTCATTAGAATCACTCATGGAGGCAATTCTAATGAGTACATTCAACACACTATTATTTTATAGAAGATCAAACAGATATCCATAAATTATCCCCATCTGCTTTCTGACCTCGAACTATTATTAGCCCTAATTGGCTTAAACTATCCAAGCTTAGAACAAATTTCCATGGTTCCAAAGATGTTGGAGCCACTGAAGTTTGACAGTAGTTACCTTCTTGTGTTTCGGGAATATTTTCTTCTATTACTCCTTCTTCCACTGAAACAGAAAAGGCTTGAGTCCAGTTGTTTAAAACTAACATTGTTAATTAACATATCATTACAACTTTGATCATTAATATGGCATACATGCTAATATTTTTGCTGAAAAAATGTGAGTAGCTTTTGCATTTGCAAAAGCTATTCACATTTTTTCAGCAAAAATACCTGTGAATTAGATATTTGCTTACTAGAACAGCTAACATTTTGACCACAAACCAGCTTCTTAAGCTAACAATGCTTTAAACAACTGGGCCTTGTTTTGTAACTCTTTATTAACCCTTAAAGCACCAAGAAAACCTGCATCTGAAAATGTCGTCTGTTTATGTTGTCTGCAGAATATTCTTGCAAACTTTTCAAACCTATTTTTGCATACAGGCAAACAGTATGGACCCAGATCAGACTGCTCCTAAAGGAGCAGTCTGATCTGGGTCCACACTGTTTGCAAAAATGACTTTTAAAATCACAAGCAGATGACAAGGCAGACGACAATTGTTGTGATTGGCTCTTTAAGGGTTAACACAAGTACAAATAAGCCAGATCAAAAAATGTACCTTCAGACATTTGTGCAAAGCAAAGATTGAGATCAGCCTGCTCATTTGCGCAGTCTGATCAGAATCTGTACTGGGCACATTCTGGCTAGCCAAGAATGCAAAGTTTCTTCAAGCGGACAATGAAGACTCTGATCAGACTTTGAGGATGTGTTAGATGAGCTGTGTCTTCGTTAGTTGCTATTCAGTGATGTGATTGGCCTTAGCATTGAACATCCACAGCTGCTTCTAATGAGTACCCACAACATAAGTTTTTGTGGAGAAATAAGAAAAATATTGATACTTTTGTATTGAAAAAAGCATCTTATTAAGAGCTATGTACATGTACATCATCTTTCTGGGCCCGGTTGTTCAAAGCGTCGTTAGCTTAACGAGCTCATTAAGGGTCATTTCGTTAACTGTTTTAGCAGATTCAATATACAAAATTCTGATTTTTTTTGCTGAAAAAATGTGAGTAGCTTTTGCACTGCAAAAGCTACTCATATTTTTTCAACAAAAAATTTCAGCATGTTTGTGTATCACTCGATTTAAATTTTAAGGAATCGTTAACTAACGACATCGTTAGCTTTGAACAACTGGGCCCTGATGGTCATGTAGATGTTCAGTGCTAAGGCCAATCACATCATTGAATGGCAGTGGACTTAAGTTGTAGATAAGGAAGACAACCAGAGACTAATACATGCTAAGGAGAATGAATACACTTCATAGACTTTATGCCATTTTCTACAAGGAAAACAACTTTTGTGACTTCCTATTTACTTCCCTGCACACCAATCCGCTTCTAAAAAGGGGTCTTATTTAAAAGGAAAGAATTTTGCTCCCAGGAGCAATTTCCTTCCTTTTAAAGCAGACCCTTTTGATGTACAGGAAAGCAAATAGTAAATCACAAAATTTGTCTTTCAAGTAAATCATAGCACTGACAACACTGATGGGTTGATTGTCTCTAGGCTGGGAAAACGGTCCTTAACAAGGACTTAAGGGTCGACTGTCTCTGAGTCTAGGCTGGGGAAACGGTCCTTAACAAGGACTTAAGACTGTTTCATTTAAACTTCCTGTGATTTAAGCAAACAGTGCCATCTGCTCTGGATCTGCACTGTTTGCCAATGTCCCAGTCCAGGTTTTTCAGACAACTCTTCTTTACACAGCACTCTATGTCACAGCTACAAGAATAGCATGGCTATAAATAACAGTAACCTGGATTTCGTACAAATGTGTGGTTTAATTACATTGGTCAATGATAATCACATGGACAACTACCTTAAGGAAATTTTGGCATTTGTATACTATGGCTCGACAACCCAAAAATGGCAAAAATCAACAAAGTGTATCTGGTTCCCTTAATTCACTTGCATATTTGTCATAAAATCTAAAACAATTCCAGTTGATGTTTCAAAACTGCTGGATGAGTGACAGACCATGCAGACCCTGATCAGATTGTTACCAAAACATGCCTATTCAAATATACTGAAAATTTTACCACCCCAAAAAAAAAAGTTTTCAGATAAAAATTCTGATATTTTTCATATTTCTGCTCAAAACATAGATTCTAGGTACTCGTTAAAACCGCCTCAGCAAGGCAGTTCTAACAAGTACCCACAATCTATATTCTTGAGCAGAAATAAGAAAAATAATGTATACCCCTGTAAACCCCAGTTTAACTATATAAAAGTGGGGTTTAAGGGGGTCAAAATTATATGGGCATGTTTTCGTGACTTGCAGTGTTCTGCTGCACCTGATGTGAGTCTGCACTGTTTGCTCAGGCCTGTGTTTCCCAGTACTTAAGGTTTATACAGCATATTCTTGCTTTCAGCTAGTTTGATAAACAAAAACGTAGTTACGGGTAACAGCATTTTAATTATTAATAAATTTTGAATGAATAATCAATCAGGCCATAAAGAATAGAACAGAATTTTATTTACTGCACAACTATACCCTATAAGGGTTAAAGGCAAGCAAGTACAAACATGCCATAATAGTATACAATGACATGAAAGTAATTTTATCATCATTAAATTGAAAAAAAGAAGAAAAAAAAAATGTACATACACATACGTATACATATACATAGTCCTGAGTCATAAGAGCCATGACATGCTATATTATATTCGCTTACAAATAATCCAATGGATTTCAAAATAGTATTGTCTGTAGATGCCATTAGTTTGATGAACTGCTCTTTTTTAGACTCAAATGAATGGTTATTTAGAACAGCCACGTTTTGCAACATTTTATTTCAAAGATCTTTATACTTAGAACAATCACAAAAGACATGAATTTAGCCATAAATGAAGCAACCATTTTTTTACTGCATTCACCCATAACTCCAGATATGGTGCTTTTTTCAACTGAAAAGTACAAATATTTTTCTTATTTCTCCTTGAAAACTTATATTGCTGGTACTCATTATCAGTGCCTCGGTAAGGCACTTCTTATAATTACCCACAACATATGTTTTTGTGGAGAAACAAGAAAAATGTAATCTGAATACCCCCTTTTTATCTGGAGCTATGATTCACCCTAAGTATTTGGACAACTTAATTCCTAAATTTGGACAAGTCAATTTTACTACCAGCTGTTGTGCATAACAATTGCTTGATTAGCAAGGTTTTTTTGACTCATATTTTGGCAGTTTTTACCCCCAAAACTTTGTTCTGGATCCTCAAAAGTTAGGGGCAAGGGTCCTGAATGATGCATATATGATCAATCCTAAATTATTTTTAGCTATCTTAGGCTTTGTATTTTAATCTATTTAAGTCTAAAGGGAAAGAAATACAGTTGACTCTCGTTATCTCGACCTCGCTTATCTCGAATAACCGCTTATCTCGAAGTGAAAATCTGGTCCCTGCCTATACATGAAAACCTAACAACAGATGGAAAATATTGCAGAAAAGAGGAGAAATTGCTCCTAAGGAGCAATTTCTCCTCTTTTCCACAATATTTTCAATATATCTCTAACTTCAAAAGTCCAATTACCTATCAGTTTGTTAAATGTGATTAATCAAATTATTTTTTCCTCAATTCTGCAAACCTGATATGTCGAACTACAGATATCTCGAAGTATTTCAGAGAGTCCCTTGGAATTCGAGATAACGAGAGTCGACTGTATCAATATCTGGGCAATAGTCAACCCTTAAAGCACTAAGGAAATTGCAGATGACATTCTAGAACACATTTTATTTTTCAGAGAAAATAAGACTAGACATTTCATGCAAATTGTCTGCTAAGCTGAAAATAACAAACAACAAAATCCTTAGATTTTATTAATGGACCCCTTAACTCTACATTAGGGAGTCCCTGGGACCATCATTTTAAACCCCGAGGGAAAACCCTGATTAGTGGTTAACAATGTAAGCCCTTATCAAATGCCACCCTCTGCAGCATGTGATCTAAGTCTATATTGTTTGCTCAGGTCTGTTTGTCCAAATACATACGATAAATAAGGTAATTATGTTGATTAAATAACTTAATAACTACCATGTCTTTTGAGCTCTCTGATCTTTTCTTTCTTGCTATTCAATACAAATGAAAACTGAAAAGAGACAACAAAGAAAACTAACTGTAGACAAGAAAAACAACTGTAGAAATTATTTCTTTGATATGCAACATGACCCTGTTCCTAAAAAAAGGGTAATGATGGCCTTCATCCCCACTCCTTGGTCCAGCTCACCTACCCCACAGCAAAACATTTTAGTGACTACTTGTACTCTTCATGCTAGATCATTTGATATGCTAGTACAAGACCATGTTTCACAGTTTGGAAAAAGTGTAACTTTGACGCTCCCACCCACTCTGGTAACTATTCAATCTCCCTGTGATTGGACCAAACTTTCAATAAGCCCATGCACATCTGTACATGCATTTGCATCCTAAATATATGCCCAAGTTTTAAGTTTGTAACCATGACATTCAGAAGATAGTGTCAAATTGTCAATTACAAACAGGAGGTATGACAGATCCCATTTTTTTTTCTCAAACAATGTTGGGATAGTTGGCCTAAGTATTGCAGAATTCAGAAGAAGGCATTGCAGCAGACCTTTTTCACTTTAATAGCATAATGGGTAAAAATTCAGTAGACAAGATTTGAAGTATTTTTCATGTTTTTCCCAGAAAACAGGCTCTGAAGAAAAGCTTTATCAATTTGTCAATGGCTAAATTAGCCCAGTGAGTGACAAATGTTAAAGAGGAGTATTTGATGATACCTCTTGGATAAGTTTTCTTATTTCTTCATAAAAACATATTTTGTGGCAACTCATTAGAAACACTTTGGCATTATTGAGTACCCACTGTGTCACAACATATTAACCCTTGTCCTGCTGAACCCGGATATACCCTGCTTTTGCAAACAGTGTAGATCCAGATCAGTTGGCTTCTGAAGAAGCCAACTGATCTGGATCTGCACTGTTTGCCATTAAGTTTGTGAATCTATATCAACAACCTTGATCAAGTGATCTGATTGGCTGAAAATTAGAAATGGGCGTGGCTTCTTAATTTATTCAGCAGGACAAGGGTTAACATGCATTTCTGACCAAACTTCAAGCTCTGGTGCTTTATACATCCCCAACTTTTGAAACAAAACACAAAGTTACATCTTAAACTGAAACATTATACTAATCTCACTTTAAATATGTTGTCAAATATATATTGATTTAACCAGGCAATATTTTATTGTCAAAGAAACATAAGAAATCATATTAAACTAAACTTGATAAACATTGATGTCCAGCATTATATTTTGCTGACATATGGCTATACAAAATGTCTCAGCTGTACTAATTACCTTATATATTTGGATTGAACTGCCTAAGAAAACTGTGTGGACATAATGGACTGAAGTCTGATCAGGGTCTACACTGTTTGCACAGATTTATACATCATGCAATCTCTTACAACATGAAAATCGCAACAAAGGAATGAAGCAGAGCTGAAAAAATTTCCCGCCTATCGTGGGATTCAAACCCAGTAGGCTGCCCCAATAAAAATCCAATGCTCTAACCACTTAGCCAAAGAGTCGACTCCCTGACGCAGTTGTCAGAGATCGAATATATACCTACAAGCTATGCATAATGGTGCCAAGGCAGATAATCGAAGGTAGGAGTGTTAGGTCGTAACACTCCCCCTTTTGAAGGAAGTCATCAATTATGATGATGTGAGGCCGTTTTCGGCAAAATACAGTCCTATCCTTGACGAGCCCCTATCTTACGACATGAAAGCTGTAACAAAGAAATGAAGCATAGCTGAAAAAATTTCCCGCCTATCGTGGGATTCGAACCTGGTCTGCCCAGATAAAAATCCAATGCTCTAACCACTGAGCCAAAGAGTCGACTCCCTGACAAGTTGTCAAAGATTGAATATATATAAGCTATGCATAATCTGCTAAGGCAGATAACTGAGGGTAGGAGTGCTAGGTCGTAACAAAACCTACAGACAAATAACCTGTTCAAAATTTCGGACAGGATATTAAAGTGCCAAGCATTTAGGTTAATTAAGAAATTATATAGGGATAGAATAAAACAGAAATATTTTCTCCAATTAATTATTCAGTTACACTATAATTCTCCAAGAAACTGGTTATTTCTAAATACAGGCCCAGGTAAGAGGTGTACTTTGATAAACAGTTTGTCTTCATTCACCATAAATACATGTTGCGGGTACTCATTTGAATCCCATGGCAGGACAATTCCAGTGAGTATCTGGTTTGGAGTTTAATGGCCAATCAACACTATTAAGGTCACATTGAGCCATCAGTTTACCTAACCACACTTTTCCCGGACAGGCTTAGTCCCCTAAGCGGTTAACTAGTACTTGTGCATATTCTCACACCAGAAGCTGAAAACTGCCCTTTTTGAATCAGCAGAAGGGAAAAAATGACAGCAGAAAGTATTTCATGATCAATCCCCACGAAAGAATGTTGCTGGACCCTATAATCCTAAAAAAAAACTGGTAATTTTTAAATACAGATCCAGCTGAGAGGGGTACTCTGATAAACATTTTCTTGTTTCCCTGTAAATATATGTTGTAGATACTCATTTGAATCCCCTTGGCAAGATGATTCCAGCGAATAACACTACATACAATGTCAGGTAGATTCATGCAAAATATCAATGATACATTTAGCAGAAAAAGCAACACACCTATAGGAATGTGAAACATAGCTACAGATAAGAAAGGGTATCCACATAATATTTTTCTTATTTCTCGACGTAAACATATGTTGTGGGTACACATTAGAAGCGCCTCGCCGAGGTGCTTCTAATGGGTACCCACAATGTATGTTTTTGTTGAGAAATAAGAAAGATATCAGCTATTTTCGGATGGATAAAGCGCCTTATCTGTTGCTATGTGTGAAAGATAGGGATTACCTTTGAATACAGATCTTGTTCCAGTTCTTCTTTTGCCACCACACATTTCTCTAATCTCTGCAAATAAAATGCCAATGTTTTATCATATTTACCCTAAAGCTTGGGAAACCTTGACATCTTAACATACTTGTCGCAAAATTTAAACATGTCAATTTTACTACCTGGGTTTAAAAACTGCTGGATGAGTGGCAACCAGTGTAGACAGTGTAAGATGTGACAGAAAGAAAAGAATGGATAGATGAGATGATGAAAAACCCTCATCTTGCTTCAAGTGGGATAGAAAATTTCCTGCCAAAAGCAAGTGCTGGCAGGGCCAACCCTCAGTTCTGTCTGTTATTGTTAACATGTACACAGGAGAGTATACTTGATGAGAATGGTAATTGGCGACTTTGCCAAAGTTTCACTGTTGCTTTTTGCAACTATCTGGGCCCAGTTGTTCAAAACTTAACAAAGTTGTTAGCAAAAATGATGTTAAAATTTCTAAAATTGCAAAAGCTACTCACATTTTTGCAGCAAAAATATCAATGTTTTTGAAAGTACCTTAGCTACAACAGTTAACAAGTTAAGCTAATGATGCTTTTAACAACTGGGCCCTGACTGTTATAAAATGAAGATAATGTTGAAGATTTCTGGCATAGCTCCAGGTAAGCTGCTTCTATCAACCAAAAAGTATCAATATTTTTTTCTTATTTCTCCATGCAAAACATATGTTGTGGGTACTCATTAAAAACACCTCAGTAAGTTGCTTCCAATGAGTACCAATAGTTCTAATGAGTACCCACAACATGTTTTCTTGGATAAATGAAAAAATAATATTCTAGATACATGTACTACTCTTATCTGGAGCCATGAATGCTGCAATATTAAAATGCATGAATGAAAATCTTTACAACATAATGTCACCTGTTGTAACTACTCTATTAACCCTTGTCCTGCTGAATAAATTAAGAAGCCACACCCACTTCTAATTTTCAACCAATCAGATTACTTGATCAAGGCTGTTGATATAAATGTACATACTTAATGGCAAACAGTGCAGATCCAGATCAGTTGGCTTCTTCAGAAGCCAACTGATCTGGATCTACACTGTTTGCAAAGGCAGGGTATATCCGGGTTCAGCAGGACAAGGGTAAAGATGAAATAAGAAGTAAATTTATTTTCTAAATCTTGACATTTAAAACTTTGTTCTCCCTACTGGGCTAATTTATTCATCACTTTTGGGATGCTAAAATGCAAAAAAAGTGTTGTACATATTGCCAAAATCTTAAAATTGTACATATTGCCAAAATCTTAAAATGGCTGTTTTGATTTTACTGTGCAAATGACCACACTTTTCATGGAGCCTATAACTGACACTAGAAACCTATATCAAAGGTGTAGCTAATAAACTTTGACAACTGCAGACTAATGAAACATGTTTACCGACACTTTGAGAAAAATAGATATTTTTAAATATGTGTAACGGATTATTAAACATTAATCTGCAATTTTTGTTAGCAATTTTTGTTTGGCTCTATACCTTTAAAGCATTAATCCTTTCTTGGGAGAGTCTTTCATTATCTGTCTCTAGAAGTTGTATACGTTCTCCCAACTCCTTCATACCTTTAATACAGTGGTTAAATAGTTTTGTTATGTACTCAGCTGAGTCAGTACGCATCTTCAGTTTGGCTGATCCTAATTGAAACTGTAAAATAAAATGAGCCATGTTGTTGTATTAAGCACTAACCATTTCACCATATGGATAGCAGAATTTCATAGTTGATCATTGGTGTTATAAAAACAACTACTGTCCTTTCAACATCTCTTGGAAAGATGTTTTTTGCTTGGCGTTTTATTTTAAATGAAAATATTTTGTTCTGACTGACCATATCCTATCAGAAACCATTTGTCTTTTCTGTTTTTGTGTTTTATTCTCAAATATTTACACAAAAATTAAAGCTACGGCCAAAAGTTGGTCTGACCTATGCAATCTCTATAGTAAAGTGATTTTTTGTAATTTTTGTCAAAGAAAATATTTTTTACTTTTCTTTGCTGAATTTGAATTATTGATGTTTTACAACATTATTGTGAAAATTTCAGAAAAATTGAAAAAGTGGAACTTGTTGAAAATCTGGCTCCAAGTTATTTACCCTACAGATTTCTGCATGATTTGGCTTCATTTTTACCATGGGAAAAAGTGAAAATACTTGATTTTTTACAAACCAATGACTAGAATAAAACTTTTTGTACATAGGTAGTTACGACAAATGGTTTTGCATTAAATCATAAAAAAAGTTTGCAAATTTACTTCTTCTGTGTAAAGCGTCAAGCAAAAAATTACTTTCTGAAAGATGTCGAAAGCACAGTAATACATTTAGTTGTCTAGTAGAAAATACATTTCTTATTTTAGTCCTCTTCTAGGTACTTATTCAAGCTCAAGATAACAATATATCCACATAATATTTTTCTTATTTCTCCATGAGAACAACTGTTCTGAATACTAATTAGAAGCACCTCAGCTAGGTGCTTCTAATGAGTACCACAACATATGTTTTTATGTAAAAATAAGAAACTATCAGTACTATTCAGTTGAAAAATTGCCTTATCTGGAGCTATGCACATTTCAATATATTTTTCTTCACTTTCATTCACCACAAAACTAAAATGACCCAAACAGACAGCTTAGTAATTCATTTTTTTACAACTTTACTATCAAATTAAAAAGTGAGTAAAATATGTTCCTAAAAATAGAATTTTCTGATAAGTCAACTACTAAAATTCTGTCTGATCATTAGTCACAAGAGGCAAAAGTGACCGATGATTGATTATAATTGATCATGGGGACAACACTAATGGGTAGTTTTAATTTTTCCACATCTTCCCTTAACCCATAATGTGCCAGTCACAACATATATAGACAACATTCTAAAATTCAACAGTTATAGATAACATTCTGAAACATTTTTGTCTTATTTTTTCCAGAAAATGAGGCTTGACACTCCATGTAAATTGACAATACAGCTAACCTAAATGACCGCATGTCTGTCAATGGTGCATTTCACAAAAAAATGTTCATGTAAAATCAGGGTTTTTCTTTTGTCCCCAACATACAAAGATTTTAACCAGGGTTGTGGAATTATAAAATTTTATTACTTGTCCACGGGCAAGTAAATGGTCAAAATCCACTTGTACAAGTAAGATTTACTTGCCTGAAATTGACTTCAGCATATGAAAAACTGATATTTTTCTTATTTTCATAGAGAATTGGACCTGACTCTTCATGCAAACTGTCTCCTAAAAGCTTGCATTAAGCGTCAAATCCTATTTTCTAAGAAAAAATCAGAAAACTATTTCAAAATGTAGTATGCTGAAATTTTTACCCAGTATGCAAAGTATTAACATAAAATTTCTGAGTCTGTAACCTTGACCTCAACGTCACTGAGTGGGGCAAGGGTTGTACTGTGTAAAACTTTAGACCCGTATATGACCAACTATGTTTATTTGTTTTCTTTTTCTTGTCATTTTAAATAAAACCCTCACTATATTAATTTTGTACTTTCTTTGGTTTTGTACATTAAAATCCTTCTAAAATTAAGTTATGTATTTCTTGGCTGATACATAAAATAGGTAGTACACTTTTTTCAGTTGAAATGTACTGATAAATTTTTTATTTCTCCACAAAAACTTATGTTATGGGTACTCAATGGAAGCACCTAACCATTGCGCTTCTAATGAGTCCCCACAACATATCTTTTTTTGTGGAGTAACAACAACACACATATTAACAAGGACCGGCCAAAGATATCAATACTTTTTAATTTGAAAGAAAAAGTGCCATAAACTCTTACAGTTATATCTTCTGCAGGAACATGTTTCTTCCAGACTAATTCTGCCGAATCTTTCTGTCTCTTCAAATGGTACTGGTACACGTCCTGTGATTCTTTCATTGTTGTCAGGGCCTCAACTGTCTGCTCCACATAGGGATTAAACTCCATCTTCATTCGTGTGGCCAAGGTATCCAGATCATCTTCTGACACTGAAAATAAGACCAGGGCCCAGTAGTTCAAAGCATGGTCAGCTTAACGAGCTTGTTAGTGGTCAAAATGTTAAGTGTTTTAGTAAGAACAATATCTAACTCATAGGTATGTTTGCTGAAAAAAATGTGAGTAGCTTTTGCAAATGCAAAAGCTACTCTCACATTGATTTAGCAAAAATATTACCATATATGCCATATTTAATGATCAAAGTTTTAACATTACGTTAACTAACGACATTGTTAGTTTTGAACAACTGGGCCCCAAGGAATATTATCAGAATGATACTATCATGCCCCTGGCTGAAATATTTTCACTAAGGATTTTGTGCGAAGGACTTTAATAAAATCTACAAAGACTGTCCTTGGAAACAAAGAGCACATAACAGAATGAAAATCTGAGTCTCTGATTCACCATGACTCTTCATATGAAAGCAATAAGACCTGGTTTCTGCACAGGACACAAGTTCAGACCAAAAAGATGGAAAATACATCTTATGACTTACATAAGGCAAATCCTAAATGTAAGATGCACAATTTCATCAGATCACAAGGCATGACCTTTTCAATGAATTTAGATGACATGGTCTGAAAACAGACTTTCTACAAAAGGTCATAATTCTGGAAATACTGTATCAAATGATCAAATAATTTCATGTGACACATTATCATTCCAGAATATTTGTTCCCACCAGATCTAATTAGCCCACCCATATCTGTTGAAATCAATAGAACACTAGTAAGGCCCAGACACACTTTATACAAAGGGCCATAACTCGCTGAAGACTTTGCAAACAGCTTAACCTTATTTTCACAGGTGACAAACTGTCACCTCAAAAAGTATAACTGTACCAAACTTCGCAATTCCTTTCCAGTATAATGGTTATCCAACTTGGTGATTCCTTTCAACAGGTTTTGAAAGGATGGCTTGGTAACTGATTTTGTACCAAGGGCCATAACTCTGGAATTACTGCATCACATGACCCTGTATTTGTATGCACATTGCACAACATCATAAATGAAATTTTTATTGTCATAGCTCCATATAAGGTGCTTTCTTTGATAAAAAAAAGTATTGATCTTTTTTCTTTTTTCTCCATTAGACATATGTCGTGTAATTAGAAGTGCCTCAATGAGGCACTTCTAATGAGTACCCACAACATATTTTCATGGAGAAATAGACAACTATTTATCTGGATACTCACTATATAACAACAACATCTTTGTTTTAAAACTCACCATGTCCAGTCCACACCATTCCATCATGGCACACTGTCAAATCAAACCCCTCTTTGCCAGCTGCTTTCAGTCTCGTTAGCAGGAAACATTCCTCATCATCTTTAGTAACAATACGAATGAACTCACTACCATCCATGTTGGCAACCATTTACTTGAAGACAAAAAGTTCATAAATCATGTCCAGATGGAATGCTAAAAAGATTATTTTATTGCTTTATTTAACCCTTGTCCTGCTGAATAATTTAAGATGCCACGCCCACTTCTAGTTTTCAGCCATTCAGATTACTTTGTCTAGATCACAAATACAAATTTACATACTTAAAGACAAACACTGCAGATCCAGATCAGTTGGCTTCTTCAGATCTACAATGTTTCAAAAGGCAGGGAATATCTCGGCAGGACCAGGGTTAAGCATTCACTTATTTTTTGCACCAAAACACACCCCTTCATGCTGAGCAAGATTCATGATGACTGCTTCAAAAATGAGACCACTGGTGTTAACAAGGTTTTCTGCTGATTTGGCCAGGTGACCTAGTTTTTGACCCCACGTGACCCAGTTTAGAACTTGATCTAGAACTCATCAAGACAAACATTTTGAGCAAGATGCATGATGATTGCTTCAAGAATGTGACCAATTTGGTGTTAACAAGGTTTTCCTTTGATTTGGCCTGGTGACCTAGTTTTTGACCCCAAGTGACCCAGTTTCGAACTTGACCTAGAACTCAAGACAAACAATTTGAGCAAGATTCATGATGATTGCTTGAAAAATGGGACCTCTAGAGTATTAACAGTATTTTCCTTTGATTTGACCTGGTGACCAAGTTTTTGACCCCAAGTGACCCAGTTTCAAACTTGACCTAGATTTCATAGGGGCAAACATTCTGGACAAGTTTCATCAAGATTGGGTAAAAACTGTGACCTCTAGAGAATTAACAAACTAATTGTTGACGACAGACGACGGCAGAGGGTGATCAAAATAACTCACCCTGAGCTTTGCTCAGGTGAGCTAAAAAGTGAAAAAAATAATATATCAATTACATCCAAACCACATGCACGTCCTCATACCATGAAGAAAATGCATGCAAAGTTTCATAATAATCGGTACAAAACTGTAAGAGGAGTTGCGCTCACAAGAGGTACCAACTGTTTATATCTATATAAGGAGTGAAAAATGACTAAGTTCACAATGTGGAAAAAGTGACAAAAAATGATCTAACAATTATATCCAACCCATATGCACATCCTCATACCATGAAGAAAACATATGCAAAGTTTCAAAATGATTGGTACAAAACTGTAAGAGGAGTTGTGCTCACAAGAGGTACTCAGTCTATATATTCAGGGTGAAAAATGACTAAGTTCACAATGAGGACAAAAGTGACAAAAAAAAAAAATGCTCTAACAATAACCCAAACCACATGCACATCCTAATACCATGAAGAAAACACATGCAAAGTTTCAAAACAATCAGTGTAAAACTGTAAGAGGAGTTGCGCTCACAAGAGGTACCCACTGTCTTTATATTGCAGTGAAAACTGACTAAGTTCACAATGTGGAAAAAGTGACAGAAAATAATCTAACAATTACATGTATATCCAAACCACATGCACATCTTCATACCATGAAGAAAACACATGCAAAGTTTCAAAATGATCGGTACCAAACTGTAAGAGGAGTTGCGCTCACAAGACACCTAGGGTAAATGTTGACAAAAAGACAAATGGACAGACGGACAAACAAACAGACGGAAACTTGCATGCCTAAGTCGCCCATGCTAAAGCAGATGCAACAAAAAATAGCCTGAAATAAGCATTGCTTTAGATAAGGCATGTTTTTCAACTGATAAGTACTGCTATATAAGTACTGCTATCTTTTTCTTATTTCTCCATGAAAACATATGTTGTGGATACTCATTAGAAGCACATAGGTGCTTCTAATGAGTACCCACAACATAGCTTTTCATGAAGAAAATAAAGAAAAAAATATGTGGATATCCCATCTTATCTGGAGCTATGAATAAGTACCAGGAGGACGGCTAAATAAGAATGTGCCAGTATATATTTACTACAACTCGATTATTAATCGATGGTCAGTCGGTTTTACAAATCTGATGATCGACTATGAAATTCTGGCTGATTCCCAACACTAGCTACAAGTTCCTGGTAATCAGCGGAATTGGGAGAATGGCTGTAGAAATGATTGCATGATCAATCTCTGTGTAAGTTATGTGGCCTACAGGTCTAGCTGGTATTCAAACTTGCACTCTCTGGATCTGCAGTCAGACAGGCCTCCACCTGCACTATGTAGTCTGGCTAGATAAGCCCTGTATATTTCCAGCTATCCACTGCCCTATCAGAATTTTTACTGGTGACACGTCTAATGACATATATTCACTTTATTGTGGTGGGGGCAAGTGGTTACAATTGACACAACATTCCCACTCACATTTTGATTTAGGGGTACTTGTACCCCTTGGGTTTAGCATTTGTGGGTACAGACCACTTTTTGAGGGTACACATATTTTGAGGTAATTAAATGCATTGTATAGTACTGGGAAGACTGTATAAAAAGGCCATTTTGTGACCTGACCTCCTTTTAACTTTGCCTTTGAGACTGATTGTCGCCGCCAGCTTTGTGCTTCATTAGAATCTAAGTATTTCAGTGATTTGATGGCAGAGGGGCCTTCAGTAACATCTGAAGATTTGCGCTTTTTCGCCCCTTTTTCCGCTGAGTTGTAGAAGCTCAGAATGCCGGCTTGTGACATCTTTGTTGATTAGTTTCAAACCGACCACGTGTTTTGGCTAGGTAATGAACAATCAAGATATCCTCCCAGATATAAACCACATGGTCAACAGTGATTGGATAATATGAAAAAGACCATACGCAATAACCAATGAATAATAATCTCACCCCTCTTGGTAAGAGTATAATTAAATTCCCGTAACCATCAGATCCATTTCTATGAACTGGCCATATGCAACTGTTATTGTCTGCCAGCAATCACAGTGTTTCGATGCTTTATTAATATTCATAAGGATGATAATGAGTGAAAACTGACTCTAGCAGGACGTACGAATGTTGTGATATATACGTGCGCCAATTTTGAGGTACATTTTGTGTACGTAGATGCCAACAATACTGTACATTCATGGCAGATTCTCTACGTGAATCACGTACTGTAGTACATGAATGGGAATCACATACTGCAGTACGTGAATGGGAATGCTGTGACAACCTGTCAATTTTATACATATTTTTTTTTTTATTTAGAACACGACATGATGAAAGCCAAGGAAGATAACAAGATATTCCCCCAAACTGTATCAATGAAATGGTTGTTCTAAACCCTGATAAGGGTAGGGTCGAAAGGTAAAAAGCGCCGGATGTATTCTCCGAACAGAACGTACTTCTGCACCGACAACTAAATAATGTAGAGAAAAAACATAAAAATACTGTGAATCACACATGTATAACACCTAAATCTGCAAGAATAAATACTAAAAAATACTTTTCAATAGCCTTTATATGCAATCAGGTCTTTTCTTCCTGGTCAAACCACATTAATCTTCATTCTGTACTTTTGCAGCTGGCAGGGGTGATGTTTACCTCAACACCGCCCAAAGTAGCCACAATTACTACGTAAATTTTCATTGGATTAAGTTTGCAATTTTATCCAATCAAAACGTCTCTTTCAGAAAGGCCTTCGGACACGTAGCCAAAATGGTAGGTTTCAGAGCAGTGATCATGATTTTAGCAGGGTAACTGCATTGGTTAATGCCTACACTGATAAGTCAATAACATTTCAAAATAAAGATAAGTCTTAAGACCCAAAGCATCACAAATTTTGAGATAAACTGCACTCCAGTCATATTAGAAGTGGCCCAATACGTTTACCCTATTTGACTATTTTTCACTGTATACTTCCACTTCTTTTCTACATATACTGTGACGCCACTCATTTTCTGAGTATTACATAAAATAAACTATGGAGGATTTTTTTTTTTTTTTTTGGTGTCATTTTCAGGCATGGCATGAAAACTGCACGGTACTTCGGATGGGGCTGTTAACTAGAGGGGTAACGATTCACCGAAAGTACGGTTAGCGCGGTATGAAGCTGGCGGTTCAGGTCACGGTCCGTCTTTGGTAATTTTGGTTCGGTTCACCCAAAAAAATTTCTTCGAAAGACAAAATTAAGAAAAAAAATAGCAGAGAAACTGCTTAAATGTTGTTTTTATGTTGAATCCTACTTAATTTTGCTTTATTGATGCATTAATTATCGATGTAAGTGTCTTCTTTCGCCTTACGACAACTACCATATTCCGTTTGGCTAAAAAGCACTCGCAACAATAGACTGTTCGGCCCATAAAAATATCTCAATTTTCGTGAAAGAAATATTGTTTTAATGATTATATCTTCCATAACATGGTTCTATATTAGTTTATTAACAGATTTCGACTGAAATAAAAAAGTCAGACATCTAAAAAATATTAAGTTTACAGTTATTTTTATGGCGCCGAACGCTCCTGTCATGAATGTATTTTAGGTATAAAATTAGGCCGAATCCATAACCTTGACCTTCGAAGTTTTTGTCACTGCTGATCGTGGCGGACTCGAGCAATATGTTACCAAAACTATGCAACAAATATTCCCTTAAACCCCACTTTTTAGCTTACCTGAGCCGTATGCTCATTGGTGAGCTTATAGTATGGCCAGGCTGTGTGTGTGTCAGTCTGTCTGTCTGATTAAAAGTATCACAATAAGTATCGTATCGTGAGGTAAGTATCACGATATGTATCGTATCGTGAGGTAGGTGTATCGTTACACCCCTACCCTGTACAGAAAATCACACTTTGTGCAGGTTAAAAAACCCTATATATGGTTATTCAAACTGGTTACCTGGAGTGTATGATGTACACCGTCTGTGTCCTTGAAAGAAAGAAAAAGTGTGTCCGATGCAGGACTCTAACTTGCGAGCGCCTGCTAATTTCTGGCAGTTGTTTGAAGTCAGATGCCCATCTGACTGGTAATCAGTAGATCCTGGGTTCAGTCCCAGCCGGGTGAGGTAACAGTCATTTGTGCAGATTGATCATGAAATATTTTCTACAGTCATTCTCTCCCTTCTGCTGATTCAAGGGCAGTTGTCAGTTTCTGGCAAAAGAATGTGCACAAATACAATCTAGCAAAGTTACTGCCCATACGGGTTCATGACAAAACATAGCCAGGACATAAGTTCACATAACATAGATGTGACAAAAGACAGAAAGACACAACATAGAGAAAAAAGATAGAAAAAACTTGGAAAAATTTGAAAACAATTAGGAAATTTCATTTTCATATTTTCTCAAAAATATTTTTTTTTTTTTTTTTTTTTTTTATCCATAAAATAGCGTTAGCAAGCAATAATGGACACCAATACCTGTGTATTTCTCAGAATTACCGACCACCTGTTCGTTTGACAAGTCTAATGATATATTATGTGCCAGTCCTTCCAAGTTACTATACATGTACATTGTATGTCCATTGTCAGTTCAGTTCTCAAATTCAGAAACAATTGAGCAAGCTTCCTCTGCATTCTGGATAGCATAAACATTTCCAATAAATTTTACTGTCTATATAAAACACAAAAAGGAAAGCCACAACTTGGCTACCAAGGCTTTTTGTACAATATTGGCAAAGATAAAGTTCCATTGCCGACTAAACCTTCATTTCCATTGGGTGCAACATAAGATAGATAATTATCTTTTTTTTGTCCTTCTATTAGTTGTTTTTCTGTTAATGGTCGCTTCTGCCTAATGATGCATAGATGTTATGTCGGTTCTTCCTTTTGTCTTTCTATGTTTTGTCAGATACCGGCCCATACAAGGTGGCAAATTTTGCCATCTCAGCATCTCTACACCTCATCATAAAATATCAACAAAAATTGCAATTGAAATGCGTGTCTCACAACTTTAACTTACAACTTCAGTGCCAAGGCATATCATATAGTTATTAATAGATAAAGAAATATTTTATAAGTATGAAAAAAATTACCTTCAAACTTGGGCAAATTCCGGACAAAAATATTCCCTTTTCTTTTCGTGAATACCAAAAAATACTAAAGTCAGTCTGTTATAAAATGTTCCATCTAGTGCAGTCGAGAATTAAAATATCCAAAATCTTTCAAATAAAAACAGAATATGTGCATGTCTGTAGGTACCTAAACTGATACACAAAACTGAAAATTGTCTGTTCATGTACATAACGGACTGGATACCACTTTGTATTCTATGTGCACATGCAAGGGCCAGCTAAGTACATTATATTTGTATGCTCATTGTACAGTGTATAGAGCTGTTTGAGTACTGAGTAGCCTATATATCCAAAATATGTCTGTATTTGAATGCATTTGGATACTCTTATTTTGGCAGCCTTAACAGAACATTGTTAAACAAACTGACGTTATTATTTTATGAAAAAGAAAAGGGAACATTTTCATCCTGAATGTGCAAGTTAGCTTCAAGATGAAACTGTGTCATGCATGATAATGTGCATAAGGATTATGGCAAGCATAAAGCAGGGACATCCATGGCCCATGGACACTTTTTTTTCCTTGATTTTCCAGAGAAATTCCGACTTGTTATTTCTCTGAAATGTGATAAAAAAATATTTCAGAATATTGTCTGCTGCTGTTGCAATTGGTACATTAAATGTTAAGGAAATTGACTTACCTGACTTGTCTGCCTAGCAGACAATTCATATGAAATAACCAGCCTCATTTCTTTAAAAAATAATAATAATAATTAAAAGGGGTAAAATATTGTCTGTTGCTTGCACAATAAACACTCAAGGAAATATGCTTACTTGAATTTGATTCCAATAAAAGCTAGCCTCTAATTCTTTTTCTGTGTATCACAAACACAGAAAAATATGACTTCATTACACTGATGTTCTCGGTAGTTTGTTGTTTGCCTTGTTAGTATTTATGTAATGAATAGTGAAGAACCTGAATATTGATTATTTTACCATACTGACATCTAAGGCTGGCACAATTAATCGGATAATCGATTAATTGATCGATAAATTCCACCAAAATGATAATCATTACAGATTTGCTAATAATTGATCATTTAATTTCTGTGTGTCTTACTTTACCATATTTACCCTTAGTATTCAGACACCTCAACTCCTTACCATACTTAATCTAAACTTTGAACAAGTATAACTTACTACCCAATGTTGTGTCTAAAATAGCTGGATGAGTGGCAAACAGTGTAGACCCTGATGAGATGCCATGTTAGCAGCATCTCATCTGTGTCTACACTATTTGCTCAGGCCTGTCAGGTCAAATACATACAGTAAAGTACAACATATGGTAAGAGTCATGCTCAGACACACAGGTAAAATTATGGCCAAATCTTCAGTGATTACTAATCGATTATCTATCGCAATGGCAGGACCGATAATCGGTTATCTTTTCAGCTCTCATTAGCTAGCCTTACTGACATCTAAGTCAAAGGAGTTGTAATGGAGGAGTACATGTATTTGGTGATAATTCAGGGATATCTTCCTCCTTTCTCCATAAAAAGATATTTTGTGAGTATTAATTATAAGCGTCATGGCGATGAGCTTCTAATAACTACCCACAAAATGTGTTTTCTTATGGAGAAATAAGAAAAAATATCCCAGAATTATCACCAAATACTCCTTAACAATTAACTTGTCATTTGTGAAGTAGTATTTGGTGATAATTCTGGGATAATGTTTTCCAGTTCTCCTTAAAAACATATGTTGTGGTACTCATTAGAAGTGTGTCAGGGAGATGCTTCTGCGAAGTTCCTTCAAAATATGTTTTTATGGAGAAATAAGAAAAATTACCTCAAAATATTCATCAAATATTCCTCCTAATAATTCCCTTGGGTCTTTATAATAAGACTGTCATGTGTAGTGGTAGAAAATTTCCATAAATAACCTCACTAACAGTGTATCACCATATTGGGTCATACATGTAGATACTACTCTATGTATATTATCTCTTACATGACATGAGAATGTTTGCCTCCCTTTTGATTGGGGGCTACTCTTAAAGTAAAGAGTTTACTTCCTCAGGGAGCAAATACTTTCCTTAAAGCATATCCCATTTTAAGAAAGGTTTCAATTCCTCAGGCAGCAAATTCTTTCCTTAAAGAATAACCTCCATTTTTAGAAAGATTGCAGTTACTAAGAAGACAACTGCCTATCTTCAAAACTTGTCTCCCTTCACAAAATGGCATCAAAATCTTTCTAGCATATCCACATTTTTTTCTTCTCTCTATACTGCAACATCCTCATTTTCTTAGTATTATGCACAGGTCTTTCTGGGTAGAAACCAGTGCTAAGCAATGTGGACAAAGTGTCTTGCTCAAGGACACAACACTTGGTGCTCGCTGGGGTCGAACCTGCCAACTGGCTATTTCACGATCTTGAATCCAATGCTTTACCACTTCACCACAGCACCTGTTTGTAGACAGTTAAATATACAGTCGAACCTCAATGGCTCGAACATCTTTGGGACCATGGAAAATGGTTCGAGACATGGGTAGTTAGTATACAGTATATCACTAGTTTTTGTCTGCTTGTTTTGTTGTCAGCATACTGAGAGTTACACAACTTTATTTTGATTTATTTTATTAAAAAAGCTAATCTCCTGTCATCACAGTTGTAAATGTGAATTAAAAGTTTGATGGCACCTGTTTAAGCTGTCATTTTCTATTAATTAAAGATATATTTCTATGGAAACCATGTAGCTCATATTTGTTTCATTTTCACTTTGCTGCTTGTGATAATAAATATGTAATGCTTTTTTTTCTTCATTCATTTCCCTGACAAATGTTACCATATATAACTACTTAACTCCTTATCATACTTGCCCTAAAATTTAATAAAGTCCATATTTACTATCTATCGATGTGTCTAAAAAAACTGATGGATGAGTGGCAAACAGTGCAGACCCTGATCAGATGCCGCATATTGCAGCATCTGATCTGGGTCTACACTGTTTGCCAAGCCTCTCTGTCCCAATACTTAGGGTTATTAAGATACATGTATGTCTTGTAAGATAGTAATGAATGCTTAGGCTGCTGGGTAAAAATATGGCTTGACATTTCATGTGAATCATATGCTGGGCAGATGATTCACATGAAATGCCAAGCCTTATTTTCTCTGAAAAATAAAAATAAAATAAAAAAGAATGTTGGTTGTCTGCTACAATTTTTCTTGGCACTTTAAGGTTTAAATATATCACCATAGAAGATTATCTACATGAATGTTAAGCCCTATTTTCTCAGGGGTCAGGTTGAGAAGGACAACACCCATTTGTTGTCTTCTGCCCTGCTTTTGACAACTTTCAGAGTAATTTTTTGCCTGGCATTTTACTCAGGAAAACTCTTTTGCAATATTTGGTCATGCTTCAATGCTTAATTATTTGTAGCAACTACATATGCACCAAAAAGAATCATTCTGTTCATTGGTTACAAAAAACTGGAATATATTTTCATTTCTATACCCTGCCACATGATAGTGGTAGGGTATTATGTTATACTGTTCGAGTGTCCATCCGTCTGCCTGTCAGCACAACTAACTTGAGTAGTTTCTGATGAATTTCCCTGACATTTTGGGTATAAAGGCATTGATATTAGGGGGGAGTTTTGGAATGGTATCATGCAGTAAATGTGATGCTTTTATTTCCCATAGTACAAATGGTTACAAATTATGCAAAAAATGATAAGGTAGTTCAAACTTTTTGAAATTTTCACTTCAGTATTATTCTGAAACATTAACCCTTGTCCTACTGAACCCGGATATACTGTACCCTTCCTTTGCAAACAGTGTAGATCCAGATCAGTTGGCTTCTGAAGAAGCCAGCTGATCTGGATCTGCACTGTTTGCCATTAAGTATGTGAATTTATAGCAACAATCTGGATCAAGTAATCTGATTGGCCGAAAATTAGAAGTAGGTGTGGCATCTTAATTTATTCAGCAGGACAGGGTTAATAATGTTACTCAGTTGGGGAAAGTAAAAAAAATAACAAAAAAACATGAAAAAAAAAAGAACCAACAACTGTTTTTGTAATAAGATTGCAAAAAAGTCACTTTACTATACATGTATAGAGATTGCATAGGAAAGACCAATTTTCAGCCATAAATTTTATTTTAGCGTAAATATTTAAGAAGAAAGCACAGAAAGAAGAGGTAAATGGTTCCAAATAAGAAATAGACAATCCGAATAAACTTTTTTTATTTAAAAAAAAAATGACAAGCAAAAAATGTCTTTCCAAATGATGTCAAAAAAGGCTACCAGTAGTTTTGTCATTAGTGTTTTAAGACTTGCCAAAAGGAACAGTGTGAGAAAAAGGTGCTTATAACATATGCAAGTAATGACCCAGCTGGCACATAACAGTCTCGTCTCAACGTCAATGTAACCTCATGATGTTGCATCAACATTGAGGAGACATTGTATAAAAGTCATGTGCCTACTTGAGGAGACAAGATCAGTCAGCTTATACATGCTGTCTCTGATCAGGTCTGTCATTGGCTGCTAACAGAACCAGTAGTTAGTAGAGAAAATGTTGACAAGCAGAGAAGTCCTTGATCAGACTGCTTAGATGTGCAGCTGACCTGGGTCTTGGCTGTTCCCAAAGGAGTTAACCCTAAATGACCAAGCAGAATTATAGCAGTTTCTTGTGAAAGGATGTGCACAATACTGGTTAACAGCTTAGAGGATTAAGCCTGTCCAGTAAAAGTGTGGTTCGGTAAACTGACCACGCTCAACATGACCCCATTGGGTTGACTGGGCTGTAAAACCTCAACATAAAACAGAATTATAGCAGGCACTCTAATTTTTATATTATTATTATTTTTATTTATTTTTTTTTTTTTTTGAGGAAATAGGACTTGGCAGACAATTCACATGAAATGCTAAGTCTTATTCTAGCAGACAATTCACATGATATGCCAAGTCTTATTTTCTAAAAAAAAAAAAAGGTTTCTAATAAGTTATATGGCCATCGCTAAGATTAAAAAAAAAAAAAAAAAAAAATCTGCTGCATTTGTGATAAGCACTTTATGGGTTATGTGTACTTTTCTTTCACAGATATTGATGAAGGTATGAGTTTTATCAATTTTCTGGAGTTATTTGTAAGAATCAGACAGTATTAGTGAGAGGACTGTAAAAATGAAACCGAGTCTGATACATGGTGAATTAATCACCATAAAAAAATTAATGACATTAATGCTTAGCATGCTGGTTAGTAATTTCAGCAGACAGTGCTTTCAAAATGCTTTTCTTTCCCAGAAAATAGGTTTTGACATTTCAGGAGACAATTTGCATGAAAAGTCAAAGCCTATTTTTTCTTAAAAAAAAAAATAAGAAAAATATCATCTGTTTTTTGCCTGCTGAATGTGCCCCAAGAGTGGTAAAGGTTAACCCATTGCAGTCTGGAGACCCCTAAAAGGTAATTGTCAACTAGTGCAGACCCAGATCAGATGCTGCAGAATGCTATGTCTGACCAGGGTCTCCACTGTTTGCAAATACCAGTACATAATGTAGTTTAATTGTTTTGCCCTTGGAATATCTCAAATCACAAAGCCTAATGAAATTAGAATCTTCCAATAACATTATATTGTGTTTGGGAGTTCATTCAGTCTACAATGGGTAAATCAGCAGTTTCTACTGTATATACCATATTTACCCGAAGTAATGGGTCAGACCTGCCTGACAAAACAGTGTAGTTCCTGATCTATTTAAGGAGATAAATTGTACGAAATGTGAAGGCCTATTTTCTAGATGGTAAAAATCAAAATGTCTTCTGTTGAAATTACCGTATTGCCCGGCATGCTGAGTGTTAGGATATGTAGTTGGATGTTTACCATGTGGCTGACAAACATATGTATAGGACATTCTTAGCAGTTAGCAGTTAACCTTAACCTTTCTGTGGGCTAACTCGGAAGACGACAAATTGATGGTGTTTTTCTTATTTTTCCCAGAAAACAGGATTTGACATTTCATGCAAATTGAGACAATTTGCATGAAATGTCAAATCCTGTTTTCTGGGAAAATGTAGACAATTTGCATTAAATGTCAAAACCAATGGAGACAATTTGCACATAATGTCAAAACCGAGTCTGGGAAAAAATAGAAAAATATTTCATTATGTTGTCTGCTGAAAATTCTACTCAGCATTCTAAGCCTTAATTTGAACCATTGCTTGTGAATTGTGGGATGGAACAACCAATTTTTCAGTTTGGGGGAAACTATTTATAGCCTTGGGGGTCATTTGTATGGGACATCATGTCCTTATTCAATATAGAATTTTTGGTACAAAAATCTTAGAGCAGCAATTTGAATGATATCCAAGAAAGTGTGCTTTTTTGGAGGAAATAGTAATAAACATAAATATTTCATCATTTAATTATAAATTTGATCTTGGGTTCTGACAGTCATAGAGATGTAGAGGGGCATGCTCTTTGATTTTAAAATTCTAGAAATTCAGAAAATCATAAAACCTTCATCTAAATACAGCCTTCGTGCCTTCTCTACAACTTCCATCCAAGGCATGTCTTCAAAAATATATATTTAAAAAGTTATTGTGAAAATTCAAAGACTATTTTGATATGGCAATATTAGGAAATATATAGACATGGCATCTACAGATACACAGTGGCTGTTTTACTCAAGTGAGGGAGATGTGGCCTGCATTCAGTTTCATTATCAAAATGCTTTTATATTTTCAGTCTGCAATATTCAACTTCCAGAGCCTGTTGACAGTGGTCTTATTGTTGATATGTACATGTGCTTACATTAGATCAATAGCTCCTAGAATGTTGGACAAAAACAAAGAAGGGTATATATTTTCAAGTAATTCATCACGAAAACATGCCTATATATTTTTTACCCCCTTAAACCCCACTTTTATATAGTAAAACTCAGGTTTACAGGGGTATACTTTATTTTTCTTATTTCTGCTCAAAAACATAGATTGTGGGTATGCATTAGAACCACCTCACTGAGGTGGTTGTAATGAGTGCCCACAATCTATGTTTTGAGCAGAAATATGAAAAATAGTCTGAAAATTTTCAGTATTTGGAAATTGAATTTTCCATATATTTGAATAGGCGTGTTTTCGTAATGTCTTACTACATTATGTATTCTGCTATCACCAAACTTATAGACGGAGCAACTTTTCTTTATAGATACATGCATATGAAAAACTGTGTGAATGCTAGATTATTTTTATTAGAGTCTCATCATGCTACACATAAGAACATGAAGACACATAAAATATAGCCATACTATAAAAGTACCATGCCTATACACAAGACATATACATGTATTTACAAAGATATACCCAGAGTTTAAAGGAATAAAGTAAAAAGGCCTGGATGGCTAGGTCAGTTTTTTCTTTCAAACTGTTGGCAGACTCAACAACAGACCACCAATACTGACCATCTGAAGCATTTGAATGTATACTCACTCCCCAACTAACTCTCTCTCGCACACATACATTCATGTATTGGTACAAGTGGTTTATTTACATAACATGCACAAGTAAAATGTCCTTCTTTTAAGAATATTAAAACATGGTTTGGCAATAGTCCAAATAATATATTAGTTGAAGAATAAAAAATATAAACTTGTTTTCAGTGCTAAATAAGTTAGAATTGGAATTTATAACTGATGCTTTACAAAACAGTTCAGTTCTAAAATCTTTGTATAAACTACAAAATTACATAACTTTCTCCCTCAACGGCATTACAGAGTGGGCACTTATGTTCCTGTAAAGGTCTGTATCTGCCGGTTTTTATTTGAAGGGGGGCCATGTCGCTGGAGAACTTTGCGAATGCAGCACGATGTGGCATAGGCAGTATAGTTTTGCAATAGGCTTCTGTTTCAAATACAGCTTTGAGTATTGACTTAGCCAGGTAATTGAGAGGAGCCCTGTTCATCTGGCTTAAGTGGGGACACAAAAGTCTGATATACAGTCATGTTTTTCTAGTAAGCATTTTTTCATTTTTGAATTAGGATTTTTTCGTACATTTCCCTAGGTTCGGTGAAACACATCTCGAGAAAAAGTTATATGATAGTAGAGGGTCTTAAGACAATAAAAGAAGGCATATAAGGTGGGATAGAAATTATATAATGGGCAGAAACCAAATAAGTTCTTTATCTGGAGCTATGATAACTGAAAATTGCAAGATTGGCGCTAGTATGCCTGTGTATATTGTTTGAAATTTCTCACTTTTTAATTTTGTTGTATTTTGTATTATTTTCAGGTTACTAGGAATATTTTGGAAATGTGCAAGAATTGGTAAGATAACTTCATGATGCATGTATTACATTAACCACATCAAGTAAAGGCACATGTAAAATGCACAGATTTAGGACACCCTTTGTGGAAGGAGAGATGAATGTATACTTGACACTTGACTTGCTTGTGTGTCTTTTTTTCACAATCTGTGTGTGACTTACAGATATCTGTGTGTCTTCTGGCATCTGCATAGACAGGCTTTGTGTGTCTTCCCAAAATTTACTTGCTTTGGTGGCTGAAATATTGAACAGTCAGAACTCTTGGTTCTTCTGTATCAACCAATCAACATGCATGATTTTTGTACATCCTTGGATGTTATCATACAAATCTAAGAAAAATAATGAATGAAAAATATGAATGTTTTCTAACCAAATAGACAAAACCTGGACATATTCTGAATACTTTTTGCCCAAGTTTCATGTGTATCTTGTTTTGCCAGACAGTTCCAAATGAAACAAAAATTTAATTTCTATCTTTGAAGTCACCGAGAAATTTTTTTTTACTGTTAGCATGGGCCTGAAGGCCCAAGATGACATGGAGGCAGCTAACAGGGATTGCAGAGAATGGAAGCTCTTGGCTATCAACTCCAATGATAGACACACCCCTGGAGATCTGCCATGCTTACAGTATGCCAGCTACCTGAATGTGCCCGCTGATGTTGCTGTTGCCCATTTACCTGCACGTTAATAAAAAATCTGGTGATGATGATGATGATGATGACTGTTTGAAAATTCAGACTTTTACCATGTACAGTAATTCATTTGATAATTTAGGCACATCTTGCAAACTAAATGAACTTATTACATAAGAAGTAGGCTAAATTCTTATCTTTACAGCAGAATTAATTCAGTTGTAAAATTTGTCATTAACCTATAAAGCAGCCAGCAAAGTTGTACCAGACAACATTCTGTATTAGTTTTTATTACTTTTTTAGAAAAAAATAAGGCTTGACATTTCTTATAAGGCTTCCTGTTTTCAAAGTTATCTCCCTTTATTAAATGGCTCAAAGTTATCTCCCTTTATTAAATGGCAGCAAAGTTTTTTTTTTAAGATGTATCCATTCACCTTAAAGGGACTGGATACATATGGTAAGTTTTCTGCCATTTTGTACATAAGAGACACTTTTTGTTACTTCCTGTTTGCTTATCTGTACACCAAATCCTATCTGAAAAGGGGGTCTACTCTAATAGAAAAGACTTTGCTCCCAAGGGGAGCAAATTGTTTTATTTTTTAGAGTCGACCACTTTTAAGAACTGAGACAAAAATAGTTTAACAGAGTTTTCTCCCTTGAATGCATATCCAGTCATCTTAACAGTACTTCTCTATTTCTATATTTCAGGTGAAAGAAAAAGTCCATATGTTGCAGTTTGTTGTGTTGCCATGGCGTTTAGTATATTATTCTGGTCATGATAGAAACTAGGAATGACTCAAAACTGAAAAATAAAAGTGCTGATATTTAATTATGAATGGAAGAAAGCAGAACTGGTGATATCTGGGGAATACCTGGTATGACTAAAGAAAGTGGGCCCAAATATAAGGCCACCTGGGAACCACCTGGAATGACTATATAAGGGGTATGGGCCTAAATACAACATAGAAAGACTGGCTTGCTCAAAGTTCAGAGAATTTGACATGATTGTTATAGTGAAGGAAAATTTCAGTGCTGGAAAATTGCAAATTGCAGTTGTATTGCAGAGTGGCTTCTAGTGGAAAATGGGTTTCAAATACAATGTAATAGGACCATAATGGTGGTGAAGATCCATTTCAGCTTGCACTGCCATGCAGGCTAATCAGCTCCAGTTATCAATGCCTTTGTTGAAGGCCACACTTTTCTAACAATAATCTTGTTTTATTTTATACCTGTCAGTGATATCACTTTCAAACAGATAAGTTTCTTACAGTCTGATCGAGAAAAGCCAGATCAGTTGAGAGTCTTGATTTTTCCAGATCCATATCACACCCTCTGAAATGAACATTATGCACATGTTGCCTCAATTTAATGATGTCAACATTTATGTTGACATCATCAAATTGGGGCAACATGTGCATAATGTTCCCACATCTTCAAGTGTTCAAAATGGCTCATTAATTTGTAGCATACAGCATAGGCCTCCATTGTATTATTATTATTTTTCTAATAAAATAACAGCTTGACATTTTATGTGAACCGTCTTGATAGCAGATGATGCATAGGAAATGGCAAGCCTTATTTTCTTAGAAAAAATTAAAAGAAAAAAAAAAACATAAGATGTGTGCTGCTGTAGTGAAGTCATCTTTATAAAAGGTCAGTTTATTTTTCAAGGTTTCAAATAAACACACATTTTGTCACAGTAAGCCATTAAATGAAACGTGATATACTTGATTAAATACCTGATCGGTGTACACTGTGGTCAGTCTTCTTATGGCAGCTGTGAGATATGGTCCTAAAGGGTTATTGTGACAAATAGGTTATTGCATGTTTTAAATTTCTTGCCTGACGGCTCGAAATTTAATACTATGTAATAACCTATACATAGCCGGCCTCACTGGCTCATTTAGATGGGTGTCAGACTAGAGATCAGGAGGTTGCTGTTTTGACCCCCGCCGGGTCAGCAACATTCTTTTGTGGAGATTGACCATGAAATATTTTCTACGGTTATTCTCTCCCTTCCCCTGACTCAAAAAGGGCACTCATCAGTTTCTGGCGAAAGAATGTGCACAATACTGGTTAACCACTTAGAGAACTAAGCCTGCCCAATAAAAGTGTGGTTAGGAAAACTGACAGCGCTCAACATGACCCCATTTGGTTGGCCCAGTCAAATTTCAACACAAACAAACACATTATTACTACAGTAATGTGATCTGGGAACATCCACTCTACATGATACAGAATATCAGATCAACATTACTTAAGTATAGTCTAACCTGTGTTAAGCAAGTACCTATAGGAAAACCAAAAATTGGTTGCTTAAGACAGGTGCTTGCTTAACACAGTTACTTTTCCACTTCTTTGAAAAAAAGGGATCTTAAATAGTGGCATTTAAAGACAGGTGGTTGCTTAATACAGGTGGGCCGAGTTATTCAAAACCAACGATGGGTCATTCGTTAATGTATCGTTAAAACTTTGATCATTAGGTATGGCATATACGCTAATATCTTTGTTGAAAAAATGTGAGTAGCTTTTGCATTTGCAAAAGCTACTCACATTTTTTCAGCAAAAATACCTATGAATTAGATATTGTACTTACTACAAAAGTTAACATTTCGACCGCTAATGAGCTTGTTAAGCTAACAATGCTGTGAACAACAGGGCTGTGGTCTTTAAGACAGGTTGGACTGCAGTAATATATATATGTAACGGTGAAAACTAAGGCCAAACTAGGTAACATCTGCCTAAGCAGTTTGTATGGACTATAAACCCTTTTATGGTTGGTCTGACACATATGTATTAGTTTTTTTATTATGCCTCTGCCACTATGCAGACATATGCATTTGGTTTTGTCTTATGTCTGTCTTTATGTCTGAATATTGGTGTGTTCAGGCCATACATTTTAAAAAATTTTGGAAAAGCATCACTAAATTGCATGAAATATTTTCTACGGTCATTCTCTCCCTTCCGCTGATTCAAGAAGGGCAGTTGTCAGTTTCTGGCGAAAGAATGTGCACAATACTGGTTAACCGCTTGGAGGACTAAGCCTGCCCAATAAACGTGCGGTTAGGTAAATTTGACCGCGCTCGACATGACCCCATTGGGTTGACTGGGCCGTAAAACCTCAACACAAACAAAACCTGGTTAACCGCTTAGAGGATTAAGCCTGCCCAGTCAATGTGTGGTTAACTGACCATGCTCGACATGACCCTATTAGGTTGACTGGGCCGTAAAACCTCAACACAAACAAAAACTTTTCTTACTTCTCCATGACAAATGTTGTGGGAATTATTAAAAGTGCCATGCCACTGTACTTCAAATGAGTACCCACAACATGTGTTTGCATGGGAAAATAAGAATTTGGCTGAAAAATGGACCTTCTGTATAACTATGTGGTACATTGTTTCATAGATGGTGGCCTTTGAGAGATTATTGTACATGAACATATTAGTTGTATTCTTGTTTTTAACATAGTTATATTTATTTTATTATACATTTTGATGCCGTGTATTATGTTTATGCTCATTTTTGAAATTAGCAAAAATTTCAGAACAAAAAATTTTGTCATTTTTCACTGGAAAAAGGATACAATATTTCATCTGAAAAATCTATTGATGACAGTTTAGGTGAAAACCCTATTTTCAGGGGAATACAAAAATATTATTCATTAATTGTAGAGTAACAAACTAGCTACTACTGTCCTTTCAATATCCTTGGAAAGACATTTTTCGCCTGGCGTTTTAAATAAAAATGTTTTGTTTTGATTGACCATATCCTTTCGGAAACCATTTGTTTTTTCTGTGTCTGCATGTGTTTTTCAAATATTTATAGTAAAATTAATTTTACGGCCGAAAATGGATCTGACCTATGCAATTTCTTTAGTAAATTGTTTGTTTATCTTGGGAAAACAAATATTAGAAATTATTTTGCTTTTCTTCATTAACGTTTAATTATTGATGTTCCATAACAATATTGTGAAAATTTCAGAAATTTTGAACAAGTGTAACTTGTTGAAAACGCATCCAAACTACCTACACTATTGATTTTTGCATAAATTGCAGCCATTTTTACTATGGGAAAAAATGGATTTTTTAAAAACTGATGAATAGAATAAAACATTTTGTGCGTAGGTGGTAATGACAAAATATTCTGCATTAAATCTTTACAAACATTTGCTACCGTATTTACCATATGTATTCGGACAGACAGGCCTGAGCAAACAGTTTAGACCCAGATGAGACGCCGCAGAACACGGCGTCTCATCTGGGTCTACACTGTTTGCCACTCATCCAGCAATTTTTAGACACAACATCGGGAAGTGAATTGTACTGGTTCAAATTTTACAACATATATGGTGAGGAGTTGAGGTGTCCGAATACTTAGGGTAAATACGGTAATTTACCTCTTCTGTGTGACTTCCTGGAAGATTTGGAAGCAGAGTAACTTACAAGCTAGTCTGGCTCAGAAAACAGATGCTTCAAATTTTTTAGTTCTGTGAGTGCATTCATTGCTTTCAAGAGTCATTCTTTTTAGAATCTATGTTCCATAGCACAACCTGTAGCATGTCAGACTGCAGGTCCATTAGTCGCAAGTTTGAATACAGCTCGGTCACATACATTTCATGGAAATTGATTGTGATATCATTTCTACAGTCATTCTCCCCCTTCTCCTTTTTCAAGAAATTATGCAGTCATCAGTTACTGGCAAAAGTATGTACTCATAGTATGTTAACCCTTCTCTTGCTGAACACAACATGCCCTGTCTTAGCAAAAGTGTAGATCCAGATCAGTTGGCTTCTGAAGCCAACTGATCTGGATCTGCACTGTTTGTCATTAAATACGTGAATTTCTATCAAAAATCCGAATAAAAAATCTGATTGGCTGGAAATTAGAAGTGGGTGTTGCATCTTAATTTATTCAGCATGACAAGGGTTAAGTTTTTTTGTGTTTTTTTTTGTAGTTTTTTTTATTAGAGAAAATAAGGCAGATGATTCACAAGAAATGCAAAGCCCTAGTTTCTCAAACAATATCAATAAAAAAATAGAATTATGTCTGTTACAGGTTTTAGTTTGTGTTGAGGTTTTACAGCCCAGTCAACCCAATGGGGTCATGTCGAGCGCGGTCAGTTTACCTAACCATGTTACTGGGCAGGCTTAGTCCTCTAAGCCGTTAACCAGTATTGTGCACATTCTTTCGCCAGAAACTGACTACTGCCCTTCTTGAATCAGCGGAAGGGAGAGAATGACCGTAGAAAATATTTCATGATCAATCTCCACGAAAGAATGTTGCCGACCTCGGCGAGGGTTGAACCCGGGACCTCCTGGTCTCCAGTCGGACGGCCCATCCAAATGAGCCACCGAGGCCGGCTGTTATAGGTTTGCTGAGTGCACTGAGGGTTTACTTCTTACTGTGATAGTTGTGGGGACTGAATACTTTTGAAAGCGTGTCCTCCGTTTTTTACAGGTGAGACATCTTTTGTGACTTCCTGTTTGCTTTCCTGCACATTAAACCCCTCCTGAAAAGGGATCTACTCTAAAAGGAAAGAATTTGGAGCAAATTCTTCCCTCTTAGAGTAGACCCCTTTTCAGAAGAGATGCAAATAAATTTTACACGAGTTGTCTGCCATGTAAATGTATCCATTTGCTTTAAATGCATTGTAAACAACGAAATGTAACTTGTCCAGAAAAAAAAAAAAAAAAAAAAAAATCTCACATTTCTTCATCTTTTCTCTCTACCTGCCATAGCTCCAGATAAGGCTTTTTTTTTTTCACAAAAAAATGTTGATATTTTTCTCATTTCTCTGTGTAAACATATGCTGTGTGTGCTCATTAGAAGTGCCTTGCCGAAGCAGTCCTGGCTCTGCTTTGAATTGCTGAGTAAAAGAAAGAATTACTAAGAATTACTACCAGTTTTATAAAGATATACATATGAACGGGCTGGAGATTGAGTATATTATAATCTGCTGATCAGAAGGTGGGCGCTCTACCAGCTAGGCCACTTGGACCGGTCATGGGATTCTGCTGTCTGCATATGCACCAAAGGAACAATTTTACACAGCGTGGTTCATTAATTTTTATGCTTTATGGCTACTGTCAAATGAACTATAAATCAGGTATGACTGTTTCTAAGTGAATTGATATGACTAAAAATGTACATGAAATAGTGAAAGAATGGGAAATAGAGATGGGTAGCTATCCTTTCCCATTCCACCCCACCCACCCAACTTCCCTGAATGTCAGTAACGTGGGCTTTGAAAAATGAGGGATCTTGTAAAATTAAGATTTCTTCATCTAATAATCAGAAAAATCTGTAGTGAGTTTGAAGCTGTTTGTGGAGGTTGCCTGCTACAAGTTTATAGCTGAATATGTTTTTGTTCAAAAATAAAAATAGTTATTGCGAAAAATTAAGCAGAAACATACATTATATTATTGCAAAAAATTAAGCAGAAATATATATATATATATATATATATATATATATATATATGTATATATATAAAAGGTGTTTTTTTTTGTTTTCTGTAAGGCTGTGTATTATCAGGGATTAATAAGAAAATCGACTACCCGGTAGCCGCGCTTTGAATATGCAGTGTGTTCTATGAGCTGCAACGTTAGAAAACATACCGTCTGATATGCACCAAATGTAGTGTCTTCGTTGTCAGCAAGAAGAAACTTTGCATCCTTGGCTATCCAAACTGCGCCTAGTGAAGATTCCGCTCAGACTACGGGATCTAAAACTTTGATGGGCGCACATGTTTGAGGTATTATACTGATGTTGCGGCTCCTAATACAGTTATGCTCATCATTATGTTAACACGCTATGTGAAATACCATATTTACTCTAGATATTGGGACACCTTAACTTCTTACCATGCTTGTCCTATAATTTGTAAAAGTCTGTTCCACTACCTATGGATGCATTAAAATTATTGTTGGATCAGTAGCAAACAGTGTAGACCCTGATCAGAGGCCGCATTCTGCAATGTCTGATCTGATCTGGGTCTACCCTGTTTGCTCAGGCATATCTGTACCAATACTTAAGGTTATTGCTGTTGTGGAATGCAAAATGCTGATCAAAAGCACAGCTAGTCTTCTGGGCCCAGTTGTTCAAAGCTAACGATGTCGTTAGTTAACGATTCGTTAAAATTTACATCGAGTGATACGCAAATATTCTGATATTTTTTGCTGAAAAAATGTGAGTAGCTTTTGCAGTGCAAAAGCTACTCACATTTTTTCAGCAAAAAATATCAGAATATTGTGTATTGAATCCGCTAAAACAGTTAACGAAATGACCCTTAACGAGCTCGTTAAGCTAACGACGCTTTGAACAACCGGGCCCTGGTTTTGTTTGTTCTTTGTGTGGCTTTATGGCAGCTCGCTGCAGGACTTTTTACATTTGTTCGTTGTCTTTTTGTTGCATTTGAAAGACCCTGTCTAACATTGTGATTGTCTAGTTAGGGAAGAGTGTGTTGCTTTGCTTTTCTTTGATTTGTGGCTCGTGTACTGTCTGTTATGGTTAGTTTTAAGGCTGGCACAATTAATCAGATAATCGATTAATTGAATGATAATTTCCACAAAAAATGATTATCGTTACAGATTTGCTAATAATCGATCTTTTAATTTCTGTGTCTCTTACTTTACCATATTTACCCTTAGTATTCAGACACCTCAACTCCTTACCATACTTTATCTAAAATTTGAACAGATACGACTTACTACCCAATGTTGTGTCTAAAAATAGCTGGATTAGTGGCAAACAGTGTAGACCCTGATGAGACGCTGCATTTGTGGTGTCTCAGCTGGGTCTACACTGTTTGCTCAGGCCCGTCAGATCAAATACATACAGTAAAGTACAACATATGGTAAGAGTCATGCTCAGACAGACAGGTTAAATTATGACTAAATCTTCAGTGATTACTAATCGATTATCAATCGCAATGGCAGGACTGATGATCGATTATCTTTTCAGCTCTGATTAGCTAGCCTTAGTTAGTTTGCTCTTCCTCTTGGTGTCATAGGTAGGCTATGTTCTGTAACTGTGGTCCTTCCCTGGACACCTTCTATACTATATTTGTGGAATGCAAAACACTGGTCGAAAGCATAACAATACTCAAATAAGCAGGGACTTGCAAAAAGGAGTCCTATGGTTTTCTGGTTAGTGGTTCTTCATATGCACCAGGGCAGTCTCTTATTGGGGCTACAGACACATTTTTTGCCCAAGGCTTCCTCCCTGCTACATATCTCCGAACAAGACTGCAGAATCCAGAATATAAATTTTATTTTCTGTCAGCAGAATTTGTGCTTATGTCCAGGCTTGCCTGAGCCTTTGCTGGTAGCCTGTGTGATGAATACCCTTTTCTCGTTTGCTGGCTCAAATTAGATACAAAAATGTACAAATCGCGACAAATCACCTAATCATATACACCCCCATACCTTAGTTATGATTAAATGAGCCACAACATGAGAAAATATACCTTACCCAGTCAGCATTCTACGTAAATCTATATCGGGCCGTCATCGGCCCGTCAGGGTAGCTGACGGGCCGATGCCGGCCCGATATAGATTTACGTAGAATGCTAGCTGGGTAGACATGGGCGCCTAGCGAAGATTCAGACCTTATCAGAATCTGCAATGGGCACATTTTGGATTGCCAGGGATGCAACGTTTGTTCATGCCGACAATGAAGACTCTGATCAGACTGCACAAATGCACAGACTGATTTGAGTCTTCATTGGTTTGTGTCAGGGTTTAACAACAAGTCAACCCTTGTGAGTCATTTTGTGTCGTCTCCCAGAGAAGGGAAGAAAAGAGATTGTAGAGGAGATGAAAGAGAGGGACAGGGAAGAAAGACGTACAGGGATGAAAGTGAAGAAACAGAAGAAATAAAAACATTTCCTCTCTACCCTTACCTGCTACAAGGATAGCAGGCCTTGCTCAACTGTAAGCCAATATCAGTTGGACACCCAGGTGACATAAGATACACAACACTTTCACCACACCCGACCATCTTCGTTGGGCGCACATGTCAGAAGGTAGGTTTTCTCATGTTGCAGCTCATCTTATAGGGGATATAGGGACATCACAAGGACTTGTTAATGTAATATTGTGGTCATGGTGTTGACATTGATGGCAATAGAGGGTTGGGTATGAAGGATTTAGAAGGGGTTTATGTAAAATGCAGCCAAATAAAAATTTAGAAGGTTGCCTTTGGAAACAAAGAAAACGTTACAGATAGAATAATTCTAAAGATCATCTTCTTTGAAACCACTGGCAATATTTCAATATAAGTTAGCAGAAATATTCCACCGGATGACTCTGTCTATCCAGTGTTCAAACACTAAATTTGGATATACTCAAGGAAAAAAAACAACAAAAAAAAAACAAAATATATTATAATTTCACAATTTCTGCCCCAATCTCAACATGATTTCCCCTTTTCGCTGCATGAAAATAAAGTGAAATAGGCTGACTGAATTTCTACCAAAATAAAGCATCTCTTTAGGGTTCTGGCCAATACCGCAGAAATACCCGTTTCGTTTATTAAACCTCCCACTATAAAGGTCTGGGGTCTAAATTCGTGCAAGATCATTTAAGATGTCCTGAAGTTGATAGCTTAATTTTTAAGCTGCTGATTATAACATCACGAAAACATACCTATATAATTTTGACCCCCTTAAACCCCACTTTTATATAATAAAACGGTTTACAGGGGTATACATTATTTTTCTGCTCAAAAACATAGATTGTGGGTACTCATTAGAACCGCCTCTAAGGAGTACCCACAATCTATGTTTTGAGCAGAAATATGAAAAAAATATTAGAATTTTTATCTGAAAACTTTCAGTTTTTGGTGGTGAAATTTTCAGTATATTTGAATAGGCGTGTTTTCGTAATGAAGTAAAGAAGACAACATAAAAAAGGTTGTTTTTTTTTTCTCCTCTAATTTTTGCACAGAAAATAAGACTGGATATTTCATTCAAAGTTTCTCTGAATGTGCAAATTTGAATAGAGCATAAAGCTTATTTTCTGTGAGAAATAATGAAAACAAATAAAAAATAAAATCTATATTAAACAGAATGCATAACACAGAGAACGAGATGACTCGAAGGTAGTATGATACAGTGAACACTTGTTACAATGACAACAATGGTTCCCAAAAATGTTACCGTTTAATGTTGTAAAGAATCATTAATGACCAGAATGATTTGTAAGAAATGCTTATTTCCTCACTGAGGCGGTTCTACAAATAGCAAAAAATATATGTTTCATGAAGTAATAAATACAATCAATATTCTTACACGTTCTATGAAAAAAAAAAAATCTTTCACCGCTTGAGTGAAAACTTAGTAGGCAGATACATAGTTTACCATAAGTGTTTTCAGTAATCTCGCAGATTGAGGTTTCGTTAATAAGGGGAATAAATCATGTATTCTCGTAATTTGGTGTTCGTTAAACCAGTTTAACGAGACCTAAGGGAAATAATCCAATTTACTGGAACCGAGATAAGGGAAATAATCCAGTAGGTGATTAACGAGACTTTTATTATCCAGGGATAGGTCTTGCTTATCTTTTGAAGAGTCACGGAGAATTTTTCATTGTTCATTTCCACCACAAATACAGTACAAACGAATGTCCTCAACATACCATGTGCCAATCGAAGACTCAGATTGGTCTGCGCATCCGTGCTATCTGATAATAGTCTTCGTTTTCCGCATGAAAAAAACTTTGCATGCTTAGCTGTTCAAATAGCGCCTAGTGATCGAAGCCTGATCGGGCCCCGCGAATGCGTAGACTGGTCATAATCTTCGCAGGGCATACATGTTTCAGGGTACGTTTCTGACGCTATGGCTCTATGTCCACATGAGAATAAAGACTGGATTTTCGCTTCCAGAGGACAAAGTATCAAGGCAATTGTCAGAAGGTATTTATTCCTGACCCGTCAAATAGATTCTATACGTGTATAACCGACTCTCGTTATCTCGAAATCCAAGTGGCTCTCTTAAATACTTCGAGATATCCGTACCTTTACAGATCAGATTTGTAGAATTGAGGAAAGAATACATCGAACAACAACATTTCACAAATGAAGATGTAATTTGGCTCCTGAAGTTGGAGATATGTTGAAAATATTGTGGGAAAGAGAAGAAATTGCTCCTCCATAGGACTATTTCCTTTTGTCCCGTCCATCCTTTCACCTCTGAATTTATGGTAATGGAATTTTCCATCACAGAATATGGACATGTCCATTGTTGCCAGTAGGGATGCCATTCAAAAATCATGTGCCGTCTTATCAGGATTTACAATGTTTGCACAATTACTTGTCTTTGACTGTTAACGAAGCATCAAAATGAGAGATAATCTGGCTAGGAGTCCGCCTTCAATACATAGCAAACAATAAGATTTCAAATGTTTGGACTTTTTAGACTTTATATCGTAGGGCACACAAGTTCGATTAAGGCAAAGATACCATATATATACTGTGTGCGGATAAGCAGGCCTAAGCAGAGATTAGACGCCGAAATTTGCGGCGTCTGATCAGTGTCTACATTGTTTCCACTAACCACAGGAATTTCTATAAAACATAATGATAAACACTAACCACTGATTCACAAGATATTGTGCAGAAAAGGTGTAGCACCAACGCCGACGCCAACTGGATCCGCACAAAAAACAATATACAGCCCCCCGCCCCCCTTATGTCGCAGGTCGACCGTGTTGCTCGGTAGCTCAGTTGGCTATAGTGCTCGCACGGTATGCGAGAGGTCCTGGGTTAGCAGGTCGACCGTGTGGCTCGGTAGCTCTGTTGGCTAGAATGCTCAAACGGTATGAGAGAGGTCCTGGGTTCGAGTTCCGGTCGGGCCGTGTGCTTTTTCCTCCCCTGTGAAATTTGGTGGTTCAGTATTAGTCCGTGCTCGGGCTGCGAGCAGCAAAGGGACTGTCTCGTCGGCGGCGTCTGATCGGTGTCTACATTGTTTCCACTAACCACAGGAATTGCTATAAAACATAATGATAAACACTAACCACTGATTCACAAGATATTGTGCAGAAAAAGTGTGGCACCAACGCCGATGCCAACTGGATCCGCACAAAAAAAAACAATATACCCCCCCGCCCCGCCACCCGTATGTCGCAGGTCGGCCGTGTTGCTCGGTAGCTCAATTGGCTATAGTGCTCGCACGGTATGCGAGAGGTCCTGGGTTAGCAGGTCGACCGTGTGGCTCGGTAGCTCTGTTGGCTAGAATGCTCGCACGGTATGAGAGAGGTCCTGGGTTCGAGTTCCGGTCGGGCCGTGTGCTTTTTCCTCCCCTGTGAAATTTAGTGGTTCAGTATTGGTCCGTGCTCGGGCTGCGAGCAGCAAAGGGACCGTCTCGTCGGTACCGACATGGTTCCGAGCAGATTCCGGGACGAATCTATATTAAAGAGGGGGGAATTGTCGCAGGTCGACCGTGTGGCTCGGTAGCTCAGTTGGCTAGAGTGCTCGCACGGTATGCGAGAGGCCTTGGGTTCGAGTCCCGGTCGGGCCGTGTGCTTTTTCCTCCCCTGTGACACTCAGATAACGCTTTGCCGAGTGTTCGCATGGAATTACCCGTGCAGTGCAAACTGGGCTATTTCCCTCAGGTCTTGTAAACACCAAACAACGAGAAATACTGGATTATTTCCCTTTTGTCGGCTCCAGTAAATTGGATTATTTCCCTTAGGTCTCGTTAACCTGGTTTAACGAACACCAAATTATGAGAATACATGATTTATTCCCCTTATTAACGATAGGAGTCCACCTTCAGTGCATAGCACAATATAAGTTTTTCCTAGTTTTGGCCTTATAGGAAGCAATCTTAATAGAAATACTGTGTCTTGGCTTATATGTATTTATGATCTATGATATAAAATACCGTGTTCGACCTAATTACCGCACCGTGCGCCTAGGTTTTATCAGAATTACTGGGAAAACTTGTGGTAAAATACATGTATGTATCTGCCTACTAAGGGCACACTTTAAAAAGAGTTTGGAATAGACCGGTCCAAAGAATTGTGGTAGAAAGAGTCCACTCAACGTAAATGGGTTAATATTGTGTGCATTTATACTTTTTACCATATGTACCCTAATTATTAGGATATCTCAGCTCCTTACCATACAGTTGACTCTCGTTATCTCGACCTCGCTTATCTCGAATAACCACTTATCTCGAAGTGAAAATCTGGTCCCTGCCTAAACATGAAAATCTAACAACAGGTAGAAAAAATATTGTGGAAAAGAGGAGAAATTGCTCCTAAGGAGCAATTTCTCCTCTTTTCCACAATATTTTCAATATATCTCAAACTTCAAGTCCAATTACATATATATTTGTTAAATGTGGTTGTTCGACTCCTCAATTCTGCAACTCTGATAGGTCGAGGTACGAATATCTCGAAATATTTTAGAGAGTCCCTTTGAATTCGAGATAACGAGAGTCGACTGTTTATAGAATATGCAGTTTCTTGTAGAAGAAATAACATTTAAGGAATTTACGTGCGGTAATGCGAACGGAAAATGCATGAAACAGCTAACTTGCATTTACAAATACAAATGAGCTGCAAATGTCAGACCATGCTACTTATTGTATTATACGTGTTGTGTTGTAGACGCTTTATTCTTTTGTGTTGAGGTTTTACTGCCAAGTCAACCCAATGGGGTCATGTCGAGCGCGGTCAATTTACCTAACCACACGTTTACTGGGCAGGCTTAGTCCTCTAAGCGGTTAACCAGTATTGTGTACATTCTTTCGCCAGAAAGTGACAACTGCCCTTCTTGAATCAGCGGAAGGGAGAGATTGACCGTAGAAAATATTCCATGATCAATCTCCACGAAATGATGTTGCCGACCTCGGCGGGGGTTGAACCCGCGACTCCTGGTCTCCAGTCGGACGGCGCATCCAACTGAGCCACCGAGACCGGCTTGTAGACGCTTAACGGCCGTAACATGGCACTTATCACCAGCTGCAATGAAGTAAATAAACATCTAAAAGGTTGCCTTTGAAAACAAAGAACGCACAAATGAACGAAAATCGGAGATTCGGTTTTATAAAGTTTCTTCATATACAGATATGTAGTCTGCTAGGCTATATACCTACTTGTATACACGTTAAACACGTTAACACGTTAATGGGACTTAAGAAACGTGTAACAGTGTTTTCGGAGAAAACAGATGATCCCTACCAAATTTTCTGCTGTGACCTTGAAAATTAGATCAGGGTCATCAAAGTCTAATCAGTTCGTTCTTTGTTATGTCCTATTTATACATCCATGAAAATTCGGTGAGTATCAAACTACTCGTTCACAAGATATTGTTCAGACAAGGAGTATGGCACCAAATGCCGACGCCAGCTGGATCCGCGCCAAAAACAATATGCACCCCCCTCCACACACACACACACACACACACACACACACACACACACACACACACACACACACACACACACAGAGATGTATCTCTATGCCGAGTGACAGCTGTGAAATTTTCCATGACTATTCAAAAGATAAGCAAGATTTATCCTTGGGCCTGAAATCGCGTTTGTCCATCAATGATTGTTTTGTGACTTGACCTCAGAATCTTAGTATAGGATGGAGCTTGCATTGAGCAAATCTTTGCACCAGCATATAACAAGCATCTGTCGGGCTTTATAGCGCAGTCTGTAGCGCGCCTGACTGCAGACTGCAAGTTCGAATCCCATCTCAGCCACATGACTTTAATGGATTCAAATAGAATCCAAAGGAGAATCCAAAGGTCAAAGAGCGAGAAAAATGTACAGCCGTACCGGGGCTCAAGCCACGGACCCGCGGATTCACTTGCTTCTCATGTTTATTACTGTTTTCAACTTTTTGACTACCGTATTCGACGTAATTACCGCACATACTCCTATAAGCGCATAGTCAAGCAATTCAATGGATTTCAGATTACAACCAGTGTACTTTTTGTCTACTTCTTTATAAAGGAATATGTTGTGGGTACCCATTTGAATTTCATCGACTTCTCGGTGCAATTCAAATGGGTACCCACAACATATGCTCTTATAAAAAAATCAGAAAAGAAATCGCATAAGAAATGCTTTGCAGGTGTCTGATTTTTTTTTTTAAGTGAACCCTTAGTAGGCAGAAACATAGTTTACCATAAGTCTTCCCAGGAATTCTGATAAAACCTAGGCGCACGATGCGGTAATTAGGTCGGACACGGTATTTTATATCATAGATCCTAAATACATATGGGCCGAGACACGGTATTTCTTATAATGCTTCCCATAAGTCCAAAACTAGGAAACATATTGTGCTATGCACTGAAGGTGGACTCATACACAGCTAATTTCGCAGAGTGAGGTTTCGTTATTAAGGGGAATAAATCATGTATTCTTATAATTTGGTGTTCGTTAAACCAGGTTAACGAGACCTAAGGGAAATAATCCAATTTACTGGAACAGACGTAAGGGAAATAATCCAGTATTTCTCGTAGTTGGGTGATTAACGAGACTTTTATTATCCAGGGATAGGTCTTGCTTATCTTTTGAACAGTCACGGAGAATTTTTCATTGTTCATTTCCACCACAAATACAGTACAAACGAATGTCCTCAACATACCATGTCCCAATTGAAGACTCAGATTGGTCTGCGTAACCGCGCTGTCTGACTATAGTCTTCGTTTTCCGCATGAAAAAAACTTTGCATGATTAGCTATTCAAAATGCGCCTAGTGAAGTCTGATCGGGCCCCGTGAAAGCGTAGACTGGTCATAAATCTTCGCAAGGCATACATGTTTCAGGGTACGTTTTCTAACGCTATGGCTCTATGTCCATATGAGAATAAAGACTGGATTTTCGCTTCCAGAGGACAAAGTATCAAGGCAATTGTCAGAAGGTATGTATTCCTGACCCGTCAAATACCTTGTATAAGCGACTCTCGTTATCTCGAAGTCCAAGAGACTCTTAAATACTTTGAGATATCCGTACCTCGACATATTAGATTTGTAGAATCGAGGAAAGAATACATCGAACAACCACATTTCACAAATGAATATATCGATGAATTTGACTCCTGAATTTGTAGATATGTTGAAAATATTGTGGGAAAGAGGAGAAACTTCTTCTAAGGAGAAATTTCTCCTCTTTCGCACAATATTTTGTTACCTGTTATAAGATTTACATGTTTACACAGGGACCAGATTTTCACTTCGAGATAATCACTTATCCGAGATAAGAGAGGTCGAGATAACAAGAGTAGACTGCATATAACTCACTTACTAGACGTCTTCCCCGTTTTCCACTTTTTGGACTTTATATCGTAGGGCTCACCAGTTCGATTTGAGCAAAGATACCATATTTATCCTAAGTGTGCGGAAAGAAGGCCTGAGCAGAGTAGACACAGGTAAGACGCCGAAATTTGTGGTGTCTAATCAGTGTCTACGCTGTTTCCACTAACCACAGGAATTTCTATAAAACATAGTAATAAAAACTAACCACTGATTCACAAGATATTATGTAGAAAAGGTGTGGCACCAACTATGACGCCAACTGGATCCGCACAAATAACAGTATGCCCCTCCCCCTCCACCCTCATGTCGCAGGTCGACCGTGTTGCTCGGTAGCTCAGTTGGTTAGAGTGCTTGCAAGGTATGCTAGAGGTCCTGGGTTCGCAGGTCGACCGTATGGCTCGGTAGCTCAGTTGGTTAAAGTGCTCGCACGGTATGCGAAAGGTCCTGGGTTCGAGTCCCGGCCGGGCCGTGTGCTTTTTCCTCCCCAGTGACATTTGGTGGTTCAGTGTGGGTCCGTGCTCGGGCTGCGAACAGCAAAGGGATTGTCTCGTCGATACCGGCACGGTTTCGAGCAGATTCGGGGACGAAGTGCTCGCACGGTATGCGATAGGTCCTGGGCTCGAGTCCCGGTCGGGCCGTGTGCTTTTTCCTCCCCCGTAACACTCAGGTAACGCTTTGCCGAGTGATAGCATGGAATTACCTGTTCAGTGCAAATAAAATCTCGTAATCACCAAACTACAAGAAATACTGGATTATTTCCCTTATGTCTGTTCCAGTAAATTGGATTATTTCCCTTAGGTCTCGTTAACCTGGTTTAACGAACACCAAATTACGAGAATACATGATTTATTCCCCTTATAAACGAAACCTCAATCTGCGAGATTAGCTGAAAAGGAGTCCACCTTCAGTGCATAGCACACTATTACTTGCCTAGTTTTGGACTTATGGGACGCATTATAAGAAATACTGTGTCTTGGCTCATATGTATTAAGGATCTATGATAGAAGATACCGTGTTCGACATAATTACCGCACCGTGCGCCTAGGTTTTATCAGAATTACTGGGAAAACTTGTGGTAAAATACATGTATGTATCTGCCTACTAAGGGTACACTTTAAAAAAGAGTTTGGAATAGACCAGTCCAAAGAATTGTGGTAGGAAAGTCCACTCAACGTAAATTGGTTAATATTGTGTGCATTTATATATACTTTTTATTATATGTACCCTAATTATTAGGCTTATCGTACAGTTGGCTCTCGTTATCTTGACCTCGCTTATCTCGATTAACCGCTTATCTCGAAGTGAAAATCTGATACCTGCCTCAACATGAAAATCTAACAACAAGTAAAAAATATTGTGGAAAAGAGGAGAAAATGAGCAATTTCTCCTCTTTTCCACAGTATTTTCAATATATCTAACTTCAAGAGTCCAATTACATATATTTTTGTTAAATGTGGTTGTTCGAATTATTTTTTTTTCTCAATTCTGCAATTCTAATATGTTGAGGTACGAATATCTCGAAGTATTTTAGAGAGTCCCTTGGACTTCAAGATAACAAGAGTCGACTGTACTTGCACTAGAACAACTCCCGTTTTACTTTTGATGTTTTTAGAAATTGGTGGACGATTGGCAAACAGTGCATATGAAGAACAGAGGCTGCGTTCTGCGTTTTCTGATTTGGGTCTGTACTAACTGTTAGGTCAGGCCTGTCTGAGCCAATACAAAAGTATATATGGTCCATCAAGTCTGTGTTAATTAGAATGAGTGCAATGGGTATGTTCACTAACACGAATAGGTGATTAAAAGTACCAAACAGCAAAGGCATGGCCCTGCTGCTAATTTGCCGTCTAATCAGGACCATTTATTAAAGGTTAGTTTTCCATATAGGTATTTTATCGATTTCCAGTTGAAGAGCGCTTGGCAAGGGAGATAAGTTTCACATCCACTTATACGTTCGCTTTGAAAGTAGGTCGTGGGCTTCATTTCTGTGGCAGGCATATTTTTTTTCTCACCTTTTCTTACATTCTTGTTTTCTTTTATGATTTTTAATCATACTAGCCATCATTGATGTTTTATTCCGTTCCAACGTTGGCATCATCTTGACTGAATCGTGTCCTACCCTGCGTCAGAAAAAAAAAAAACAACGACAGAGATTCTGACATTGAAATATCTTATTTTCCCCAGGTAACAGGATTTGACCTTTCAAGCAAATTGTCTCCAGAGATAATTTGCACGAAATGTCAAAAGTTGTTTTCTCCCCGAACCCCCATTCCCTCCCCATCCTCTCCCCGGGACCTCTGTTCCGAAGTCAGAAGCACGAACCACCCCCAGGCACTTCAAGCAACGTGAATAAATTGCCTCAGAATTCCACTTTATCAGGGTAGATAAGAACAAGTACACAAGTAACTGTTTTCTAATTTTATTACAAAACCTGGTTTGAAACTGATTATTTGCTTAACACTAAGCCTGCTGGGTAATTGTTTCAGCAGACGACATTTTGACAGTCTGCAGGAAATGTCAAATCCAGTTTTCTGGGGAAGACATCTAACGTGTCGTCTGCTGAAAAATTTACTCAAAAGTGCTAAGTGTTATAAAGATCAAGTTTCAAATCTTTAACAACAAAACATGAATTCTGTCAAGTGCAGTGGTATCAACATTTGTATGAGCACTAGACCAAACGAGCCACTTCGCAAGAAAATGGCTCTTCCAATTTTCCGTCTAATCAATCTTTCTAGCTCCTTAGCAAGGCCAAATAACTAGCTAGTTCTGTGGTTGAAGTTTCACCTTAGACTACTGCTTACATGAGCAAATACCTTCCCAGCAGGCACATGACGTAAATACAACGTCGCCTCAACGTCGATGCAACGTCATGACGTTGCATCGACGTTGAGGCGACGTTATATTTACGTCATGTGCCTGCTGGGTTATGTTCTGGCGACATTGTGCAGATACGTAGGCCTGCCTTAACCGATGCTATTAACCAGTTGTAGTCGGGAGACTCCTAAAAGGGTAACTAGCACACAGTGCAGACCCAAATCAGACGCCGCAGAATGCAGTGTCTGATCAGGGTCTCCACTGTTTGCAAATAGTTTAGCCATTTTTCTCTAGGAATATGTAAAATCTCATAGCCGGACATACCTAAAATTGAAATTGGACTCTCCCAATATATAGTGTGGAAGAGTCTGTTCCGTATACAATGGCTTAAATATGCTAAAACGGCTCTTTTCTCATGACACGGCTCATATTCACCCTAAGTACTGGACAGACAGGCCTGAGCAAACTGATGGAACTTGCTTGTTCAGCACCACAGCTCTAGACAATAGAGTTAACTCTTTTGGTGCCAAATTTCAGACGACATTTTGTTTGCAAAAACCTATTATCATCGCCTTTGGCAGTGAAAGAGTTAACAAGATGAATATTTTTTCTTATTTCTCCAAAACATGTAAGAGGCACTTCTAATGAGTACCACAACATGTTTTCATACAAAAATACATATGAGCCACCAACAAAATAGAATGTGCGCCCAGCAAAGACTCAGATCAGCCTGGACATTCCCCAGTCTGATCAGAGTCTTTGCTGTCTGTGTGAATAAAGCTTGGGGCCTTATCTACCCACTGAGCGCACAATGAAGACTAAACAGACTGGGCAGATGCCCAGGCTGATCAGAGTCTTTGCTGACGTGCATGCCATTTTGTTGGTTTTGTCATGAGGGGCTCAATTATCAATAGTTTTTGGCTAAAAATGCACCTTATACAGAACTCTGCAGCATGCAGTGGAACCATATACAGGTACATCCTAGACCTTTTATATGCACTGCAAGAAATGTACCATTCACTGCCAGATAAACAGAGATTTTTTTCACTTGACAGTCTAAGCAAGGTTTCAACCTACAACCTTCACCACCAAAGATTGTAACAACTTGTCAATGGGTCCCATAGCGCCATACAAGATGTGTTTGTTTTTGTTTTTTTTTTCATAGAAAAAAAGTGTCGATATTTTACAGTGAACCCTCGTTACAACGACAGCATTTGTTACCGATAGTAGCCATTATAACGAATTTGCTGTACTAAAGAATCCTTAATGGACAGAATGATATGTAAGAAAGGCCTTGTTTTATTCTATTTCCTCATAGAACATGTTTTGGATATTTGTTAGAATTGCCGCTGTGAGGCAATTCTAACAAATATCCAAAACATGTGTTGCTTGTTTTTGTTGCAATGTTTTTGCATAATTTCTCATTAACTGTCACCTCCTGAAAGAATGTTTTGTGACATTCAAATTGTCATTATAACAAATTTTGTTGCACCAAATGTAAGTATAATGAGGACTGACTGTACTAGCTTCTCTACAAAAACCTGTAGAGGTTCCTCAGTGAGGGGATTATAATGAGTACCTTCGTTTTCATGGAGAAATAAGAAAAATATTTATCCAGATAACCCTCTTATCTAGAGCTATGGACTGTGCCCTCTGATTTGCCTTCTTTATGACAATCATTCACTGGCATACTCGATTTTGGTACTTTTTTGATTATTGCTAATCAGTAAAAATATCTCACTAAAATATCAGTCAATGTGATTTACACAGTGCAAAGGCTAGTCCTGATCTGTACCCTTCTTTCACCTTCTGAATCACAGTGACCGACTTTTGTAAACTCTGTTTGGAATAAAGTATGTGAACTTGTATCAACTACCTGGATCAAGTAATCTGATTGGCTGAAAAATAGAAGTGGGCGTGACATATTAATTTATTCAGCATGGGAAGGGTTATTAAATTATGGTAAGAAGCTTAGGTGTCTGAATTTATGGGATGGATATGGCATGTGCAATGCGAGGGCAAACTTGTGGTGAAAAGGATCTCAAAAAAAGAAAAACACACAAACTTGTCTAAGTTTATTCTTATCAACTTAACGATTAGCTTTCTTTCAACAAAACAAGCAGATGACAAAATAATATTTTCTCATTTTTCCAAAAATAGGGTTTAAATTTTCATTCAGACTGTTTCCAGATGTTCAGACTGATACAAGTTAAATTAAATTACAAGCCCTATTTTTAACCTTATATTCAGCAGACTACAAAATGGTAATATTTTTCTTATTTTTCACATAAAAATAGGCTTTGATATTTCATGCTTATAGTCTCCACAGGAGACAATTTGCATAAAATGTCAAAACCTATTTTCTGTAAAAGAAAAAAAGAGAAATATTTCAAAATGCCATCTGCTGAAAGTTTTACCCTGAGTGCTAAGCCTTTGGAGAAAATAAAAAAAATGAAGATATCTTGCAGTGCCAAGCCCTATTTTTTTTGGAGAAAAAAGAGAAAAATAAGAAATATGTTTAAATGTCACCTGCTGATTTTTATATCTTTATATATACCAGTCTAATGGTTAAAACATTTTTATCACTGTATTAATATAACATTATGGGTTTATGCTACATTAGCCCTTAAATGCCATTCAAAACAGTAGCAGACGACAGTCTATTTCTTTTTTTTTTTTTTTTTGAGAAAATAAGGCATGTTATTTCATGAAATACCATATTTTCTCAGAAAAAAAAATCTAATATATATTTTTTTTTTTTTTTTTTTTTTCTGAGAAAATAAGGTTTTATATTTCATGTGAATGATCACATGAAAAATCAAGCCTTATTTTCTCAGAAACAAAAATTAGACTGCTGCAATTCTGAGTGGTGCATTACAGGTTAATTAACCCTTAAAGCGCCAAGAAAAACTGCATCTCATTACGAAAACACGCCTATTCAAATGTATTGACAATTTTACAACCAAAAAAGGAAGTTTTTCAGATAAAAAATTCTAATATTTTTTCATATTTCTGCTCAAAACATAGCTTGTGGTACTCCTTAGAACCACCTCGCCGAGGCGGTTCTAATGAGTACCACAAGCTATGTTTTTGAGCAGAAACAAGAAAAATAATGTATACCCCTGTAAACCCCAGTTTTACTATATAAAAGTGGGGTTTAAGGGGGTCAAAATTATATAGGCGTGTTTTCGTGATGGAAAATGTTGTCTGTTTATGTCGTCTGCTGAATATTCTTGCAGAATTTTCAAACCTATTTTTGCATACAGGCAAACAGTGTGGACCCTGATCAGACTGCTCCTAAAGGAGCAGTCTGATCTGGGTCCACACTGTTTGCAAAAATGACTTTTAAAATCACAAGCAGATGACAAAGCAGACGACAATAGTTGTGATTGGCGCTTTAAGGATTAATTGTATCACATTATAATGTTGTTCTCTAAGATAATACATACACTGTTATGACATCAGGAAAACATACCTATATAATATTGACCCCCTTAAACCCCACTTATATATAGTAAAACTGGGGTTTACAGGGGTATGCATTATTCTTCTTGTTTCTGCTCAAAACATAGATTGTGGGTACTTGTTAGAACTGCCTCAACAAGGCGGTTCTAACGAGTACCCACAATCTATGTTTTGAGCAGAAATATGAAAAATATCAGAATTTTTTATCTGAAAATTTTCATTTTTTGATGGTAACATTTTCAGTGTATTTGAATAGGCGTGTTTTCGTAATGGAGAACATTTACATGCTATAACATCAGCATCTTTTCATCATAGGGTTAGGAAACAACATATTATCTGGGAAAACAATCTGTCATACTATTAATTTGAGTAGTTCCCAAATTTTATTAGGGTATATAGCTATATGTGTTACCATATTTACCCTAAGTATTGGGTCACCTCATCTACTTACCATACTTGTCCTAATTTCAAATAGTCTATTCTACTACCTGTTGATGTGTCTAAAATATTGCTTGTATGTATGGTAAACAGTGTAGGCCATGATCAGATGCCGCAGAATGCAAAGGCCTATCTGTCCCAGTACTTAGCATTATTATGGTATCTCAAACAAAAGATCAAGGACCAACTTGTGGGCAAGTTTCAAAATCACTTTACTGAAGTGCAGCTATTGTTATACATTGGCATTTTCCAACATTGGAACCAGCAGATGAAGAATGCCGATTTTTTTGTCATATATCAACTATATTTTAGTAACATGTATATGGGCCACGCCATTCGAAAATGTGTCTTAGCACCTATCTGGACAGTGAAGGCCCAGATCAGACTGCGCATTTGCACAGTCTGATCAGGGCCTTCACTGTCTGCTAACAGAATCATTGGACCAAAGAATGTATTAATGGAGAGCAAATGTCTCAATGAGACTTAGCATATGCGGGGGATGAATCTGAATCTGTGCATTTTGTGCATGTTTGAAGATACCATTTTGCTTGGAATTTGTGCATGCTCGAAGATACCATTTTGCTTGGAATTTGTGCATGTTTGAAGATACCATTTTGCTTGGAATCTGGAAGTTAAACCAATAAAACCAACTACTGCTTCACCAGCTGTCCTATCAAAAGGATACTCACTATAAAGTGTCTTTGGGATATATTTAAAATATGTATAAATCTAGATCTGGCAGGGAAGCCACACAAACTGATAAGGATTGATATAAGGGCAGTGTCAATTGAAAAAGTGCCTTCAAGCATGCACAAAATGTGCAGATTCACATCATCCTGCGTATGTGTAAAGTATTATCCCCCTTTCTTCACCAATCATACATTCTGTAGTATCCAATGATTCAGTTAGTGGACAGTGAATGCCTGATCAGACTGCGCAGATACACAGGCTGATCTGGGCCTTCAGTCTGCATATGCCCGAAGACACATTTTTGCATAGCACAGCCCCTATATTCTACAGTATTTAATGATTCTATAAGTGGAGAGCAAAGACCCTGATCAGACTGCAGATGTGCAGGCTGATTTGGGCTATAACTGTCCATATGTTGCCATGTTTTTTTTTTCATAAGATGAGGCTCAGATATTTTTAATGTCTTTCGATATTTATATTAATGTGCAGGCAAATGATTGTATATTTTAACCCTTGTCATGCTGAATAAATTAAAATGCCCCACCCACTTCTAACTGTCAACCAATCAGATTACTTGATCCTGGTTGTGGATATATATTCACATACTGAAAGGTAAACAGTGCAGATCCAGATCAGTTGGCTTCTTCAGAAGCCAACTGATCTGGATCAACATTGTTTGCAATGACAGGGTATATCTGGGTTCAGGAGGACAAGGGTTAACCATGCACAGTAAAATACATTCAATTTGAAATAGACTATTCTTTTGACATAATAATGATTTCAAAAATACTCGACCATGACAGATTGTTTTTAACCCTTGCCCTGTTGAACCCGATGTACCCTGCCTTTGCAAACACTGTAGATCCAAATCAGTTGGCTTCTGAGCTGGATCTGCACTGTTTGCCTTTAAGAATGTGAATTTGTATCAACAGCCTGGATCAAATAATCTGACTGGTGAAAATTAGAAGTGGGGCGTGGCATCTTATTTATTCAGCATGGGAAGAGATTCTCCATTTCAAAACCCTGTATAAAAAGCCCAGTTTATAAGAACGAAATACAAAGTTAATGTACATGATTGTAATTCTCTCTGGCAAAGCCAGCCATATCTGGAAAAATTAACAGCAAACTCCTATCCCATCTGTTTTTTGATTGTTTGTTTTTGTTTTTCTTTGCAGTCTGATCTGCACTACAATTGACACATTATCTCAAACACTGATAGCTCAAACTACTGCTTAATTCAAACAAAACATAGGGCAATACATGTATTGGTTTAGCTTGCTGTATTTTTCTTACATTTCAACTCCTTTTACCTTAAACTATTGTTACCTCAAACCAAATATTCTGGTCCCCTGGAGTATGAGTTAGTGAGAGTTGACTGTATAGTATTACAGTAGGAGATGATATACTTTGAGAAATGTGCACCCAGCAAAGACTTGGATCAGTCTGTGATCTGCACAATCTGGTCTGTCTTTGTTGTCCACATAAAGAAGCCAGACTACCATGTAATTACCCTGAATAGTCTCAGACATCTTAGGGAGGCCATATACACTTGGTAGATTTTCCACCATTTTGTATAAGGGAGATAACTTTTGTGAGTTACTGTATGCTTTCTTGAACCCCAAACCCCTTCTAAAAAGGGGTCTATTTTAAAAGGAAAGAATTTGCTCCCAAAGGGAGCAAATTCTTTCCTCTTAGAATAGACCCAAGGGGAGCAAATTCTTTCCTTTTAGAGTAGACCCCTTTTCAGAAGAGAGGCAAAACGATTAAGTTATCTCCCCTTAAATCCAAATTGTACTAATTCCTAAAATGTAAACAATTCTACTGGACTACCTGATGATGTCTTCATAATGCTGGTCAAACAGCAAACCCTGATAAAATTGCTCATTGGTTGAGGTATGTAGGGTAAATAGTTACATTTGCTATGATATTTCTTCCCCCGCCCCCACCACCTGCTCCCTCCCTGCAAAAAATGGAGTGAGGTCCGGATTAGAAAAACCAGTACTTAGTAAAATAAAAAAATGCTGAATTGTCAAAACAACAAAAACATTCGATATTTACCCTAAATATTGGGTAACCTTAATGCCTTGCCAAGCTAGTCTTAAAATTTGAAGAAGTCAATCTCATTGTACTATTTATGTCATAAAAAAAGTGCTGATGCATGGCAAACAGTAAAGACCCTGATCAGATGCCACATTATGTGGCATCTGATCTGGCTCTACACTGTTTGCATAATCCTGTCTGTCTGGAATAGTTAGCATAAATATGGTAAATATTTTAAAAACAGCTGATGCAGCCAAATGCTTTCATTTCTAATCATAGCTCCAGATAAGAGGGTAATCATACAAAATTAATTCTTTTCTCCACAGAAATATATATATTTGGGTACTCATTAGAACTGCCTCTGTGATAAACAGGGTTTGGGAGTGGGGGGCTATTATTGTCACAACATCTCAAGTCTCTTCTCAAAATGCTTTTTCTTACTTTTTTTATACTTCATTACGAAAACACGCCTATTCAAATATATTGAAAATTTTACAACCCAAAATGGAAAATTTTCAGATAAAAAAATCTGATATTCTCATAGTTCTGCTCAAAACATAAATTGTGGGTACTCATTAGAACTGCCTCAGTGAAGTGGTTCTAGTGAGTACCCACAATCTATGTTTTTAGTAAAATAAGAAAAATAATGTACACCCCTGTACACCCCAGTTTTATGTATACAGTAAAACCTTGACGGCTTGAACACCCATTTGGGACCATGAAAATTTATTCAAGTCATGGGTAGTTCAAGCCACTGAGGGTTAATCATGGCACCAGGTCAGGAGGCAAATTGTGATAATTTAGGAAAGGCTGTTTTTCCTTTATACAATAATGGTATGTTGTGTGTACTTATTAGAATTGCCTCAGTGAGGCAATTCTAATGAGTACACACAACATACAATTGCATGATAAGATGAGAAAATTTCCCTAAAATTTCCATAAATGTTTGTTTCCTTGGGCTATCAAGAGAATTTCCTAGGGACTAAAAATTCAAATTAGCCATTGTACGAGGGTGAGTCAATAAAAAACCAGCCTAACTTATTTCTGGGTGTGATCGATCTCTTCTTTTTCGATGTAATTGCCCTCTAGAATGATGCACTTGGACCAACGGTGTTCCAGTGCCATCAGCCCAGAACTGAGGAAGCCAGGGTCCTTGTCTCTGACCCACTCCTCAACTGCCGCCCGACTTCTTTGTTGGACCGGAAATGACGTCCACGGATATCCTTTTTCAAGTTTGGGAATAGGAAATAGTCACTAGGAGCTAAGTCCCGAGAATAGGCGGGGTGCGGTACTAGCTCGTACCCATTCCGCTCAACAGCATCCATTGGAATTTTGCAAGTGTGGACTTTCGCATTGTCCTGTTGGAGCAGAATCCCTTTGGAGAGTTTACCTCAGCATTTTTCAAGGATCACAATTCTCAGTTAGTCGAGCAAATTTGCATAATATGCACCTGTTATTGAACTTTTCTTTGCTAGAAAGTCCAACATAATAACACCTTGTGCATCCCAAAATACAGTTGCCATCATCTTGCCAGCAGAGGGTTGCGTTTTGAACTTCTTTGGCCTCGGAGACCCCGGCCCTACCCACTGGCGACTTTCAGCTTTATTCTCTGGCTCATAATAATGGACACAGGTCTCATCTACAGTCACCAGATGTGAAAGGAAATCATCTTCCTTTGACCTAAACCGCTTCAGCAATGCGCTGTATACTGATGCTCTGGTTGCCATTTGCTCGTTGCTAAGGGATTTTGGGACCCAACGGGGTGTTAGCTTGTGCATACCCAAGCGATCATGTAAAGTTGTTGAAACACTACCATGTGAAAAGTGTAATGCATTCACTATTTCTTCCACCTTACTTCGCCTATCTGAGTACACCAGATCCTGTACTTTGTTACACATTTCTTCATCGGTGGCATCTGATGGGCATCCAGACCTGGTTTCATTTTCTAAAGATGTTCTACTGCCTTTGAATTCCCCAACCCAGAATTTAACTTGTGCATATGATGGTGCAGAAGACCCATAAACATTGGTCAAGTCGCAATGTATTTCATGACCTGTTTTCCCTTTCAAATACAAGTACCGAATTACAGCACGGTACTCAACTTTTGACGAAAAGCTTACTTTTGCATCGCTAGCCATGTTTGACATTCAATATCTTATGAGTGAATGACACGATAAGGGTGCAATTTTGCCCTCAGGCCTAAAACACGTATTGAAACAAGGCATGAAAATCTTGGGTGTCTCGGTCAATTGGAAATGGGATATGCTGGTTACTTAGTGACTTGCCCTCATAAAGCAGCCATAGGTGTTTGAGCTATTAAGGTTCGACTGTATATATAAAAGTGGATTTAAGGGGATCAAAATTATATAGGCGTGTTTTTGTGATGAAAGATTATTTTGTAACATCCAACACATGTTTATTGTCTCAAGACAAAGCTTTCAGCTTTGGAACCTCTATGTGTTAATGCAAAGTTAAGCTGTGTTCTCTTTCAGTGCTTTACTAAACAAAAATAAAGGCTTCAGAAATTATTTCTAAGGTTTTAAACATAACTATAAGAAGAAAACTGCATTTATTCATGATTCAGGCAAATACCCAAACAACACTTTACATAGCAAATAAAAGCATCACGGACACTGAATGATACTCCGCCACGGCAGGGTAATAAAACATAGAGAAGATGGCTGTCTTGAGACAATAAAAATGTGTTGGATGTTACAAAATAATCTTTCATCACAAAAACACGCCTATATAATTTTGACCCCCTTAAACCCATTCATAGTGTAACTGTCCACTATGTTTCAATCCGATTGGATGAAAACTGTAGGGGGGGGAGTTATCCGGAAACAAAAGTCAAAGTGGGAAAAATCGTTTAAAAGCATAATAAATATCAAATTTTGGTGTATTGTAACCTTGAAACAATATGCACTGTACCACCTCATGAGCTAACTGTACACCAAGTTTCAACATGATCTGATGAAAACTATAGGAGGAGTTATCTGGAAACAAAATGAGACAAGACAGACAGACTGACAGACACTGGAGGGTATATCATAATACATAGCACTAGTTAAGGTGCTTTTTTTCAATCCAGAAGTATTGATATTTTTCTTATTTCTCCACAAAAACATATGTTGTGGGTACTCATTAGAAGCGTCTCACCGAGGGGTTTGTGAAGCGTGGTTTAAAAAGCGGGGATTCAGTGGAGTCACAAATTATGAGGAACTTGATGATATTCAAACCCTTTGTTTACTATAGCTCTTGGATAGGATCGTTAGTATTTTTCAGACAAAGATATTGTTTTGGTTAAAAAAGTATCATACCCAGAGTTATGACTGATTAGACAGCTCTAACAAACTAGAGAAATAGCCAAGACAGTAAAACATCACATTATGAAAACATGCCTATTCAAATACACTGAAAATTTTACCACCAAAAAATAGCAATTTTTTAGATAAAAATTCTGATAATTTTCATATTTCTGCTCAAAACATAGATTGTGGGTACTCGTTAGAACCGCCTCGACAAGGTGGTCCTAACGAATACCCACAATCTATGTTTTTGAGCAGAAATAATAAAAATAATGTATACCCCTGTAAACCCCAGTTTTACTACATAAAATTGGGGTTTAAGGGGGTCAACATTATATACTAGGTATGTTTTCGTGATGAACAGAAACTATACAGAGACAGAAGAGGAATGCAAATTACTGCCAAGACCTATGACAGCATATTATATATAAGCCTCTATACAACACAGTTCATTATAGCATGGCTTCAGATATAACACAGCTGATGGACCCCAAAAATGCTGTAGCCAAACAAAAGATGTATAGATTATATAGGAAAAAGATCATAAATGGTCATTTTTCTTTATAATCTGTGCATTACAGAAATTCATTGAAACAGCTAAAATAATGAATTAAAACACATGATCTATAAAAAGAACATTCTAGAAACAACTAAAAATAGTAAGTTAGCATAAAAACTTGGTAAGAATGACTAAAAGAGTAAATAACAAGAACAAAATGTCTTAACAGCTCAGACTTGTAAATTTATGAGAGAAAATAACTAGCATAGAACTAACAGAAAAGTTGCCAGACTGGAACTGTTAAGTACTCGTAAACATTTTGCAGAAGAAGCTAAAATGGGCCACTCCATGTGAAAACGTGTCATTGGGTAATGTGGGCAGTGAAGGCCCAGATTAGCCTCTGCATCCATGCAGTCTGATCAGGGCCTTCACTGTCCACTAACAGAATCATTCGACACTACAGAATGTATGAATGGAGAGCAAAGGCCCAGATGATACTTTGTGCATACTTTGAAAGCAATTTTTCATTTGATGTGGCCGGAATAGTACCGTATTTGACCTTTAGCACTCCCTGTGAAAATTAATGATAATTTTCTTATTCATCAGGAAAACACGCCTGTATAATTTTGACCCCATCAAATCCCTCTTTTATATAGTAAAACTGGGGTTAAAGGAGTATACATTATTTTTCTTATTTCTGCTTAAAACATAGATTGTGGGTACTCATTAGAACTGCCTCAGCGAGGCAGTTCTAACGAGTACCCACAATCTATATTTTGAGCAGAAATATGAAAAATATCAGACTTTTTTATCTGAAAATTTTATGTTTTGGTGGTAAAAGTTTCAGTATATTTGAATAGGTATGTTTTCGTAATGTTCCCACAGAAAAGAGTAATGTGAATAATAAAGGTCCTGATCAGAGCATGCTGATGTGCATACTAATTTTATGACTGCTGTTTGCAAGTGAGAAAATATTTTTTTTCTTTTGTATTTTTTTTCTGCAATGTTCCTTATAAATAGTACTTTTATTTAGCTTCTGGGCTAATTAAGCAGACGACAAATTTGTGATTTTTTCTTATTTTTCCCAGAAAGCTAGGATTTGGCATTTTATGCAAATTGTCTGGAGACAATTTGCATGAAATTTCAAATCCTGTTTTCTGGGAAAAATAAGAAAAATATTTCAAAATGTCATCTGCTGAAAATTTTACCCAGAGTGCTAAGCCTTAGTACAATATAAGGAAGTTGAGGTAGATGTGTTTTGTTTCACATTTCCTTGTATAAAAAGTTTGTGGTTTGAATAAAGTATTTCAAATTCTTACAAATAAAGGTCAAACATTTACATATCATTTTTATAAATAAATAAATAAATAAGAAGAATATTTAGCACTGTCATTAGGTAATATAACTTTCAATTGTACTGAAAATTATAGCAGTTGGCATTCTTTTTTTTTATTTCAAAAAAGTAAATCTTGACATTTCCTGTGAATTGTGTACTAGGAAGATTGTTCACATAAAATGCCAAGCCTCTTTTTTTTCTCTTAGAAAAAAAACACAATATATATATATATATATATATATATATATATATATATATATATATATTGTCCACTGCTATTGTGGTGTTTTAAGGGTTAACCCTTTCATCCCTGCAGACCATTACAGATGCCTTTGCAAACAGTGCAGGTCCAGATGAGATGGCTTGTAACAAGCCCTCTCATCAGAATCTACACTGTTTGTCATTCTGTTATTAATTAATTTTTCACTGAAACCCTTATTTGCAATAACAGATGTGTCCGAATTCAAAGATCACCTGGTCCCTTATCTCATTTAAAAATGAGATTTTCCACTGACTTGATAATTTGAAATGTGAAGGATGAAATTTACCCTTAATGCTTAGCACTCTGGGTAAAAATTTCAGCAGATGATATTTTGAAATATTTTTATTTTTTTTCCAGAAAATAAGCTTTGACATTTCATGCTAATTGTCTCCTCAGAGCCTATTTCCTATGAAAGATAAGAAAAATATTATCAATTTGTCATCTGCTTAATATGCCCTTAGAGTGGTAAAGGTTATACATGTTCCTGATAATAATGATGTTGGCCATACAGAGTTCTATGTTGTAGACAATAAAAGTTGATCTGCAATGTGGGAAATCTACCTTATAAGATGTAGCCCCGTGAAGATTCAGATCAGCCTGCATATCCACCCAGTCTGATCACTATTCACTGTCTGCCTGAGGAAGTCTTGGATTCCATAACATTAACAAATCTATGTCATGAGCACCCCATGTTCTCCTATACTATATAGTAAAAATAGTGGTATGTAGGGGAACTACAATATTAGGTGATATTTCATGATTTGGATTTTTTTATCTAATTAATCCACTGTAGACTGAATAGACTCTCCCACACTATATACTGGAAGTCCAATTTCAATTTTAGGTATGTCCGGCTATGAGAGTTACATATTCTTAGAGAAAAATGGCTAAACTACTTGCAAACAGTGGAGACCCTGATCAGACGCCGGGTTTTGTGGCATCTGATCTGGGTCTGCACTGTTTGCCAAATACCCTTTTACAGGTCTCCAGACCACAATGGGTTAATGTTTGACTATACTTTTGATCAGTATTTTGCATTCTACAAATCTACTTTTTTTGTTAAAAAAGAAATCCTTATACAGTAGACTCTCGTTATCTCGAACTCGCTTATCTCAAATAACCGCTTATCTCGAAGTGAAAATCTGGTCCCTGTTTTAACACAGAGATCTACCAACAGGCAACAAAATATTGTGGAAAAGAGGAGAAATTGCTCCTTAGGAGCAATTTCTCCTCTTTTCCACAAAATTTTCAATATCTCTTAGGAGTCAAATTACATATTCATTCTGTTAAAAGTGGTTGTTCAATTAATTGTTTTCCTCATTTCCGCAGATATGTTGAAGTACGGATATCTCGAAGTGTTTCATAGAGTCCTTTGGAGTTCGAGATAATGAGAGTCGACTGTATTTGCCCATTTTTATTGTCAGAGTAGGAAGGTCATAGACATGAACAATATATTTCACATAGGCACATTAACATAATGTTTATTATCCACCAAACTCTCAGCCAAGACTCTGACTAAACTGGGTGGATGCCCAGGTTGATCTGAATGTTTGCTGGGCATACATGTACAAAGGTATACTATCTCACATTGCAGTTTGTAAGTTATTGCATCTCATTAGAACTGACACAGCAGGATGATTCATCACAAAAGCATACCTATATAATTTTGACCTCCTTAAACCCCACTTTTATATTGTAAAATTGGGGTTTACAGGGATATACATTATTTTTCTTATTTCTGCTCAAAAATATAGAATGTGGGTACTTGTTAGAACCGCCTTTTGAAGTGGTTCTAAGTAATTTCTAACGAGTATCCACAATCTATGTTTTGAGCAGAAATATGAAAAATATCAGAATTTTTTATCTGAAAATTTTAATTTTTTGGTGGTAAAATTTTCAGTATATTTTGAATAGGCATGTTTTCGTAATGGTTATGAGATGCCATACCATGTTTTCATGCAGTAATGAGAAAATTCTCACTATACCATAGTTCATTGCAGTATGATCTTAGATATATCAAAGTTTGAAAGTCGACAGCAAAAATATTGTAAAAATAAAATAAAAATGTAAGGATTATACAGAAAAATGACCAGATCTGGAAATGGTCATTTTTATATAAGCTATACATTTTTGTTTATACTGGGTATCCACATAAAATGTATAGATTATACAGAAAAATGACCATTAGTGATATTTTTTCTATATAATCTATACATTTTGGCGTGTGTTGTTTCCAAGGCAAAAATGTATAGATTATATAGAAATATGATCATTTATCTGTATAATCTATACATTTTGGTTAGATACCCAGTATAGTAATACATTTTTTGCTTTTGATCCCAGCAATAGTGTTAAAAAGAGGTTTTAGTGTGTTTATCTTAGTACCAGTCTGGATTTCTTTCATATATCTAACACAAACTCTGGTTTGATGTAGTTCGAGTGAGTATTATCTTCTTCGTCGCTGGAGTCTGAAATACAAAATTTGACCGCACGTCTTTCCCAGTTATCTCCCTTTGGACCTGGTGATAAAGTACCATCCCTTTCTGATTTATGTTTTTCGGGTTTATTTGCATAACTTGTACCATTTACTAAAGGGCTTGTTAATTCATTAAACACTTTATATTTATTTTCTATTCCCTGAGACACTTTAGCAGTAGGACTGCCTCGAAAATTCTGTTTTGTTATTTCAAGTTCACTGTCGAGAGAATGATCGCCATTCACCAAAAATGGGCTAGTCAGTTCCTTTAAACTTTTGGAAAGTTTAGAATCGGAATTACTGCCACTGTTGTCATCTTCAATAATCTTCCTTAAACTCCGCACTTTCCTAATAGGTCTTTCACGATTCTTTTTCACTGGCTGCAAAAGGAAAGGTTCTAATTTGAGTTGTTCATCAGGAGAAGATGACCCAGTGTTTACTGGATCTGCACCATCACTGACCTCAATTTTGATTGGCTGATGCAGTTTCCTCTCCCATCTGATTGGACTATGTAAAGCTATTGGGCTTGGTTCCTCACTTGAGCTGCCTGGAGAGCTGCTTGTGTCTATCTGGAGAAGGGCTGCATCAAAACTTGCTGTGATTTGGTTGTAGCTGGTAGTTGCATGCATAGCATGAAGGTCAAGGGCATTCTCGTAGGAACTGGAAAAAAAGAGAGAAAAATACATAAAAATGAAATAAAATTAATGATCAACAATCAGCGCAAAAAATGTCAGAAGTGCCATGTTAACCCTTAACCTAATTCATGCTGAATAAATTAAGATGTCACATCCACTTCTAATTTTCAGCCATTCAGATTACCTGATCCAGGTTGTTGATACAAATTCTCATACTTAATGACAAACAGCATAATCCAGATCAGCTGAAAGCCATCTGGTCTGGATTTACGCTGTTTGCAAACACAGGGCATGTCTAGGTTCAGCAGGACTAGGGTTATATTGCTTATCACATTTGTGGCAGACAACACTTTGAAACATTATTTTTTATTTTTCAGAGAAAATAAGGCTTAATATTTCATGTGAATTATCTGTTAGGCAGACAATTCACATGAAATGCCAAGTCTTATTTTTTTCTGAAAAATAACAAGATCAATTTTAGACTGTCGTCTGCAACAAATTTGCTTAGCACTTAGAGTTAATCAATGTAGCAATTAACCTTTACCACTCTCTTGGCTAATTCAGCAGACAACAAATTGGTGATATTTTTCTTATGTTTCCTAGAAAACAGGATTTGACACTTCATGCAAATTGTCTCCAATTTGCATTAAATGTCAAAACCTATTTTCTTGGAAAAAAAAAAAAAATCAGTATGTCATCCGCTGAAAATTTTACCCAGAGTGCTAAGCATTAAATATGTTAGAGGAGCATTATGGAATCTTTTCTCTTGAATCCACATATAGTTTCTTTATTTCTTCATGTTTTACTTACTTACTGTCTTATTTTTTGTTTATTTTTTTCTTCTGGCAGAATGGCAAAAAGTGTAGATCCTGACCAAACTGAGCAGTCTGATCTTGGTCTATACTGTTTGCTCAGGTATGCATTTGAATATTCAGGGTAAATATTGTATGTAGTGACATTCAATTACTGGAGTTGAGGTATTGGGACTCTAGTGTAGGGTAAATGTGCTGTCTGTCATGGTCAGGAAATCTGCATTTATTCAAATGTGCTGGTTAGCCATTTTACATTTGTCTTTTGTCATGATTTATATTTCAGATACATTCTTGATGATCTGACTTACCAAATTTACCCTAAGTATTGGGATATCTTAGCTACTTACCAAACTTGTCCTAAAATTTGAACAAGTCTATTTTACTACATGTCTAAAATAATGCTGGATGAGTGGCAAACAGCACAGACTCTGATCAGATGCCACGTTCTGCAGCATCTGATCCTGGTCTTCACTGTTTGCTAAGGCCTGTCTGTCCCAATACTCATTACGAAAGCATACCTATTCAAATATACAGAAAATTTCTTCTTCAAAACTGAGAATGTTCAGATTAAAAATTTTGATATTTTTCAAACTTCTTCTCAAAACATAGATTGTGGGTACTCATTAGAACTGCCTCACCGAGGCGGTTCTAACGAGCACCCACAATCTATGTTTTTGATCAGAAATAAGAAAACTAATGTATACCCCTGTAAACCCCAGTTTTACTATATAAAAGTGGGGTTTGAGGGGGTCAAAATTATATAGGCATGTTTTCGTGATGTTAAGGTTATTATGGTATTCCTATAAATTTACTCTAATGATGTGTGTCTTAAAGAAACATAAGTTTGAAAACTATTAGCATATGCAGTTTCTCACAAAATTCAAGTATGCGGACGTGGTTTATACAACAGCATTTGAAAATAAATTATAATAATCTGCCTGAAAATGCAAATTTTTGCCATGAAAGAATGTTACACTACAACCCTTTTATAACACTGTTTGTTACAACACGATTTGGGATATAACACAGTTCAAAGATGGATCCAAAAAATGTATAGATTATATTGAAAAATGACCATAAATGGTCATTTTTCAATATAATCAATACATTTTTGTTTGGATATAACAAGGTTGTTTAGCTTACACGGTTTATGCTATGGACCCCAACAATAGTGTTATAAAGAGGTTGTGGTATACTTTGCAGTAACCTGGCTTCTGGCAAACCAAAGACAAAATAATTCAAGCCTTTTGAAACTGTTAGCCTTAAACACTGTAACCAAACATTTAAAAGGGCAACACTAAGAAACTTGTTGCTTGTCACAAAGGTCTTGTTAGATCATGGCATTAGGAGATAATTAAAGGAAAATAAGACTGGTTGAAATATAGTATTGTGTGCTTATATATATATATATATATATATATATATATATATATATATATATATATATATACATAAAACTCTGTTGTTGTTGTTTTTTTCTGATGTTTTTTTTTCCCTACCAGTGGAGGCTGGCATTCCAAAATGTCAGTCACAATGTCATGGGAGTCTCCACGATTATTCTATTTATTTTATGGCAGGCTTAGGGATGTTACATCATTTGACATAACGTCAGTTAATTTTGAAGTTAGTAACCAAATTCAGTAACAAAGTCAAAGGGGAAGATAAGAAAAAGTGGCAGAAAGAATCAGTGGGACATGGACAGAGGGAACAAATCACAAGAATAAGGAAAATGGGAATGTAAACAATATTCAGAGTTGAGAAAGAAATAGCAGGACAATATGATAAGACTTATGTTTTTATTTATTTCTATTTAATTTGTAGAAATGAACAAAAATATTAAAACTTTTCTCTGTGGGGAATTTAGTGAACTTTTCTCAGTGGGGAATTTAGTGACAATAAAATACATGCACTCATAATTCATTAAGTTTGCCATATATGTTCGCCACATTTGCATAGACAGTATAAAAATAAACATATGTGTAGTAAATATTATTATTTGCTGGAGGAGTGTCATGGAAGTCGCCACGATAATTCTATTTATTTTATGGTAGTCTAAGCAACATTATGTCATTTGATTTAACAAAAGTTAACTTTGATGTTTGTAACCAACATCAGTAAGAAAGTCAAAGGGGGGAGTTAAGAAGACATGGCAGAAAGAAACAGTGGGACATGGACAGAGGGAGAATAAGGAAACAGAGTAACTAACACAGACTAGGAAAATGGGAATGTAAACAATATTTAACATTGAGAAAGAATGGACAATATAAGACTTACTTTTTTATTTATTTCTATTGAATTTGTGGAAAAAAACAAATATTAAACCTTTTCTCTGTGGCAAATTTAGTGATAATTAAATACTCAAAATTTATATAGTTTGTCTTATGTATTTGCCACATTTGATACCAATTCCAAAATGCTATATAAATTAATTATGATCATTGTTAAAACTGAAACAAGCAAATAAAGGATGATATGGAGGTTGACATGGGTCATTACTATTCCTGACACCATTTTCAGAAAACAATGTCTTTCCCTTTATATGAACACCTATACTCCTTAAATTGTTTCCCCAAAATACTGGGATACCTTAACACCTTACTTTACCATATTTACCCTAAGTATTCAGACACCTCAATTCCTTACCATACCTGTTCTAAAATTTGAACAAGTATAATTTACTACCAGATGTGTCTAAAAATTGCTGGATGAGTGGCAAACAGTGTAGACCCTGATGAGATGCCGCAAAAGGCGGCATCTCATTGGGTCTACACTGTTTGCTCAGGCATGCCTGTCGGAATACATATGGTAAAATGTGGTACTTACCATAGGGAAGATATCAAAATTTTAACCCTTGTCCTGCTGAATAAATTAAGATGCCACACCCATTTCTAATTTTCAGCCAATCAGATTACTTGATCCAGATTGTTGATATAAATTTGCATACTTAATGGCAAACAGTGCAGATCCAGATCAGTTGGCTTCTTCAGAAGCCAACTGATCTGGATCTACACTGTTTGCAAAGCAGGGCATATCCGGGTTCAGCAGGACTATGGTTAAAGTTGAACAAGAGCATTTAACTACCTGGTGATGTGTCTAAAAGATACTGGCTGAATGGCAAACAGTACTGACCATGACCTTTGTGGCTTCCAATCTGGGTCTGGCATTAGTGTCCAAATATGTATGGTAAATAGGTTATAGCAAAATCAAAATACCATGTTTGACCTAATAACTGCACATACCCCTATAAGCACACAGTCTTCAGATTACAGCCAGTGTACTTTTTATCTACTTCTTTATAAAGGCATATGTTGTGGGTACCCATTTGAATTGCATCGACTTGTGGATGCAATTCAAATAAGTACCCACAACATATGCTTTTATAAAGAAAATCAGACAAAAAAACAAACACACACACAAAAGCAGTGCACAAGCATCATTTGATAAGTCCTTCGCTGATCTTGTTTTAAGTGTACCCTTAGAATAAGTGGATACATAGTTTGCCACAAGTTTTCCCAGTAATTTTGAAAAACCTAAGTGCATGGTGTGGTAATTAGGTCAAATACAGTAACCACTACACTCAAAGATGTTATCAGTATTAAAAACTCTGTTTTAACTTTGCACACATACAAGAAAAAATGCAAACCAACAAACCAAAGAAAAAAAGAATAAATTCTTTTACTGCCCCAGGCGATAATAATAGATTTTGCAAACAGCCTAGATCCAGATGAGACGACTCATAATGAGCCATCTCATCAGGATCTACACTGTTTGACATTCAGACTTTCAGCTTTACATATAAACTTCTTTCCAACTGATAGTTTGTTAAAAAAACTAAGCAGATGACAAAAGTAGTCTGAAATTTGGCACAGAAATAGTTAATGCTGTACATAAGGATGCAGAGGATGACCTGTCAATACCATCTGCATCTGTGATATCTCCAGCCTTAATAGAACTTCTGAATTCCATTCTATACCCACCTAGCCATCGCTGGCAAGGCATGAACCCAAGTCCATTTATCATATTGTACCAAAGTATTCAGACAGACATGCCTGAGCAAACAGTGTAGACACAAATCAGATGGCAGAAAATGCAGCATTTAATCAGAGAACAATGTTTGCCATTCATCGGTTTTTGATTACCTTACCTAGTAGCTAAATGGACATGTTCAAATTTTAGAGTAAGTATGGTAAGCTGTTAATGTGTCTGAATAATTCGAGGGTTGAGCGCAAGAGTATGGTAACTCAAACATATTTTTGAAACCCTTGTTTAGGGGCAACTTGGACCCCTTTGTAAACAATGCAAATTTAGGTGCCATTGCTCATATGAGCAATGGCACCTAAATTTTCATTGTTTACAGAAAGAAATGTTGTAATCTTCATGGTGAGGGAAAAACAACCATCTGACTTACGCTAGTCTTGCGCTCAACCCTCGATATTTTGGGCACCATATTATCCCTAAATATTGAAACACATTAACATACTTGTCCTATAATTTGAAAAAAGTCTATTTAAATGCCATGTTGATGTTTCTAAAACAGCTGGGTGAGTGGCAAACAGTGCAGACCATGGTCAGACACCATACTCTGTGGCATCTGCCCTTGGGTTATTATGGTAATTATTGGAACAAACAGATTTGGCATCTCCAAATAATGTCAATCAAAGCATACCTCAGATCTATACCAGTATTTTCGGCATTATCTTCACTGCCAAGAAATAAAGCATATACCAAATCATTATTTTTTATCAATAAAATGCCCGGGTCAAGTACCAGCATAATTCTACCATTTTTTTTTTTTTTTTTGCTAAGTTTTCACTTAGATTTAACTTTTATACTTGTAGCACCAGACATATTGGTAGCAGACTATGTCCTAATTTTTTTTTTCAGAGATCATAAGGCTAGATGTTTCAAATGTAAACCTGGCACTTGACCTGGCAGGTGATTCAAATGTAATGTCAAGCCTTATTTTCTCTGAAAACAAATGTCATCTGCTATAATTCTGAATGGCAATTTAAGGTTTACCAATAGTAAGCAAAGAAAAAATCGTCATAAAAGTTGATTTTATTTAATTTATCTTAACATTTACCACTCTCTTAGTAACCCTATTGAAAAAGCCTTTCGTATTCCACTGGTATTCTGATGGACCATTGGAATTCCACCAGATTCCACTGGCCCACTGAAAAGACCAGTAGAATTTAGAAAGAAGTTATTCCAGTTTTACTGGAAGCTCGGTGGAATACCAATGAGCACTTTTCCACTGACAATGAAGTTTGGATGTTTTATACCACTGCCACTGGAATACAAATGACTACTCCATTCCATTGAAACAGAAGAAAGACAGTCAAATGGAATTCTGGTGACTACCTTCCAATGTCAGTGGCATTTTGATGATACAGTCGACTCTCGTTATCTCGAATTCGCTTATCTCGAATAACCGCTTATCTCGAAGTGATAATCTGGTCCCTGTTTTAACACAGAGGTCTACCAACAGTCAATAAAATATTGTGAAAAAGAGGAGAAATTGCTCCTTAGGAGCAATTTCTCTTCTTTTCCACAATATTTTCAATATATCTCTAACTTAGGAGTCAAATTACGTATTCATTGTTAAAGGTGGTTGTTCGATTAAATGTTTTTTCCTCAGTTCCGTAAATCTCATATGTCGAACTACGGATATCTCGAAGTGTTTCATAGAGTCCCTTGGAGTTCGAGATAACGAGAGTCGACTGTATATTGTTCGTACATGACATATAGCTTTGCCATCAAGGTGCATGCTACATTGTATATTTCGTTGATACATGTATATGTACTAATTTTTTTGTTAATAGATTATTATAAATCGCTATATCCTGATTTATAAATCACTACATCCTATTATAATTCTTTCTAGTAGTGTAATTATTTTCTTCATATCAAAATTAATAAAAGAACACCAAACCTTCTAAGTGTGAAATAAATATTACTACAACCTTACAGGTTTTATATCAAAGATTAGTTATGCATTAGTATCAAATTTCACTGGAATACGATATGAATTCCACTGTTCCACTGGAAACAAGACATATGATGAGGGTGATCTTCCTTTAAAAATATGGCAGCAAAACCATTTATTCATTTTAGAGTCAAAATTTGTCACTGGTAAACAATCTTTAAATATCCAGAATTGTTTGTTTTAGATGTAGCAAGTATTCTTAAGCTTACTTGAATAATTCTGCAGCATCAGATTAGCATTAGATGCTGTTAAAATCTTTTAGGTACAACAAGAGGACCATGATGGCCCCAGATTGCTAACCTGAGCTCAAGATAGCTTGTGGAAGTGATGGTGTCAAGAGATATCAATTAAAAGAAGCCATTTTATTTGGTTGCCATGGCAAAACTTTAAAGTAGGAAATTTGTGAAGCCTCAGCAGAGAAAGAAGACCCTGTGAAGCACCAGCAGGGAAAGAAGATCCTGTGAAGCATCAGAAGGGAAAGGAGACCCTGTGAAGCACCAGCAGGGAAAATAGACCCTCTTGTCTATTTTTAGCTCTAGCCACCATCTTATTCAGCCAAGCAAAACCATTTTTGCAATTTTGGTAAAGTGGAGTAAAACGAACAATTCTGTGAAATTATTTTGAAATCAGGCCACTGGCCTAGGAGGAGATGTTGTTTAAGGATTTTTTATTTTTAGCTCTGGTGGCCATGTTGTTCAGCTGAATGGGACAATTTTAGCAATTTTGGAAAAGGGACAAAAGAGGAACATTTCTGTGTAATCATTTTGAAATCGGGCTACTGGCCTACGAGGAGAAGTCATTTAAAGACTTTCTACTTTTAGCTCTGGTGACCATTTTGTTCTGCCAAGCTAGCAGAACCATTTTATCAATTTTGCAAGAGGGGCATAAAAGAAACATTTCTGTGAAATAATTTTGAAACTGGGCCATGGGCCTAATGAGATGTCCTTTAAAGTTTTTTATTTTTTATTTTTAGCTCTAGTGACCATTTTGTTCAGCTGAGCAAAACAATTTTAGCAATTTTGGAAAAGGGATGTAAGAGGAGCATTTCTGTGACATTATTTTGAAATGGGGTCACGGGCCTAGGAGGAGTTGTGGTTTAAAGATTTTTTTGTTCTTAGCTCTGGCAGCGATCTTTTTCCGCCGAGAGGAACCATTTGAGCAAATGTGGTAAAGGGCCACGAGTGAAACATTTCTGTGGTGTTTGGTGGAAATTGGTTCATAGTTTATGAGGAGATCATTTAAAGAAATTGTTGACAACTGACAATGCACAATGGAAGATGGATACAGGATGATTACAATAGCTCACCTTGAGCACTTCGTGCTGAGGTGAGCTAAAAATGGAAGAAAAAATAAAATTACAGAAAATGCTTACTACCCCAACCATTTGTGTTTGCATTGTAAATTTTCTTTTCATTTTTTTTTTCTGACCCATTCAAACATTTTAAAATTGATGAGAAACATGATAAAGAAGTTACAAAACACTAAGAATGTAATAAAGGCAAAAAAGCTAAGAATATAATAAAAACTAAAAAGCCTCATGCAAGAGCAAAGCAGAAAAGCTGTTGATGTTCAAAGATACTATAAATAGAGGATAAAGATTAAGTTACAAATTCTAGTGGAATTCAGTCGAATATTTTAGCTGAATTTCAGTGATATTCCAATGAAATTCCACTGGAATACCACCGTTTGGCAGCAGAAAAATCGGCTGAATCCTTTGGAAATTCCAACTGACATTCCAGTAGAATACCCCTGAAATACAATCTTTTGGCCACTAGAAAATTTGGCTGAATCCTTTGGAAATTCCAACTGACATTCTGCTGGTATTCCACGGTAACACTGCTGGTAGTCCAGCAAAGCACCACCTGGAATACCATCTTTTGGGCAGCTAGAAAATTCAGGTGAATCCTTTGGAAAATCCTAATGTCATTGCTCTGGTATTCCAATGGAATACCACTGCTTCATTTACTCTAGGGAAATTCAGCAAAAGACAAAATGATGATAGCTTTAAGAATTAGGTTTGACTTTTTATACTCCATAAGAGAAAATATACATGAAATGTCAAGCTCTATTTTCAATAAAAAAAAAAAAAAAGTTTAAAAAATCATTATGTTAATTGCCTGCTGAATGTTTTTTACCCAGCATTACTTTCTATGAAAAATAATTTATAAAAAATCAAAATATCAGCTGCTGCAGTTGTCAGTAGCATTTTTAGGGTTAACATAGGACCCATCAAAAATAAAGATATTCTTTTATATCTGCACATTTATTATAAACTTATTTGGTGATCTATATTGTGGTGGTCATCATTGTAGTGGCCCTCTAAACACCACAAAAAATTTAATGAGAAAGTTCAACATCTTAATGATAGCTAACAGAGAAGTACAATGTCATTCAATATTTCCCATGCTATCTTTTTCACTAAAGAAATGCTATCTTTATCATCAATAAAAATAAAATGTCCTCTGACCATAAAAAAAAAAATGTCCTCTGACCAAACATTTTCTTTAACCAAAATGAAAGGAGTTAAGAGGAAATTCAGGGTGGGAACACTCAATGTGAACACCCTGAGAGGAAGAGTTTGTGAGGTAGTGGAAACACTATCCCGCAGGAAAGTGGATGTCTGCTGCATACAGGAGACCAGATACAGTGGTGGCAGCTGCCGCACAATCAAGGACAAGGACACCAGGTACAAGCTCTACTGGTCAGGAAATGACAAAGGCACTGCTGGTGTAGGAGTGTTTGTGGCAGAAGAGTGGATAGAGAAAGTGAGTCTCCGACAGAATTATTTTAGTGAAACTCATAGTCGGCCAGCGTGTGGTTACCTTTCTGTCTGCATATGCCCCACAGAGTGGTCTAAGTGATGAGGTTAAGGACCTGTTCTTTGATCAGCTGCGTGCTGTGACTGCCAGGATCCCAGCATCAGAATTTCTGATCCCATGTGGAGACTGGAACGGCCATGTTGGCCGTGCAGGCACTGGATACAGGGAAGTGCATGGTGGGATGGGGTATGGCAGGCCGGAACCAGATGTCGAGGGTGAGAGAATCCTAGAGTACGCCCTAGCATTTGACCTGCTTCTTGGGAACACATGTTTCAAGAAACATGACAGCCATCTCATCACATACAAGTCTGGAAACATAGCCACACAGATAGACTTCATCCTTTTCCGTAGGACCATGCGCAAACTTGTCACAGATGTAAAAGTGATCCCTGGTGAGGAAGTAGCTCTGCAACATCAGCTTCTTGTAAGTGACATGAGGATTGATGTTCCTCCAAAATCCAAGCGCCAGTTCACCCCTCGCCTCAAAGTTTGGAAGCTTAAAGACCCTCAGACAAGCAATCATTTCCAGGAGGTCTTCAACTTGCATGTGAGCACATCTGCAGGTGTAGCTGATGGGGCCACTGAGGATATCTGGAACAACATCAAGACTGGACTGCTCAAGACATCGTGAAACCTGGTGGTGGAACGAACACGTGGAAAAGGCCATTGCTGCCAAGCGGACAGCTTTCAAGGCCTGGAAGGCTGGTAAAGGAACTAGGGCATCATATGATGCAGCCAAATGAAATGCCAGACATGCAGTGCACCATGCTCGTCAAGAAGCCGACAAGAAGGTCTACGAGAATATTGACCCCAAGTCTTCAGAAGTCTACCGCCTTGCTAACCAGTTTACAAGAGAGAACACTGATGTTGTTGGTGACAAACCTGTGAAGAATGATGCAGGAGAGATGTCAATGAGCGAAGACTCAAAGCAGAAGGCCTGGCTGGTGCACTACAAAAGGCTTCTCAATGTTGAGTTTGACAGGGACCCAGACCACCTGTCACATCAATCACCAGTGGAAGGCCCGCCCATCCCAATCACCATTGATATGGTTAAGAAGGCTATCTCGCAGATGAAGGCAGGCAAAGCACCGGGCCCATCAGGCATAGTGGTGGAGATGATAAGAGCGGCCGGTGACATGGGCGCCTCCATGATCCGTGACCTCGCAGTTGCAATCATTTGTGATGGCAAGGTACCCTCTGACTGGGAGCAGAGTTTCATTATCTGCCTCTACAAGGGAAAAGGAGATGCATTGGAAAGGGGCAACTACCGCGGTCTCAAGCTGACAGAGCAGGTTATGAAAATCCTGGAGAGGATTGTGGACGGCCTCATCAGACAGTTGGTGTCAATCGACGATTCCCAGTTTGGCTTCATCCCAGGCAGAGGCACTACAGATGCAATCTTTGTTGTCAGGCAGCTGCAAGAGAAGTATCTAGCTGCCAATAAGAGACTCTACATGGCTTTTGTAGACCTGGAGAAGGCGTTTGATCGAGTGCCTCGGAAGGTCATCTGGTGGGCGCTGAGAAAACTTGGTGTGGAGGAGTGGATTGTGCAACTGGTGCAGGGGATGTATGCAAATGCACGGAGCCGTGTCCGTGTTGGTGAGGTGTACAGTGAAGAGTTTGAAGTGAAGGTTGGTGTTCACCAAGGATCAGTAATCAGCCCAGTGCTCTTCATCATTGTGCTTGAAGCCTTATCATGAGAGTTCCGCTCTGGGGTCCCCTGGGAGGACCTCTATGCCGATGACCTTGTTATCATCACTGAATCACTTGAGGAATGTGTCAGGAGGCTCTTGACTTGGAAAGAAGCAATGGAAAAGAAAGGACTGAGAGTAAATGCAGGAAAGACAAAGATCATGATCTGCGGTACGGGACTGGACCTCCTGCAGAGTTCAGGCGAGTTTCCATGCGCTGTCTGTCACACTGGAGTGGGCAGCAACAGCATCTTCTGCAATGGATGCAAGCACTGGGTGCACAAGAAATGCAGTGGGCTCAAGCGCTTGAAAAAGGACCCTGACTATAGATGTACACGGTGCCAGGGAACTGCACGCCCCTTGGATGGCAGACCACAGAAGGAAGTTCAGGTCGGACCTGACAAGCTTGAGGTGGTAGCTTCCTTTTGCTACCTAGGAGACATGCTCTCAGCAGCAGGTGGCTGTGAACTTTCAACCACGACACGTGTGAAAACGGCCTGGAAGAAGTTCAAGGAACTGCTACCAGTCCTCTCTTCACGCCACCTCTCTTTCAAAACACGTGGCCATGTGTACAGTTCTTGTGTGCGGAGCGCAATGCTCCATGCCAGCAAGACTTGGCCATTGACAAAGCCGAACCTCCAGCGTCTGCAGCGAAATGACAGGGCAATGATCAGACAGATCTGCAATGTCAGGCCGCAAGACATTGTCACCACCAGGTCCAATGATCTACTTGTGCGGCTTGGCATTGAGGATCTGGGCCTCATTCTGAAGGAGAGAAGACTTCGATGGTATGGACATGTGGAACGCTTCAGTGGTACAATCAAGACAGCCTTTGACATACAGGTTGATGGAAAGCATGGGCCTGGGAGGCCCAAAATGACATGGAAGCAGCTGACAGAGAGGGATTGCAGAGAGTGGAAGCTCTCGGCTATCAACCCTCATGATAGACGTACCTGGAGATCTGGTGTGAGATCTGCCATGCGTGCAGCAAGCCAGCTATCTGGAAGGGGGCCCACTGATGTGGATGTTGCCCCTGTACCTGCACGTTAATCAAAAATCCGATTATGATGATGATTATGACATACATTTTCAAGAGAGGTAACACTATCAATACTGTTTTACCTTCCTTCTGAAAAACAGTCAATATGCTCCCCTTTTCCCTTGTAAAAAGTGGCAGAAAATCTATCAAGTGTCCATGAGAAATCACTCTGACCAGAAAGGATTTCCTTACCTTCTTAAAGAGGGGTGGGTATTCTTAACAGGAAGAATTTGCTCCCCCATGGAACACAATCTTTCCTTTAACTTTTAAAGAGTCAAGCAAGCTTTGTAGCAGATGACACTATTTTTTTTTTAAATTTTTCGAGAAAAAATGTCCTGACATTTCATGTGAATTTTCTGCTTGGCACCCAATTCACATGAAATGTCAACTTATTTTTTTGACTTTGAAAAAGGATTCATACACCAGGCAAGCAATTTCCCTTCTGCTAGAGTGGTCTACCTTTAAATTAGGAAGACAACAACTTTCAACTGAGTGTGCTCTCTCTTTGAGGGGTATAAATTCATTGAAACATTTTTTGATCTAAATTCATTAACTCTTTGCATGCTGGGTAATTTTGCATGTTTTTTGTTGTTTAAATTTTTTTTTTTAAAATAACGTTTTCAAAAAATCTTTCAGGAATACCATCAGAGTGTTAAAGAGTGTCAAACATTTTGTAGGGCCTGATCTGGGTCTGAACTGTTTCCAAAGGTTATCAGCGGATGAATAAAATAGCCACTAGCTAGGAAAGAGCTAAAATAAATAATAAAACTGGGCCCTCAGGACACTGTTACAAGTAAATCCTTACCTATGCTGCAACACCTTTGTTCTTCTTTCTTTCCTAATTTCTTCAACAAAGGTTTTGGTGGTTTCCTCTCCATCTCTACCTGCCAACCAGTACGTCTTCATTTCACCCTTCCCCTGCAAATAAATAAAGATAAACTGAACCGTTTGATAGTACACTACAACCTCTTTATAACACTGTTCATTATAACATGGTTTTGGATATAACACGGTTCAAAAATGGATCCCAAAAATGTAAAGATTATATTGAAAAATGACCAAAGATGGTCATTTTTCAATATAATCTATACATTTTTGTTTGGATATAACACGGTTGTTTATGCTATGGACCCCAACAGTAGTGTTATAAAAAGGTTGTGGTGTAATAGTATAACATTTACAACTTTTCAGGCAAATTCAGCAGACTACACATTAATGATTATTTTTTTCTTTGCACAATTGCACAAGCTGATCTGGGTCTTCACTTTCCACAATGTGCCCAAAGAAACATTTTGGTATGGTAGATTTTATATATGCAGAAGACTTGTAAGAGTACCAGAATTGATAATTAGCCTACAGAACTCAACAAAAACATACATTGTGGGTACTCTTTAGAAGCTCCTTAGTGAAATGTTACTACTGAGTACCAACATACAAAGAAACAGCCAGAAGTATTACAAAATACTTCTCCTTTATGCTTAGTATAATGAGTAAAATTTTCAGCAGATGATATTGAAATATTTTTTTTTTCCTCCAGAAAACCGATTTCGACAAATGTTAATCAGACGGAGACAATTTGCATAAATTGTCAAAATCTGTTTCCTGGAAAAAAAAATCAGAAAAATGAATATCAATTTGTCATCTAATGAATTTGCCAAGAGTGTGGTAAAGGTCGACAAGTCTCTTGTATGCAGTTTGTGCAGTATGGTGTATGTGCTATAAAGCCCATTTCCCTTGATACAGCTTAAACATCTGTTTTCTGAAATAGTAGTGTAATTTCAGTGATCTAATTATGTTCCCAGAATCTGGGGTTTTAATTCTTTGATCTCAGTAGTTTTCTCAGCAATTCTTCTAATGAAAAATATTTGAGGTTTGTTGATTTTTTTCAAGTGTTTATTCTTTGCCTTAGCGATGATGAAATGTATCACATGGAGAAAGTTGATGTTAACATATCTACCCATTACGAAAACATGCCTATTTCAAATATACAGAAAATATATACAGAAAATTTCGCCTCCAAAAACTGAAAATTTTCAGATAAAAACTATGATATTTTTCATGTTTCTGCTCAAACATAGATTGTGGGTACTCGTTAGAACTGCCTCACCAACTGCCTTGGAGAGGCAGTTCTAATTAGTACCCACAATCTATGTATTTGAGCAGAAATAAGAAAAATAATGTATACCCCTGTAAACCCCAGTTTAAGTATATACAAGTGGGGTTTTAGGGGGTCAAAATTATATAGGCATGTTTTCGTGATACATAATTTCAGATGGAGAGGCTAATGTAAACAATGTAGATCCAGATCAAACTGCTCCTCAGTAAAGAAGCAATTTGATCAGGGTCTGCACTGTTTGCCTTATTGTCACAACATTTAAATCTCATAGCCTAAACTACCTAAAATTGAAATTGGAATCTTCCAATATATAGTTTGGATGAGTTCATTCAGTCTACAATGGCTTAAATGTTCACACAATCAAAGGTGGCTGTTGTAGACAGGTTGCACTGTATAAGCAAATGCTGTGATCAGACTGCACAGACACAAAGGCTGATCTGCACTTTCTCTTTTCATGTACGACATAAAATCCATTTTCACATGGAATGTCTCATTTTTATAAGACAAGTACATTTTTTATTACAACTGCTTCTGTCTGCACTCTCTGGGATTCCTATCAAAGCAACTTGAAACCGCTATAATTTTTGTAGGTGTATGGTGTTCAAATTACCAGCTATCATTTTAATTTCATTAAAATTGTTTTAAACAGCCCACTCCAGTTGAGCTTGTACCATAACCAATTTGATCCTCAATGCACTGAAAGTAAAAAAAAAAAAAAAAAAATGTTCTTTGCCTGATTTTTGTTTATTTCATATCAAAGGCATTCAACAATATTGTATTTATTCAAATCAACAAGCATTTATATCATGTTTCTCAACATTCTCTTGATTTATTCAGCAACCAAATATTCAGTCAAGCAAAGTGCCACAACAAACTTATGCTTTCATTATAAACAAGCAAATTCCATGGGGAATTTATGTCCCCCACCTTTTTTTTATTTGAGGTGTTAAAAATGGTAAAGTTAACCAGAGGACCATTGGTCCTGCATCAATTACCTAAGTATTGAAGCAGGAAACCAGTGATAAAAAATAATTTCAAGATTCTGAAAAATACACATGCATATCTTCAGACCATCCTTAAAGCACCTGTAAAGTCAAAAGGATCGGCTTAAAACTGTGGTAGGAGTTACGGGGTCAAGGTACCTACTCCCTATACGCTTCTGTAGTATTAGAACTCAAAAAATGTCTAAGTTAAAAATGCAAACAAAGTGATAAAAAATTACTTCAGGATTCTGAAAAAACCACATGTATATCTTCAGGCTATCCTAAAAGCCCTTGTAAAGTTTCAAAAGGATCGGACAAAAACTGTGGGAGGAGTTAAGGGGACAATGTACCTGCACCCTATACACTTCTGTAATATTAGAACTCAAAAAATGTCTAAGTTCAAAACATGTAAAAAGTAATAAAAAATAATTTCAGGATTCTGAAAAAAAAACACATGCATATCTTCTGACCATCCTTAAAGCATCTGTAAAGTTTCAAAAGGATCGGCCAAAAACTGTGGGAGGAGTTAAGGGGACAAGGTACCTGCTCCCTATACACTTCTGTAGTATTAGAACTCAAAAAATGTATAAGTTAAAAATGCGAAAAAAGTGATAAAAAATTATTTCAGGATTCTGAAAAAACCACATGCATATCTTCAGGCCATGTAAAGTTTCAAAAGGATCGGCCAAAAACTGTGGGAGGAGTTAAGGGGACAAGGTACCTACTCCCTATAGACTTCTGTAATATTAGAACTCAAAAAATGTTTAAGTTCAAAATATGTAAAAAGTAATAAAAAATAATTTCAGGATGCTGAAAAAACCACATGCATATTTTCAGACCATCCTTAAAGCACCTGTAAAGTTTCAAAAGGATCGGCCAAAAACTGTGGGAGGAGTTAAGGGGACAAGGTACCTGCTCCCTATACACTTCTGTAGTATTAGAACTCAAAAAAATGTCTAAGTTAAAAATGCGGAAAAAGTAATAAAAAATTATTTCAGGATTCTGAAAAAACCACATGCATACCTTCAGGCCATCCTGAAAGCCCATGTAAAGTTTCAAAAAGATTGGCCAAAAACTGTGGGAGGAGTTAAGGGGACAAGGTACCTACTCCCTATACACTTCTGTAATATTAGAACTCAAAAAATGTCTAAGTTCAAAATGTGTCAAAAGTAATAAAAAATAATTTTAGGATTCTGAAAAAAGCACATGCACATCTTCAGACCATCCTCAAAACACCTGTAAAGTTTCAAAAGGATCTGACAAAAACTGTGGGCAGAGTTAAGGGGACAAAGTACCTACTAAAAATTCGGAACCACGCACCACACACTATGCACCACACCCCAAACCAAAAACAGTGTCCCTCCGCTTTTCTTCGAAAAGGCAGGGGACAATAAGAAAAACAGAGTTTTCTGTTCATGGTTTTATAACATTTTGGAAAAAGAAAAACATGCATTGTAAGGCAAAAAGTGCAGATTATGATGAGATAGTTCATTATAAGCAGTCTCATCAGAATTTTCAATGTTTGCAAATGGTCATGGTTTGTATGTGAGGCTTAGAAGCATTAAAAACAACAGAATAAAACCAGCAAGGCTGCTTTAAAAAATAGGCAATGAAAATTCAATTAAGCTGAAAGTGTCTGGTTTTGAAGAGGCCAATGCCACATCAACAAGTGACTCACATGTTCAGTCACATGTGTTTAGGAATCTTTACGGAAGTTATATACTTCTGTAAAAATGTTTCTGGATGTATGACAAAATGGATTGAATGTTCCAATAGACTTTGCTGGAGAAGATAAGGGTAAGTATAATATCAAATAGAATACAGTCGACTCTCGTTATCTCAAATTCCAAGGGACTCACTGAAACACTTCGAGATATCCGTACCTCGACATATCAGAGTTGAGAGAGTGAGGAAAACAATAAATTGAACAACCACATTTAATAAATGAATATGTAATTTGACTCCTGAAGTTAGAAATATATATATAAAATAATGTGGAAAAGAGGAGAAATTGCTCCCTTAGGAGCAATTTCTCCTCTTTTCCACATTATTTTGTTACCTGTTGTCATAGTTTCATGTTAAAACAGGGACCAGATTTTCACTTCGAGATAAGCGGTAATTCGAAATAAGCGAGTTCGAGATAACTAGGTTTGACTGTATTTGTATAAAAAAAGAAAGGTATATTTCATTATAAATGTATCTCAAACCAAACTAGCAAAACCAATCATTTTGACACAAAAGTTTGCAAGAATCAGACTCCAATTAAGAAAGTTATGTAAATTCCAAATTTTCAAAATTTTCTGTCAGAAACCACATTGACTAATGAGGTCATAAATTTCACTATTAAAATTTGAATTATAATCGTACAAGAACAGCTCTGACCAGTATACTGAAATACACAATTTTTGTATGGAATGCAATGAAAATTAATACACCAAAATTAGCTTCATAAACCAATTGCTGTAGCTGATTAGCATTTTTTAAAATTTGGTCTTATGACTATAGCCAAAATGGCAATCTATCAGGGGAACTTCTTTATGTTTTCTCTAATTTGCCAGAAAAGATTTTGATTTATATCACAAAAATGAAATCAAAGTATCAAAGAAAGATCTAAGAATAGCAAGGTGCATCCTGTTTTATACACTTAAATTTAACAGAACATAAGAATCTATCATAGGTGTGAGGAGTAGATAGAAAAATCTGTCCCGAGGGTCATGTCTGGCATCACAAGGCTTGCTGAGTGATGCCAGACTGTGATAAGCCTTGTGATGCTAGACTGTGATCCCGAGGGATGGATTTTTCTATCTTCCCCTCACACCCATGATAGATTCTTTTTCTTGCACATCTTTCATTTCTGAACGTGTATTTTTAATAATGCAGTCACTTCGATTACAGAAGTCTGCAGTATTGTGATGACAATACCCAAGACATTAAGTGACGTCATTACGTTCAGTGACGTCAACCTTAACAATGGCGTATGTGATGTCCTATACAACCAGTGTATATCAAACATGTGAGAATTCTCAATTTTAACTTACCCTGGGTAGGATAACATGGGTAGGATAAGGATTTCTTTCCCAGGTAAAATCCAGGATTTCCTTATCCGGTGTGCAAGAAAATACCTTTTCCTGGATCTTTGTAGAAAGTATGAATCTCCTTTACGAGACTCTTAATTTCCCTATACATGTTAAGTCAAATGGATACATTTGGTAGAATTTCACAAAGGGGGATAATTTTGTGACTTCCTGTTTGCTTTCTTGAACATCCCTTTCTGAAAAATGGTCTATTTTAAAAGGAAAGAATTTGCTCCCAAACAAATTATTTACATTTACAGTTAGACCCCTTTTCAGAAGGGGCAAAATCCAATGACAGAGCTGCCTCCCATGAAAGTGCAGCCATTCCCACCAGCCTTTACCACTCTATGGGCAAATTAAGCAGACTACAAATAGATGCTATTTTCAAAAATGCATTGATATTCCATGCAAAATGTCCCATTGGGAGACAATTTGTATTAAATATCAAATAAAATCTATAAAAGCTATTTTCTGTGAAAAATAAGAAAACTATTTCAAAATGTTGTCCTCTGAAATTCTTACCCAGCATATTAAGTGCTAAGAGAAAACACTCTTTTTAATTCTTTATAAAAAACATGAACTGATCACCAATGGTTTTCCCTTAAAATGCTAAACAAATTTGCAGCAGATGTCATCCCATTTAATATTACATGTATTATTAATACTTTTTCAGAGAAAATGAAGCTTGTGAATCATCTACCTTGAAGATGATTCAAATGAAATGTCAAGAATTATTTTGTTTGAAAAATGAAAACATAAACTGAATACTGTCTGGTGCAGTTATGATAAGCACTTTTAAGGCTAGTGCATGCTTTTCTTTATGTTTTAATTTTCAAAACTCAAGCAGCCTGCACAGGAGTCTTTTCTGTTTGATTTGCTCTATGGGTTCCTCAGGGTCTGTAGACTACATCTGTTTCACATTTTTGAAATGGCAGAGGCACAAAAAATTACATATTAGGCTTAAGTCTAACTGCCTACAAATTTTAGGTATAAGGATATATTTTTTGGCTTTCATAAATTCTGTGTTTTCAAACAATAAGTTTTATACACAAAAAGCAGGTTACATTATAATTGTGGAATACAAAATGAAAAACATTATTTCCTGACTGTATTTGGAAACATAAACAGCAATATAAATAAAACTTTTGCCAATATTGTAGATTAATCAAAGTACTGACAGCACTGGTGGGTTGATTGTGAGTGCAGCTGGGAAAATGATTCTGAATGGGGACTTAAGACTGTTTTATTTAACTCTTAACTTCCTGTAATTTCATTTAACCCTTAACTTCCTGTAATTTAAGTAAACAGTGCAAACTAAACAGTGCAGACCCTGATCAAACACCTCATTCTGCAGCATCTGATCTGGGTCTGCACTGTTTGCTACTGCCCAAGTTAAGGTTTTACAGATAATCCTCTTTTACTCTTTCTGAAGAAGCCAAATGATCTGGATCTGCACTGTTTGCCATCAAGTATGCAAATTTATAACAACAATCTGGATCAAGTAATGTGATTGGCTGAAAATTAGAAGTGGGTGTGGCATCTTAATTTATTCAGCAGGACAAGGGTTAAGGAATTTTGGTGTATGTATTCTATGGGTCGATTGTAAACAATCAACCCAAACTTTTTTTGCTGACAGCAAGCTAACAATTTACATGAAACAAGTGCAGCAAACATAGAAAATGACCTACTTAAATAATCATATTACACTGCAAGCTGATTTGTGCCAATTTATTTTAGTGCTAGTTCCTAACATATGTGCATGCACACACATGCACATTGAGAAACAGAGAGAGACAGTTTGATTTTGATTTAATTTGGAGTTTTATGAACCAGTCAACACTACTAAGGTCATATTCAGCTGGTCAGTTAACCTACTTGCACTTATCCTGAGCAGGCTTAGTTCTGTAAATGGTTAAACAGTACAGTCAAACCTGTCTTAAAGACCACCTGCATTAAGCAATTACTTGCATTTAAAGGCCACTTTTTAAGTTTCATACGGGAAAAATAGGTGTAAACCTACCTGTAACAAGCAAGCACCTACTTTAAGCAACTACATTTTGGTTTTCCCTTAGGTGCTTGATTAATACAGGTTTGAGTGTAACTGACAACTGCTTTCTGCAGAAGGGGAGAACAGCCACAGAAATTATTTCCTATCAATCTCTAGGAAAGTTTTTGGCTGAGCTGGGATTCAACCTTGTGACTGCTGGATCTACAGTCACATGCATGCATACATGCACGCATGCACACACATATCAAACCTTAATATTTGGGGATGTTCACACTGCAGAACAGAACTGACCAGGATTTTTGTGAAGAGGCTAAACTATGTCTAGCCTTTCTAACTTTTGGCTATGCTTTTTGGTTTACCTGTGCATACTTAACCCTTGTCATGCTGAATAAATTATGATGCCATGCCCACTTCTAACAATCAGATTACTTGATTCTGGTTGTTGACACAAAGTCACATACTTAATGACAACAGTGCAGATCCAGATCAGTTGGCTTCTTCAGAAGCCAACTGATCTGGATCTGCACTGTTTGCAAAGGCAGGCTATATCTGGGTTCCATACATGTCATTAGCTGTTGACAAAAATCTGTGAGATTTTGCAAATTTTTAGGGAGATTTGATAAAATTCTGTGAGATTTTTATGAAAATCACTTTCAAGCTTACATAAGTAAGTTAAAAGCCATTATTTTACTGAATTAAGCTTGGGATAGCCATGCTAATGTGTGATTTTAATTCTAGTTCTTCAAAAAATAGCTTAATAAATGAAAATTCTGTGAGATTTGAAAATCTTATGGGAAACAGGGTCCAGAAGGGCCAAAATTCTGTGAGATTTTGTCTCACAGTGTGGCATGTATGGGGTTCAGTAGGACAAGGGTTAAGATGAATGGATACACCAGAAAATTTCTGTCACCATTTTGCAAAGGGAGAGAACCTTTGCTTATAGAAAGTTGTTGCCTTAGTATATGAAATCTTACAAAAAATGGGACCTACTCTTAAAGAAAGAATTTGCACCTTCTTCTCTTAAAGAGTTTGAGTTTACATTAACAATCTGTCAACAATCTTTCAGTCATGTTGTGATGATAACTGAATGTGATATTGGGAACTGATGAGCTCACTGCAGTGTCATGTTGTAGACACAGTATCATGGTACTACCACCAGTCACATTATGTTGTCACCACATGTAGCAGCTTTTCTTCCTAATGCAGAGTATAAAGTAAAAGAGCAGCTAATATCAAATTTATGAAAATCTTAGGTATGAACTGGCTGAAAGATAGAATACACAGCCTCCTGATTCAAAGGCAGATGCTCTACGAACTAAGCTTCTCAGACCTGCTTCAAGAGTGCAACACAATAAGAAGGGATGCAAATATTTCCATACCAGAGTTATTTCTCTTGGAGGTGTATAAATTTCTCTTAATAGATGAATAACTTGTTTAAAATTTATTTGAATTTTATTTATTCTATGTAGGGGCCAACAACCCACCATGATGATTATTCATGGTATGCTCCCTTTGTTGGTTCTCCTGTCAGTGAAGGCAGTAGAGGCCCAGCAAAACAGTATCTGCCAGACGATGCAGTATCGTGCCTTGTCAACAATGTTACAGAATGAACATCAATGTATGATCATAGAAAGACTACAAAAGGACTTTGATGAAGAAAGACAGATTCAACGGGACCAATATGAAACACTCTTCAAGTAAGTGGCTGAAAACAAGCCTTCCAATATGAAACAATTTTCAAGTAAAGAAAATGAGTGGACCAATATGAAAGTTTTCAAGTAAGTGGTTGAAAATGACCAAGACCAATACTTTTCAGGTGGCCAAAAATGAGCCAGATGATATAAAATCTTCAAGTAAGTAGCCAAAAAAGACAGACCAAGATAAACAAGTATTTGTCTGAAGTATGCTCTTCAAGTATTTGTCTGAAAATAAGCCAATCCATTACAAAGTCCTCTTCAAATAAATGGCTGAAAATGAGCAAGATCAATATGAAATGGCCTTAATGATTGTACATGAAATGCAAAAAGTTCTGTATTTACCCTAAATATTCGGACAACAGAACTCCGTGTTGTACTTGTCCTGAAATTTTATCAAGACCACTACTGACTGTCATGGCTGAAATACTGCTGGATGAGTGGTAAACAGTGTAGACCCTGATCAGATGCCACATTATGTGGCATCTGATCTGGGTCTACACTGTTTGCTCACACCTGCTGTCCAAATACTGTACATAAAACTCATGCTTTTAAATTTCTGATTAGATATAGCTTGTTGAAAGTGTACAGAATATCACATCAGTTCAACATTGATCAAGATTCCATTAGATCTAATGTTTCTTGACATGTAAAATTCATATTGGACTTAGAATTTTGTAAAAGCCAGAATACATGTATCACTTTCTTTTTCATGTCTGATTCAGAATAACATTTACATAAATAGCAGTCTTACTTAAAATAAATGACAAAATCATCTTTCATAGAAATTCTTAACATGGCAAGTATGAATGATTGTTCCTTTTTTATTGCTTAGCATGCTGGGTAAAAATTTGAAATATTTTTCTTAATTTTTCAAGAAAATAGGATTTGACAAGTCATGCAAACTGCCTCCTCTAGAGACAGGCTGCATGGATTGTCAAGTTTTATTTTCTAGGGAAAGTAAGAAAAATATCATCATTTTGTCGTCTGCTGAATTTTCTCATAGAGCACTTAGTGTTAAAGTACATGTACTAGTTAAAAGCTGTACTTTATGAAAGGTAAGGGTACACAGTTTATTATATTGAAACTAGACATGAATGAAATCCATGAAGCACTTACAATGGGAATATATCCTATTAATTCTAAGTATTGGGGCAGATAGGATGAGCAAACTGTTGTAGATCAGATGCTGCACAACATGGCACCTGATCAGAGTCTACATTATTTGCCACTCATCAAACAATTTTAGAAACATCAACAGGTGGTAAAGTGGACTGCTAGAAGGGCATGAGGAAGTTTGCAGTTTTCATTCTCCTATACTATTTATTTATTATTCCTCATGAAGAGACTCAATAAAACCAAGTCTGCTATTTTCAGATTTTGCTATGTTCTGTATTTCTAAAGAATCCTTACATTTAACCCTTGCCCTGCTGAATAAATTAAGATGCTACACCCACTTCTAATTTTCAGCCAATCAGATTACTTGATCCAGGATGTTGATACAAAGTCAAATACTGAATGGCAAACAGTGCAGATCCAAATCAGTTGGCTTCTTTAGAAGTCAACTGATCTGGATCCACACTATTTGCAAAGGCAGGACATATCCGGTGTACCAGACCAGCAGGACAAGGATTAAAACAAATGCAATCACATATGTATGAGTATATATGACTATTTTGATTTCAGACTTATATTCAACCTAAAATCTAACATACACAGAAGTCTATGGGCAACAGCACAAACAGGTCGAGACAGTGTTAAAGCAGTACCAGCACTGAAAGGAATACCAGTTGTGAGAGGTATCATACAACTTACATAAAAGGACTTGATATGCTTGGTAGATTTCTGCCATTTTTATAAAGGAGATAATTTTGTGACTTCCTGTGCACCAAGACCCTTTAGAAAAGGGTTGATCCAAAAGGAAAGCATTTGCTCCCATACACATCAGGCCCCTTCTGAAAAGGGGTTTATTCTAAAAGGAAAGAATATGCTCTCATTTGGAGCAAATTCTTTCCTTTTAGAGTTGATCCCTTTTCAGAATAGAGGCAAAATAATTTGACAAAAGTTGACCCTCTTGAAAGTAATTATCCATTTTTCCTAAGCAGCACCAAGGTGAAAGCTCCTTTTTCTTTTTATTTGCTGCTTAAAGATGTACTTTCATTTTTTTGTTTAAATGTCTGGTTTGTGGCTGATTTGTGTGAAATGTATGCAAACAATTTCTAGTTCAGCATCAGACTTTTTAGAGATTAATGTATAACTTCTAAATCTGTTTGACCTTGAAGTCAGGTAATTTAGATGGATTGTGGGTTGGACAGAATGAAATTGTACACTTCTCCAAGTCTATAACCTTAACTTTGAGATCACCAAAGGATGGATGGATGGCAAAGCAGGTCAAGATAGTGATAAAGCAATACCAGCACTGAAAGTAATGCAAGTTGTGAGAGGTATCATATAACTTCCATAAGGGGACTTAACCCTTGTCCTGCTGAATAAATTAAGATGCCATGCCCTATTCAAATTTTCATCCAATCAGATTACATGATCTAGATTGTTGATATAAATTCACATACTGAATGGCAAACAGTGTAGATCCAGATCAGTTTACTTCTTCAGAAGCCAAGTGATCTGAATCTACACTGTTTGTAAAGGCAGGGTATATCCGTGTTCAGCAGGACAAGGGTTAATTAATATGCTTTGTAGATTTCTCCAATTTTTTCAAGGGAGACATCTTTTATGACTTCCTGTTTGCTTTCCTGTACACCAACCCTTCAGAAAGGGTCTAATTTAAAGGGATAGAATTTCCTCCCATACACATCGCTCCCATAGAAAAGGAGTCTACAGAGAACCCTTGTTACAATGACAGCCTTTGTTCCCAAAGATGTTGCCTTTAAAATGAATTTGCTGTTGTAAAGAATTCTTAATGGCCAGGGCCCAGTTGTTCAAAGCTAATGACGCCATTAGCTAACGATTCGTTAAAATTTACATCAAGTGATCGCAAATATGCTGAAATTTTTTGCTGAAAAAATGTGAGTAGCTTTTGCAGTGCAAAAGCTACTCACATTTTTTCAGCAAAAAATATCAGAATATTGTATACTGAATCCACTAAAACAGTTAACGAAATGACCCTTAATGAGCTCGTTAAGCTAACGACGCTTTGAACAACTGGGCCCAGAATGATATGAAAGAAAGACCTTTTTTTATTTTTATTTCCTCATAGAACATGTTTTGAACATTTGTTAGAATTGCCTCACTGAGGCAATTCTAACAAATATCCAAAACATATGCTGCTTGAAGTTTTCATGCAATAGTCTTGCATAATTTCTCATTACATGTAACTGTCACCTCTTGAGCGGAGGTTTTGTGACATTCAAACTGTCATTATAACAAATTTTGTCGTTGTATCGAGTGTCGGTATAAAGAGGGTTGACTGTCTTAAAGGGAAAGAATTTGCTCCCAATGAGGAGCATATTCCTTCCTTTTACAGTAGACCCCTTCTTAAGAATTTTAGAATTTGCTCCCATAGGGAGCATGTTCTTTCCTTTTACAGTAGACCTCTTCTTCAGAATTTCAGAATTTGCTCCCATGGAGAGCATGGTCTTTTCTTTCAGAGTAGACTCCAGAAAGGAGACAAAACAAATTCACCAAAGTGATAGCTCTTTTTTTTTCTTTTTATTTGCTGCTTCAAGTTTGTACTTTTATTTCTAAATGTCTCAGTGACTGATTTGTGTAGAACTTATGCATGAAATTTCTATGTTAGTGACCTTTGGGAGATAAATGTTAAATTTCTAGATCTGTGGCCTTGAAAACGGGAGTCATTTTGGTGCAGTTTGAGTTGGGCAGAATGAAATTTTACACAAAATAACACAAAAACTTTGCACGAAAACATATGTTGTGGGTACTCATTAGAAGTGCCTCACCTGGACGAAGCACTTCTAATGAGTACCCACAACATGAAGAAATAAGAAAAATATTTACCTGATACCCTCTCTTATCTAGACCTATGATAGTCTATGGTATCCACTGAATCTTTAAGCAGACATCAAAATTCCTGAACAGACTGCAGGCTGGTCTGGGCTTTTGCTGCCTGTATGTCTAAAAATTACATTTTCCTCGGCATGGCTCAAGTTATATTGTATTTGTTTTTTTACAGACTGTAATGAGTTGCAACGAAATGGAATCACTCTCAGTGGAGTCTATCCCCTTCAACTGCCCAGCAGAAAAATTGTTAATGTCTGGTGTGACATGAACATAGCAAATGGCGGATGGACAACCATACAACGCCGTCAGGATGGCTCAATAAACTTCACACGTACCTGGGACGATTATGCTTTTGGATTTGGTAATCCCAACTCTGAGTACTGGCTTGGCAATGAAAACCTGTATTGGATAACAACTTATGCAAATTACAGTCTCCGTATTGATTTGTGGGACTGGGATGATAAACATGCATATGCCCTTTATGAACATTTCCGTGTTAATAGTGAAAAGGAGTTTTATTCACTTAAAATAGATGGCTTTTCAGGAACTGCGGGTGATGCTATGAGTCGTTATCATAACAACATGAAATTTAGCACAATTGACAGTGACAATGATGAATGGTATCTCAGCTGTGCTCAAAAAGACCAATCAGGCTGGTGGTTCAGATCATGTGGTTTTGCTTCATTAAATGGGCTTTATGTTGAAAATGGAACAGTCGACATAGCCCCAGATGGACTTGTAAAGGGTATAATTTGGTATAACTGGAAGAACAAATATGGTTACTCAATGAAAAGGACAGAAATGAAAATAAAACCTATGGCTGCTGTCAGAATTGATAAAGAAATGGAAAAGATACAGACAGAGCCACAACCTGGAGAAAAAAAATCAGGAGAAGAGGTTAAAACTGACACAGAGGAGTTAGGTGAGGAAACTGCTTCTGAAGAAGAAAAACGTAAAGAAATAGAAGCAGAGCAATGGGCTGAAAGTACTTTAAGAAAGATTAGCAAAGCATTGACTCCAGAGGAACAAAAAGCGCTTGAAATCTTGCTAGAAAAAATAACTTTGCCAGCTTCCACTACCCCTATATCACCTGTATCAGACCTGGCAACTGTGCCAACAACTACTCATACAACAGTAAAAGAAGAAACAGCAACTGAGACAAATTATTATGATTATGATGAATATGATACCAAATAGGAATATTGTAATTCATAGCTCCAGATAAGGGGATTATTCAGATATTTTTTTTCTTATTTCTCCAGAAACATGTATGCTGTGGGTACTCATTACAGAGGTGCTTCTAATGAGTACCTACAAAGTATGTTTTTGTGGATAAATAAAAAAAATATAAGAGCCCAGTTGTTCAAAGCTTCGTTAGCTTAATGAGCTTGTTAATGGCAAACTCATTTAATTGTTGTATCTAAGGTATTTTCAAGTACATTCTTGATATTTTTACTGCAAAAATGTGAGTAGCTTTTGCAAAAGCTACTCGCATTTTTCCAGCAAAAAATATCAATGTATTTGCCATATTTCAAGATAGAAATTTTAAACTCATGTTGGCTAACAACTTTTTTAAGTTTTGAACAGAGAGGCTCTGTCCTTTTTATTTGAAAAATATGTGTCATTTCTGGTGCTATGCTGTAATTACCTAAACATTCAGGGCCCAGTTGTTCAAAACTAACGATGTCGTTAGTTAACGTATTGTTAAAACTTTGATAATTAAATATGGCATATACGCTAATATTTTTGCTGAAAAAATGTGAGTAGCTTTTGCATTTGCAAAAGCTACTCACATTTTTTCAGCAAAAATACCTGTGAATTAGATATTGTACTTACTAGAACAGTAAACATTTTGACCATTAACGAGCTCGTTAAGCTAACGATGATTTGAACAACTGGACCCAGACAGCTTAATTTGCTACAGTAATTAAATTTAAACAAGTTTATTTGATTGCTTGATGTTTTGATCTAGAAACTCATGAGGCAAACACTGGAAAGCCAGGTGAAACAGCCACTTTTAGATGTTTCATCTGGGTCTACACTGTCTGTATAAGCATTTCTGTTGGAATGATTAGGATGAATATAGTAATTCTTATAAACATTCTTTTTTATGTTTAAAATTCTATAGCTTTAAAACACATACTTTATTATACTGATTATACTGATTTTACCAAAAAAAATAACAAACATTTAATAGTTAACTGAGTCAGCATTCTTATAAATTAACCAGAAAATCAAAATTTCAAAGAGAAAACTATGAAAATTTGTTAGAGGCAAGTAACTCATTTTTTGCAAAGGGAGGTAATACAGAGTCAATTTAATGCAAAGGGAGGCAATAAGGAGCCAATTAAATGGCCTCCTTTGCAAAATCAGTCACTATATTTACCTCAAGTATTAGAGCAGACAGGCCTAAGCTGCTGCTGTTGACCCAGATCAAATGCAACAGAACACTAGATCACGGTCTATACTGTTTCTGTTTGCCACTGATCCAGCAGCTTTTAGACACATTATCAGTTAGTTTTATATAGTCAAATGGATTTTGCTCAAATTTTAAAATAAATATGTTAAAGAATTCAGGTGTTTCAATATCTAGGGTAGATATGGTACTTCTCTGCTCCACTGGTGAGATAATAAATTTAGATCTCATTATTTATTTGATATCCAACCCTAAAAAAGTTTAGTTGGAGGGTGCACCACTCTACCACCCACTTCGCTTCAGAGTGAACAACTACAATATAAATTTATATTTGATTACATATGCACCTGGTGAAGATCTGATCAGCCCGGGCATCAGAGTTTTTGCTATCTCCCTGCAGATGCTTTGGTTCCTTGGCATCTTCAGGGAGATAGCAAAGACTCTGATCAGACTGTGCAGGCTGATCTGAGTCTTCACTGGGTGCACATGCAGTTGTGTAAAAAATGCTGTGCCTCGTCCATGTATAATAACCAATATTCACTCTAAACTTTCATGAAATCCCATCCCTTTGTTACTCAGTCATTACCCCAAATAGACACATTAAAGGACATTAAATCAATTTTGGGACAATAACTCTAGCAACATCAAGGCAGTCTCCACAAAATGAATGCAAACATCATCACATTATAATGATCCATATTTAGAAGTTTCACAAAATTATAATCACTGGTTACTTAGTAATGGCTCCAAATGAACAAATTAGCTGGGCAATAATTCAAGCTAGCAAAAACTTTCCATACCTCACTGTGCTGTAGTGATATACATTCACTTTAAGTATTTAATGTGAAATTATATTCATCCATTACTTTATGTATGACTCTCGAATGTACAAACCTATTGGCTTTAAATCAACCAAAGGGCAATAACTCATGCATTATTATGGGCATTCAGTCAGAATTTCACATGCAACACTAGCTATAGTGCTAAGTTTCATGAAATTCTGTTTGTCAGTTACTAAGTTGTGGCTCTGGACTGATAAATTTGTTGAATTGTAAGCAAATAAAGGGCAAAAACTCATGCATTAGAGAGACAGTATTCTGATAAAACTTTTGTGACCTACTGTGTAATGGTGGTAGACATTGAAATTTAAATCATCAATTTGGATGCAAGTGGAAGGATGAAAAAATCAGAAAGGCAAAAACAGTCTGAACAATATCCATCCACCTCTAGAGGAGGATAAAATTTTCAGAAGATGACATTTCATTGCCGGCCTCTGTGGCTCAGTTGGATATGCGTCCAACTGGTAATCGGGAGGTTGCGGGTTCGACTCCCGCCCGGTCGGCAACATTCTTTCATGGAGATTGATCACAAAATATTTTCTATGGTCATTCTCTCCTTTCCTCTGATACAAGAAAGGCAGTTGTCAGTTTCTGGCAAAAGAATGTGCACAATACTGGTTAACTGCTTAGAGGACTAAGCTGTCCAGTAAAAGTTTGGTTAGGTAAACTGACCACCCTCAACATGACCTCACTGGGTCTACTGGGCCGTAAAACCTCAACACAAATAAACAAAGACGACATTTCAAAATATTATTTTTACTTGTTCCCAGAAAATAGGACCTGGCATTTTAAACAATCTGTCAAGCCCTATTTTCTGGAAAAATTAAGAAAACCAGCAATTTGTCATCTGCTGGATTTGCCCAGAGAGCTAAAGGTTAACGATGTCATGCAAAATGATGCATAATACATAAAAATGGCCCTTAGTTGTGGACAGTGCAGGCCCAGATCAGCACATTCATACAGCTGATCTAGGCCTTCGTTGCCTGCACACAGAATCAATGGATACTTAGTAAATGTGGATGAACAAAGAATGCCCAGATCATAATGCAAGAATGTGCAAGTTGATCCAGGCCTTCGTTGTTTGCTTATGGATTAAGGGTCCTTTTTGCACATTGAGCATCAAATATTTTATTGCAAGAATTTTAACTAGACTGAGGTGTTTGCCATGAGCCCTCATCCTTGTTTAATCACTGATTTAACCCTTGTCCTGCTGAATAAATTAAGATGCCACACCCATTTCTAATTTTCTGCCAATCAGATTACTTGATCCAGATTGCTGATATAAATTCACATAAATAATGGCAAACAGTGCAGATCCAGATCAGTTGGCTTCTTCAGAGGCCAACTGATCTGGATCTACACTGTTTGCAAAGGCAGGACATATCTGGATTCAGCAGGATGAGGGTTAATTTGATTTTTTTTTTTTTTCTGTTATTTTCACTAAATAATTAATGGGAACCTCTGTGAAAGCTGAACAATGTTTTATTTTTATTGTTTGTTGTTGCTTTGTTTTGTACTTTTTTTTACATTTGCTTTAATGCTGGGAAAAAAATCCAGCATACAACATTTTCAAATATCTTTCATTTTTTCCTATAAAATAGGCTGAGACAATTCGCATGAAGTGTCAAGTCCTATTTTCTGGAAAAAAAAATCAGTTTGTTTCCTGCTGAATTAGCCCAGACAGCGGTAAAGGTTAATCATGCAAATGACTCTCAGTTTCTTGCACACCAGATATGGAAATCCTGGATTTAACCCAGGGATTGAAATTCTTATCTTACCCAGGTTATTCTACCCAGGGCAAGATAAAAACTGAGAATTCTCACATGTTTGATATGCACTGGTTGTAATGAATGTCAGGTATGCCATTGTTAAGGTTTATGTCACTGAGCGTAATTATGTCATTAAATGCCACAGTAATGTCATCACAATATGGCATATGTCAGCAATTGAAGTAACTGCATTATAAAAAATCTATGTTAAAAAATGAAAGGTGTGCAAGAAAAAGAATCTATCATGGGTGTGAGGGGTAGATAGAAAAATCCGTCCCTAGCTTCGCCAGCCTTTTGATGCCAGACAATGATCCTTGGGACGGATTTTTCTATCTACCCCTCACACCAATGATAGAACTTAATAATCTCAAACATTACAACAGCTGAACCTTAACACTTGTCCTGCTGAACCCGGATATACCTTAACTTTGCAAACAGTGTAGATCCAGATCAGTTGGCTTCTGAAGAAGCCAACTGATCTGGATCTGCACTGTTTGCCATTTAGTTTGTGAATTTATAGCAATAATACAGCTCAAGTAATCTGATTGGCTGAAAATTAGAAGTGGGTGTGGCATCTTAATTTATTCAGCAGGACAAGGGTTAAATTGTGAGAAGAAGTTTTTACTGCTGACTGGTCTAAGGCAGTTGTTCATGTGTTATTCATTATTTCTGGGGCTTTATAGCTGCTCGCTGTGGCGCCTTTTTTTCTTCATGTTTTATCCTGTTTAATGTCTTGTGTTTGTTGGTTTCTGTCTGGTATTGTGATCAGCTTATTGGGGAAGAGAGAGTGTTTTGTTAAGTATTTACTATCTACCATATTTGACCTAATTACCGCACACAGCCCTATATGCACACAGGCAAGCAATTTTGTAGTCCTTTTAGCATTGTGATTACCTCGCTTGGGGAAGAGGGAGCTAGACTTGGTACTTGTGGTACATTTTTTTGGATTTGCGCTTGTTTGGTTTTGTCTGTTTCCTCTTTCTTTTGGTGTCTGGGAAGGGCTGCGGTTTGTGATTGTGGCACTCCCTAGACTTTTCTCTTACCCTTTTTTTCAGATTGCAGTCCATGTTATCTAATTCTTTATAATAACATATGTTATGGGTACCTATTTGAATTGCATCAACTTGTCAATGCAATTCAAATGAGTACCCACAACATATGCTTTTATATGCCTGTAGAGGTGATTCAATGAGTACCCACAATATATGCTTTTATAAAGAAAATCAGAACTCATATCACATAAGCATCATTAAATACACCTCTCAGGAAGTCCTCTGCTCATGTTCCTCTAACGTGTGTCCTTATTAGGAAGATATTTTACTACGTTTTTACCAGTAACTTTGAAAAACTTAAGCCCACAGTGTGGTAATTAGGTTGAATATGGTATTATAGTTGGTTTACTCTTTCTCTTCATGTCACTGGTAGGCTATGTTCTGTGAATGGGATCATGTGAAACACATCTTAAATATCTGAAACAAAAAAAGTATAAAAACATATGTCCCAAGCACATGTGTAATATCCCAAATGCTGATATGTGGATATTTTTTCATGTGTACTACTGATACTAAAAATGTTACTGACCTTGACATTCACAGTTCCTCTGACAACAGTAACAAAAGTGGACCCATATAAGCAGTTTTTGCATGGCTCACTGATATGTATTCTACCTGGCTAAAATAGAAAATAAAACGGTATAAGTCAAACTGAACAGCAAAATATAACATTTCTGAGAGATATTTAACCTTTAAAGCACCATTAAAAATTGCAGCAGACAACATTCTAAAATATTTGTTTTATTTTTCTGAGAAAATAATGCTTGATATTCAAGGCAAATTGTCTGCTAAGCAGACAATTCATATAAAATGTAAAGCCTTATTTTCCTGGTCAAATTAAAAAAAAACAACAAAAAACAAATCTTGCCTGCTGCTTTTGCAACTGGCACTTAAAGGCTTAACCTAATTTCCACATGCAAGCGAGATAATCTGATTTACCCTTTACCACTCTAAGGGCAAATCCAACAGATGACAATTTGATATTTTTCACATTTTGCCCAGAAAAAGACTTTAATATTTCAGGCAAATTGTCACCTTAGGAAACAATGTACATGAATGATCAAAGCCAATTTTCTTGGGAAAATAAGAAAAATACTTTAAATTGTTGTCTGCAATAAACATGACCATTTCTCACGCATGAATACATCACGAAAACATTCCTATATAAATTTGACCCCCTTAAACCCCACTTTTATATAGTAAAACTGGGGTTTACAGGGGTATACATTATTTTCTTTATTTCTGCTCAAAACATAGATTATGGCTACTCGTTAGAACTGCCTCAACGAGGCGGTTCTAACAAGTACCCATGATCTATGTTTTGAGCAGAAATATGAAAAATATCAGAATTTTTTATCTGAAAATTTTCGTTTTTTGGTGGTAAAAGTTTCAGTATATTTGAATAGGCATGTTTTCATAATGAATACCTATTTTTCATCCATTAACAGTCAAGCAGTGTTTCATCCATTAACAGTTAAGCAATTTTAGCCATTTTTTTCTCCATTAATACAAAATGTTCATTCAACTAAAATAACAAATAAGACGTCTTATCTATGACTGGAAAACCAAAAATGATGGAAGCTTCCGTTTGTGCTGGTCTCTCAATCAAACTAAAAGCTAATGATATTATTGGCCCTCCAGACCCTCCAAGTCAAAATGGACTTTCTGACATCTTATCAAAACAACATATAATCCACATAGGCCCCATCCTGTGCAGTCCAGTCAGGGTCTATATTAAAAAAATCTTCAGGGTTCACACATTATGTAACAGAACAGTGCAGACTCTGATCACATGAAGACAATGGCTGGCTGATCTGGTATCTGCAAGCCTAACATGCCATAAAAGGCCTTTGCTACATGTATTTGTGTGCCTAACATGAATTCAACAGATGATCAGAGTGACATTTATCTTATATCCCCCAAGAGGACACAGCATTTCATGTGAACAGAAAAGCAAAAATTGTGGATAGGAGGTGATTTGCATATGACATGCAGTTGTGTTGGGAAAACACGATTCCTCTAAAGGGGGATGATCTGCAAAAAGTGCCAAGTCCAATTTTCCTGCAAAACGAAAATTCTTTTAAAAGTTAATGATTTCCACAAAATGTCAAGGAAATGATTTTCATAAAAAAAAAAAATATTTTATTAAAGGTGATGACTTGCATGAAATGTAAACAAGATGATTTGATTAAAATTTCTAGGTTTCTTGGATAAACAAGAATGATATTTACTTTAGAATGTCATCTACTGGTATTTAATTCTGTATAAAGTGTTAACCATCGCCATGCTGAAAAAATTAAGATGCAATGCCCAGTTTTACTTTTCAGCCAATCAGATTACTTGATCCAGGTTGTTGATACAAATTCACATACTTTACGACAAACAGTGCAGATCCAGATCAGTTGGCTTCTGAAGAAGCCAACTGATCTGGATCTACACTGTTTGCAAAGGCAGGGCATATTCAGGTTCAGCAGGACTAGGGTTAAACTCAAATTATGCACACACTGCAATTAATGTTCTCACCAAACTATATGACTGCATTCTGGAGGCTGTATTAACTGTATCTCCAAAAAGGCAGTACTGTGGCATTCTTCGTCCAACTACCCCACCTACCACACTCCCTGTATGCATGCCTGAAAAAAGAATTACTGCATAGTTAAAATATTGCAATAAGCAGGCAAAAGGAAAAATAAAGTTAATTTTCCTCACCCAAATACAAATTTTACAATTTATTATTATCAGTACTTTTAGTTATCATGAAGATTTCTACTGACCAATTTGAAATTTGGTTTGGTGTTGATGCTCAAATGCAAAGTCTGAAAACAAACAAGCTTGTAGCTAAATGATTCCAATCAAAGAAAAGCATGTCCCTTTTGCCTTGTCAATTTCTCCTTTCTTAAACCTGTAAATGATCTGTTCCTAAAGCTGGATGTTATTTCAGTAGCTTTGACAGACAAGTAAGACCAGACCCCAAGTTTCTTCATGTTCAACTCAGCTGAGCATGAAATTTTCTCTGCTAATAAATATGAAAATGCCAACAACAGTTGGCATTTTCATAATTATTAGCAGAGAAATTTTCATGCTCAGCTATATTTAGCAGGAAAGAATTTGCAATTGTAAGTAATTTGAGATTTGTTAGTAAAATAATTTTCATGCTTAGATGAGCTGAGCATGAACAAAGTTTTATAACCTTGGTGCCAGCATTTTATGAGCATAATACTTAAGGAGCACCTTAAAGGGAGACAACTCTGTCAAAAACATTTTTATGCTCTCTTCAGAAAAAGGGGTCTACTCTAAAAGGAACAAATTTGTTTCTGTGGCGTCTGATCTGTGTTTGCACTGTTTGCCAATTACCCTTTTATGGGTCTCCCGACTACAACGGGTTAAGACCATGGAAATTTGTTAGTTTAAACATATTTTGTTGCATCTTCTAAACAAGCAATAGGGTCGGGCCACAAGTTCTGCCAACATTAGTTACGGCACTCCCCTAAAAGTTTTCGAAATTTTAGGACATTTACCGAATCCACAACGTTGAAATATCAAGAATGAAATGATGGAGTTCTATAGTATTGTACCTATTCTTGTACTAATCTTGCTCTGTCCCAGTGGATGAATCAACTCTTTGGACTTCTCCTGTATTTCAAGGGCAAGACCAGCCACATTTTCGGCATGTTTCGGACTTCTGTCTGGTACCCCACCTGCTACCATATATACAGCATCTCCTAATGTTTCTACCTGTCAAAAACATCATATATTACATCATAGCTCTAGTGAAATGTGGCAATAATGTAGAATAAGTTTTGTAGTTGTCTCCACAAATTTTTAGCAAATGACATTTTGAACTATTTTCCCAGAAAATAGGGTTTGACAGCTCATGCAAACTGTCTCCTTAGGAGACGCCAAATCCTACTTTTTTGGTAAATGATAACAAAATATAATCATTCTGTTGTCTGCCAACAGAATTTTCCCAGTGAGTGATAAATGTTAAATTTCCAAACATGAAATGTGATGTGCACTTGAATTTTGAAACCTTTCATTTAAATTAAACTAGACGTTTACTGAAAACGTTTTTAAAAGAAAATTCTGTAATAACCCTAGGTATATGGACAGAGAGGCCTTTGCAAACAGTGTAGACCCAGATCAGATACTGCAGACTGCGATGTCTGATCAGGGTCTACACTGTTTTCCATACATATAGCAATATTTTAGCACATAAACAAATAGTAGAATGGAATATTTAAAATTTTAGGACAAGTATGGTAAGGTGTCCCAATACTTAGAGTAAATACGGTAGAGACATAGAAGGGTCACTGACCATTTAAAGAACTTTTAATATTTTATTTTAGGGCTTATGTGGACCTGTGCTGTTTGTATATGCTAGAACACCCCTTTTCACTTGGTTATGGTGTAATGGGAATGAATACCATATTTGCTATAAGTATTCAGACACCTCAACTTCTTACCACACGTTCTAAAATTTGAAAAAAGTATAAATTACTACCTGACGTTGTGTCTAAAAATTGCTGGATTTGTAGTAAACAGTGTAGACCCTGATGAGATGCTGCATTCTGTGGCATCTCATCTAGGTCTGCACTGTTTGCTAAGGCCTATCTGTCTGAATGCATACGGTAAATATGGTATACTTCCGTTGGAGGTTACTCAGTGTTTTACCACCTTTCTAAAAATGAGTCTATTCTAAAAGGAAAGAATCTGCTCCTTCAGGAAAAAAAAGGAATGAATTTCTTCCTACAGGAGCAAATTCTTTCTTCATAGAGTACAGCAGACTGAGCTTGATGTGCAGGAAACACCCCTTACAATCTGCGTCATAACAATAATGAGGATACTTACTTTCGCTAGTAACTATTTTTTTGACTCTTGTTAAATGGACTTGGATTTTATGAAATTCATAATATTCATTTAGGGTACCAAATTCACTACCATATGAACTGTCTGTCTTTTAAAAAATCAAGCTTTGGAAATGCACTGGATATCCACACACTTTGACAATCTATTGCTATATTTTATAACACTTATAGTTTAAGGACAGTTAGTCGAAGTGTCTACTATAATCAGAATGTGTACAGAGATTGCATTTGTATTGGAAAGTAGCACTAAAATGGCTGAGTTTTGTGCACAGATTGATTTTTCAATGCATTTTGCACTTTTTTTGTGATTTTACCATAAATCTGAACAACTGATACAGTTGCAGCTATGTACATGTCACCTTGTTGGTGAGGTAGGTTGCTGATCCTGGGAAAGCAAGCAGGAACCACAAAAATTGTCTTCTATGTGTAAAATGGCATGAAATCAAACATGTGTAGCCAGACCTCTTAAGCTGGCATATGGCATATTTTTATAAGGTGATTAGCATACAAAAAATGTGTCTTTGAGCATATGTGAACAGTGTAAGCCCAGATCAGCCTGCACCAGAAATGTTGAGCTGAGTTGAACTGGAGTTTAATGGCCCAGTCAACAATGTTAACTCTAGTCCTGCTGAATCCGGATATGTCCTGCCTTTGCAAACAGTGTAGATCCAGATCAGTTGGGTTCTGAAGAAGCCAACTGATCTAGGTCTGCACTGTGTGCCATTCAGTGTGTGAATTTATATCAACAATCTGGAACAAGTAATTGGACTGGCTGAAAATTATAAATGGGTGTGGCAACTTAATTTATTCAGCTTGACAAGAGTTAAGGTCCATCTAGCCAGTCAGTTAACCTATTCACACTTTTCCTGAGCAGGCTTAGACCTTTATGCAGTTAACCAGTATTTTTCGCCATGGTGGCCATCTTGAAAACCTATTTTTCGCTTCTTCTTCTGAACCGAAAGGCCAACTGACTAGAAACTTGGTAGGAAGCATTGGGGGACTTGTAGATCAAAAATAGCTAAAATATTTCTGATTGGAAATCTAAGATGGCTGCCATGGCGGCCATCTTGAAAATCTATTTTGGCTTCTTCTCTTCAACAGAAAGGCCAATTGACTTAAAACTTTGTAGGAGTCATCAGGATAACTTATAGATCAAAAATAGCTAAAATAGTTCCAATCGGAAATGCAAGATGGCCGCCAAGGTGGCCATCTTGAAAATCTATTTTTGACTTCTTCTCCTTAACTGAAAGGTTAGTTGACATCAAATTTGGTAGGAAGCATCAGGGTGACTTGTAGATAAAAAAAAAAGTAAAATCGTTCCGATCGGAAATCCAAGATGGCCACCATGGTGAAAATTTATTTTTCACTTTTTCTCCTGAACTGAAAGGCCAACTGACTCGAACATGGGTAGGAAGCTTTAGGGTGACTTGTAGATCAAAAATAGCTAAAATTGTCCCGATTGGAAATCCAAGCTGGCTGCCACAGCGGCCAACTTGAAAATTGTTTTTTCCCTTCTTCTCCTGAATTGAAAGGCCAACTGACTTGAAACTTGGTAGGAAGTATAGGGGTGATTGGTAGATAAAAAATAGCTAAAATCATTCTGATCAGACATCCAAGACGGCTGCCATGTTGGCCATATTGAAAATCTACTTTTCACTTTTTCTCCTGAACCAAAAGGCCTACTGACTTGAAACTTGGTAAGAATCATTGAGGTGGCTTGTAGATCAAAAACAGCTAAAATCATTCCGATCAGAAATAAAAGTTGGCCGCCACAGCTGCCATCTTGAAAATCTATTTTGATTTTCTTCTTTTGAATAGAAAGGCCCATTGACTCGAAATTTGATAGGAAGTGTTGATCAAAAATAGCTAAAATCATTTTGATCAGAAATCCAAGATGGTTGCCCTAGCAGCCATGTTGAAAATCTATTTTTAACTTTTTCTCCTGAACCAAAAGGGCAATTGACTCACACTTCATTGGAAGTAGCGAGATGACTTGCAGATCAAAAGTAGCTAAAACTGTTCTGATTGGAAATCCAAGATGGCCGCCATCTTGAAAATCAATATTGAACTTCTTCTCTTGAACCGAAACGCCAGTTCACTCAAACTTGTCTGGTAATCAGGTGAGCGATACAGGGCCATCTTGGCCCGCTTGTTCTTTTTCTTTTCTTGAAAACAGGACTTGGCATTTCATTCTTAATAGAGAATATTCAACACAACTATCAAGCCCCATTTTCTGGGAACCAAGAATGCCAAGATTTACCTGTGCATCAGGGCCTTCACTGTCTGCTTGTCAGCCACTATTATTTTTACTCTTGAAGTGCAGCATAATTAACAGCAGGTGACAACATTCTAATTTGTTTTATTCTTTTCAGAACTAAGGGCTTGATATTTCATGTAAAATGTCTGCCTAGTTGATGACTTTCAACAATGAACAAACCTTATTTTTTCTGTACAATAAGACAAAAATCTTTCAGAATGTCATTTGCTACAATTTTGATATTATGCATTAACACAGCAAGGCAGAGAATTCAACTTGCTGTATTTCGATAGGAACAGACAACAATTTGAAATAGCTTTCACATTTTCTGTGACAAACAAATCCTGTTATTCACTGTCTTCTCATTTAGCGTAAAGAATGCTGATGGTTAAACAACAGAAAAACAGAAAAAATTCAATGTTACCTTGAACACATCATATTTATCTATAATGTTGTCAAACATGGTGAACACACTGTTGATACACTCGACAATTTTCATGGCGGAAGCTTGGGAACATATCTCTGCAAACCCAACCATGTAACTGAACATAATTGTCACATTATCAAACACCTACAAAAGAGGAAATTCAAATATTTTAACTTTTACCACTCTATGGGCAAATTCTGCAGAAGACAAATTCATGATATGTTTCTTATTTTCCCCAGAAAACAGACATTGATATTTCATGGAAACTATCACCCCCCAATGAGTAAACTGGGCCCTAAAACCACAACACAAACAAACAAACAAAATTTAAAGAAGTCCATTTTATTACAAGAGGATGTATTTAGAACATGGTGGTTTAATTGCAGTCAGTGCAGACCCTGATCATACTGCTCATTTAGGAGCTATTTGATGAGTCTTCACTGCTTGCTGCTAAAATTTGAAGGTCCATTTGATTACCTGAAGATGGATTTAAAACATGGTGGTTTAATTGCAGATGGTGCAGACTCTGAACAAACTGTTCCTTCATGACAGTTTGATCAGGTTCTACACTGCTTGCCTCTAAAACTTGAAGGTCCATTTGATTACCTGTGGCTGTAATTAAAACATGTCAGCTTAATGGCAAACAGTGCAGATTCTGATCAAGCAGTTTGATTTTGGTCTACAATGTCAAGCCTGTTTGTCTGAATATTTAGGGTAAATATAGCAATCATTGACAGGAAAAAACTTGAAAGAAAAAGAAACACCGTATTTGCTCTAATTACTGCATTGTGCGCTTAAGGTTTTTCAAAAAGCTCTAGAGGATGTATAGGAGACAATTTGCATAAAAATTTGCCATATTTTATGATCAAAGTTTTAACCAATTGTTAACTAATGACATCATTAATTTTGAACAACTGGGCCCAGAATGTGCACAATAAATCACAGTGGTGATTTCTGTGTAAATCAGTCTACTGGCAACCTCCTTTAATTCATATTTGTATTATTTCCACACCAAAGCATATATCCTACCTAGGAACTCACTGAATTTTTGAGAGTCTTCTTTGTGAAATGCTGAACTGCCTCCAAGAGGTGATTCTAATGTGATTTTAATGTATTTTCATGGAGAAGTAAGACAAAAAAATTGGGCTTAAAGAAGCCTTTTTTCTAGAGTTATATATAGACTCAAGAGCCATGAAAAAATTGCAGACAACAAATGGTAATCATTAAATCTCATCATGAGCCTTTGGCTACACTGAAATAAAACTATCCGGTAAATAAACGCATGTTGGTTATACAAACAGGGAAGTTTGGACCCTGTATTTATCACGTAGCTGAAACATTGTTTCTGTCCACAATTTGTAGCACATTAATACATCACAGGACCTTATATATAATACAATCGTCATATGTTTTTAAAAAAAATGTGAACCGAAAGGTTACGCCGTTTCCGACACACACTAACAGTTACAAAGTAACCACAATATGCCCGGCGCTGATGCGCCGTGCAATAACTAGAAACTTCTTGAATTTTCAACACAATCTGGAATTTGTTGAAGGCTTATTTCTCTGGGTAAAATTTTCAGGTAAAATTTTCAGCAGAAAACATATTGAAGTATTTTTTCTTATTTTTGCAAGAAAACAGATTTGACATTTGGTGCAAATTGTCTCCAATGGAGACAATTTGTATGAAATGTCAAATTCTGTTCACTGGAAAAAAATAATAAAAATACAGTCAAACCTCAGTCATTCAAAGTGCAAGGGACTGCAGGAAGTTCTTCGAATTATCGGTAGTTCGAATTTCCGAAATCGGTAGTTTTCGGATATGTTCGGATTTTTTTAATTCAATATCGTTTAAGTAATAAGAACATCTGCCGAAGCATTAAAGATAATGAGCTGCTTTAAGGTTGAGCTAATCATCTTTTTATGCTTGACAGGCCTATGTACAGAACCAGAAAATAAAAAGAAAACATGAACTTACATTTTTATTTACAACTGTTTACAATAACGAAAATGAAGGTTAAATGTAAAGTAACGAACCAATTTACTGACGAAATATTTAACCATGCAAAACACGGTGCAGAAAAGACAAACGTTGACAGCTTGCGAAGTTTTGTATCAGTCTGCAAAAAACTGGCTGACACAGATCTGAAAGGGCTAACTCCACGTTTCTAGCAAATTTTGTTTCGCCTTTTTGCCCCTACTTTCACTTTAAAAACGTCCATAAACATTAAGGAAATTCATCTCAGAATTGTTATTTTTATTGTAACCGTACTATTACAGATCCTTCGTATTGACACATTATATGAATCACTGATCTTTAAAATCATTAAAGTTCATTAATGACCCATAATTAAAACAATTTAAAAAACATCAAATAAGACATCATTGCTAACGATAACAAATAAAGACACCCTTTACTCAATCAAGGATCATCACTCAATAGTGTGACCGTTAATCCGGTGCCAATCACCTGTGCCAAATGTACCCGTGAAGTCACTCGGGTGTGTAACACTCGAACTCGCCGCATAAAGAAATCTTGATCGTCGTGCGTGACCTTGATTGGCAGTTTGGAATTTCGAATTTGGTAGGGGATTTTAAAAGGAATTTCTTTGATTGGGTCCGACGAATCTGTTTGGAATATTCACTGTTAATCCGGTGCCAATTACCTGTAGTGAATAAACGCGTGAAGTCACTCGGGAGTGTAACAATCGAACTCGCCACACAAAGAAATCATGATCATCATGCTTGACCTTGATTGGCAGTTTGGAATTTCGAATTTAGCAGGGGATTTTAATATGAATTTCGTTGATTGGGACCGACGAATCTGTTTGAAAAATTGATTTTTTCGAAAAATTGAAATTTGAAAAATTGGTGATATTTTTGCAATAAATTATAGTGAAAAAAATCCGGACCATCAGTTGTCTTCGAAAAATCCGGTAGTTTCGAAAAACTGGCGTTCGAATTACCGAGGTTCAACTGTATCATCAATTTGTCATCTGCTGAGTAAGAGTTAGCACAATGCTAATGGTTAAGGTGGACTAGATACACATTGTCTATGTCCATGGGCATAGACAATCTCAGAGTTTGCTACTGCTTTGGAAGCACTTAACTAAAGGCCATGGACTGATCCAAAGATATTTTCCATGGACTGTTCAACATTGTTATAACCAAGTATATTTAGCTTTCATGAAAAGAAATAACATAACTCATCAAAATACCTCACAGGTATTAATAGGGTCTTCACCATTTTTGAGTCGATCTGCTATACTTTGAGGTATCATGGAATATAAGAGGTTATTGCTTCGTTCTTTCCATTCTTCGACTTGCTGCAAGTTTTCTGCTATCTTCAAACTTTTATCTCTTTGCTGAAAACATACAAGAGTGATATGGCTTTAATGTTAAGACCCTAACTATTCAGACACTCCAACTCCTTACTATACCTGTTCTTAATTCTGAACCAGTCCTTTTTACTACTGATGAGCTGTCTTATAACTGCTGACTCTATAGCCTACAGTGTTAGAAGAATATCTGTCTAGGACAGCTCTACATTAGAATTATTTTTCAAACAAAATTTTTTTTTTACTTTTTCTTCACTAAAAACATACGTTGTGGGAACTCATTAGAAGTGCCTCTGTGAGGCACTTCTAATGAGTACCCACAATGTATTTTGCGGAGATATAAGACCTGGATCCCTGAGAGGCACTTCTAATGAGTACCCACAATGTACAATTTTGTGGAGATATCAGACCTGTATTCCCTTTGCATATTCAGCTATGCATGAAATGCCAAACCCTACTTTCTGGGGAAAAATAACAATAAGAAAAATATTGTTATTTGATTTTTTTTCAACAATATATTATTAACCTTTATAGGGCTAAGCAAAACTGTAGCAGACAACATAACAAATGTTTTTATTCTTTCCAGAGAAAATAAGATTTGGCATCTCATGTGAATTGTCTGCCTAGCCTAGCAGACAATTTACATAAAATACCAAATCTTATTTTCTCTGAAAAATAAAAGAAAGAAAAAATAAAAATGTTGTCTGCTGCAGTTGTGATTGGCACTTTAAGTGTTAAGAGTAAAGATACATCAGCCCATGTTTACAAAATCAATGAAATTAATGCCTGCAGTTAAAATAGTCTTCTTTTCTAGTCTTGAGAGTTTCTTGAAATGGAGATTCCATTTTAAGACGAAAACAATTTTCTGGAAGAAATAATTATCACAGATTTAATCTTTTAGCAATTTGCAAAGGACAACTAGCAGACGACAAATGAATAACATTTTGTTGTGGTGCACTTAATATATTAAATTCAAATTATCACACAAAATACCTATTCACACAGACAGCCAAGCCTGTTCAGTGGTGTTAGTGAGGAATGTCAGCCGAAAAGGAATAAATTTTTCTGCTTACTATTATCTGCAGCAGGGTGAAGGTTTAAAGACAAAGCTCAATACCAGTCAATAACACCATTATCTTGACCAATCAAATCGCCAGATTAAGCTGTTTTTGTTGTTGTTTTTTGGTGCAAAGAAATATATGTACTATGGAAAATGTCCTAAAATTTTGAACACCAAAGTTTCTGACAAAATGCCATCTGCAAACAGTGCAGACCCAGATCAGAGCAGTCTGATCAGGGTCTTCACTGTTTGCCATTCCACTAAGCATTTTAATTTTTTAAGAAACAATTAATTTTTTAAGAAGCAAAATTTAAACCTTAAAAAGTATGGAATAAAGTGTTAGATATCTATTTTAAAACATTTACTGTATATCAAAGCCCCAGATAAGAGACGTATCCTGATAAATATTTTTCCTATTTCTTGATAAAATATGTGGTAGAACTCATTAGAAGTGCCTCGCTGAAGTCTACCACATATGTTTTTATCAAGACATAAGAAAAATATCAACACTTTCTGGTTGAAAAAGCTGGGAACAGGTACATATACAGTCAACAGGTACATATACAGTCAAACCTGGATAGCTCAAACAAGGATAGCTTATTTACCACGGCTAATTTGAACTCGTTTTTGAGTCCCTACTAAATTCTTCCAATAACTCAAAACAAATATTTAGGGAAATTTTCTGATTTTATCATGAAAATGTATGTTGTGTTTACTCATTAGAATCACCTCATCAAGGGTAACCTAATGAGTACACTTAACATACAATTATTGTGTAGATTATTGAAAATATTTCCCTAAATTATTGCTATTTGCTTCCTGACCTGGCGCTATAATTACGTAACTCTCAGTGGCTGGAACTACACATATCTCAAACAAATTTCCATAGTCTCAATGATGTAAGAGCCATTTAAGTTCGACTCATTACTAAAACATGTCTATTCTAATATACTGAAAATTTTACCACCAAAAAATGAAAATTTTCAGATAAAAAAATTCTGATATTTTTCATAATTCTGCTCAAAACATAGATTGTGGGTACTCACTAGAACCATCTCAACAAGGCAGTTCTAAAGAGTACCCACAATCTATGTTTTTGAGCAGAAACAAGAAAACTAATGTATACCCCTGTAAACCCCAGTTTTACTATATAAAAGTGGGGTTTAAGGGGGTCAAAGTTATATAGGCATGTTTTCGTGATGGTATGTATTATGTGAAATGCATAAAAAAGCCCATTTTACTTATCTGGATATAGGCTCAACTTAAGTAACCTGATGACAAAATTTGTACTGGGTAGATGACAAATGAGTGTCTTTTTGTTTTGCTTATTCTTTTCCCAAGGTAACAGGGCTTACTAATTCATGTGAATTACATTATTTATTCTAAATAAGTGAAAACCCAGACTCTTTGCCATACTTGTCCTAAAACTTGAAGAACTCCATTTTGCTATCTGCTGGTGTGTCTAAAAACTGCTGGATGGGTAGCAAACAGTGTAAGCCCGGATCAGTTGCCACATTCTATACGACTTTTCATCTGTGGCTACACTTTTTGCTCCAGCCTGTCTATCTAAATACTTAGGATAATGATATCTCTTAACCCTAGTCCTGCTGAACCCAGATATACCCTGCCTTTGCAAACAGTGTATATCCAGATCAGTTGGCTTCTGAAGAAGCCAACAGATCTGGATCTGCACTGTTTGCCATTAAGTATGTGAATTTATATCAACAATCTGGATCAAGTAATCTCATTCGCTGAAAATTAGAAGTGGGCGTGACATCTTAATTTATTCAGCATGACAAGGGTTAAGAAGGCAGTTCAAAATATCAAACTTTATTTTTCAGGAAAAACTGACACAATTAGCATGAAATATAAAGTATAAAAAACAAATAAGAATGGGTATCCGCATTTTTTTCTTACTTCTCCAAAAAACATATTTTGTGGGTTAGAAGTGCATATGTTTTAGAGGAGAAATAAGAAAAAATATCAGTAGTTTTCATATGAAAAAAGCACCTTATCTGGAGCTATATTAAAGCCCTATTTCCCAGGAAAACTAAAAAAAATACTCATTTGTAATCCATCATCTTCGATAAAATAATATTGGATAATATTAGAACCTAATCTAAATCCTTGGTAATGACCTAATTTGTGAAACCTGTGAAGTGATTAATCACCAGAACCTGCTGAATTGCAGTTTTTAGATATAATAATATACCATTAATACCCATCAAAAATCCAGATAAGACACTTTTTTGTCAATTGAAAAGTACTGATATTTTTCTAACTTCACTGAGGCACTTCTAATATGTAATAAAACATATGATAAAAATATTCACATGTATGTAGATCAATGTCCTCACACAAAGTGTGTAGATATCCATATCTCTGGGGATTTGTACAGACCCTAAAATAGGGACAGACTAACAGACAAGCTGAACATCCCATACCCCATGTTTATGTGAGCAATTCTAATGAGTACCAACAACACATGTTTTCATGGAAAGATCAGAAAAAAAGATTTAACTACCTAATCCATAAAGTTTCGGTATATAATATGAAGAATGAGGAACACTTTGGTATTAAGCAGAGTTAGACACATTTTTTCTGTATAAATGATTCCCAAATATCAGCAGCACTTTGAAAAAAAAAAGTTTAAAAACTATAAAATTCAGAAAAATTGCATTATAATGCATATTCCTGCATACCTACAGACAGGGTGCATTTTTTCAGCCAAAACGTACAAAACATATATTGTGGTACTCATTAGGCCAAAAAAAATTAATTATTAGATTCTCAGGCCATTTTTGGCAAAAACAGATGAGGCAGGCAGGAATTTTTTTTTTTTTTTTTTTACTCATGAAACAGGCGAGGGAACTTTTTTTTTATTACACGAACCCTTTAAAAGGACTTATTTCATGAAATGCATTTTAGAGTAATATTACCATAAAAATACTTATTTTTTGGACACCTAGACATAGCTAAAGATAAGGAGAAGTACTAAGGATAACTTTTTTATATGTCCCTATTATTATAAATATAAAGGATAGTCCCCTACCAGCTAAAGTTTTTTAAAGTAAAGTAATAAAATCAGTTTGTGCAGCTCCAGTTTAAATTTCTACCAAAGGTTTATATACCTTCAGAGAGGGATGTGTTGACAGAAATTCTGTCGAATGTGTCTATTTTGGAGCGTCCGATCGACGCACTTACATCGTGGTTTGATAATTCATCCGGGAAGGACCAGAAGTCAATACTTCGGATCCCGATTTTATGCCATTATACAACTCGGCAATTGTGCAGTCTTTTTCGTAACCGTCTATAATGTTCCAGGACAGATGCACCGTAGCCCCGGATGAAATCTGGGTGGACATTTGAGACATCTGCTTTGAAAACGAAGGAAACACAAGTTTTGTTTACACAACTTGCGCTTCGGCAGCCATTTTGATCAATGTTGGTGCTAAAACGCTTACTCGCAATGTTCAATCCAATGAAAAAATCAATATTATAAGCGTTTACGTGACCGTGTATGCTTCGGTTGCATCTAAAACCAGGATTTTAAAAACCGCGACGCACCGGCATGCTGTATCAGACGCAGATGTGTTTTTTTTATTGGACACGGAAAAAAAGGCTTATGCGCAGACTTTTTGGTACATGCGGCGGGGCCTGAGAATCTAATGATTTTTTTTTTTTGGCCTAAGTCATATTGAGACAATGGAAGGGTTATAATGAAAAGCTCTGTGCACCATACAGTCATGAGCTGAATACGAACTCAGGATCTCTGGATCCAAAGTCGGAAGCGCTAACCACTCGGCCACCGGGATGCTTCTATGTTTTCACTGTATATCATAGTGGAAAGCAGGGGGTTTACATTACATAAACCTCTTAGCATAATCACTATTTTAGGCATGAACCAATCAAGTCAATAACATGCTCCCAAAAATACTCATTTTCATCCAATTACAAATGTACTGTACAGTTTAGTCTTTAATATTATAATGTTAGGCCACATAACATTATATTCACATTCAAGTGCAAGAACTTCCATAGATCCAGATAAGGTGCTTTTTTTCAGCCAAAAAGTTCTTATATTTTCTTATTTCTCCACAAAAACTTATGTAATGGGACTCAAGCGCCTCGCCGAGGTGCTTCTATTGAGTACCCATGACATATGTTTTCATGGAGAAATAAGAAAGCATTATGTGGACACCCCTCTTATCTGGAGCTACTACATCATTATGAAAACATGCCTATTCAAATATACTGAAAATTTTACCACCAAAAATTGAAAATTTTCAGATAAAAAATTCTGATATTTTTCATATTTCTGCTCAAAACATAGATTGTGGGTACTCGTTTGAACTGCCTCGCCGAGGCAGTTCTAACGAGTACCCACAATCTATGTTTTGAGCAGAAATAAGACAAATAATGTATACCCCTGTAAACCCCAGTTTTACTACATAAAAGTTGGGTTTAAGGGTGTCAAAATTATATAGGCGTGTTTTCGTGATGACATTTCTGAGTGTGTTCATTATTCAATGAAGCAATGAATGAGCTCAATGACTTTTACGTCTCACCCACATGTTGTTAGCTGAACGTCATTTAATGAGCACTATGACTTTATGTCCCTCCCCCATTATAGCACCAAATGACATATGTGCCCCTAAAAAGAGTTTGTGGGGTTGTTTCTTCATATTGAGTCCCCTTAGCAGATTTCTTTTATCATATGATAACATATAAATATTAAAAATAAATGATATTTTTTTTATAGTTCATTGACTCATGATCACATCATGTTACATGCAAATTTTATGCAAATCCATTTAATGTTCACTTACTTTACACGTGACCTGATGCATTCATGAGTCATTGAACTGCAAAATATATATATAACAGAATATATATTATCTTATTTCTTAAAATGTATTTCCATTGACCCAAACCATTGCGTTTTAAAGGGATTTCTTTACATATGAGGTATGGAGTATAGAGTGCATTTCCATAAATACATTTAACCCTTGCCATGCTTGATAAATTAAGATGCTACGCCCACTTCTAATTGTCAGTCAATCACGTTACTTGATCCAGGTTGCTGATACAAATTCACAACTTAATGACAAACAGTGCAGATCCAGATCAGTTGGCTTGATCTGGATCTACACTGTTTGCAAAGGCAGGGCATATCTGGGTTCAGCAGGACCAAGGTAAAATGCATTTCCATTGACCCCAACTATAGTGTTTTAAAGGGACTTATGTACATGTTAGGTGTGAAGTATTGAGTGCATTTCCATACAAACATTTACCTTTCTTAATATATACTGATGAAAGGAACAAATATTATGAAAAATCCACAATTTTTCCTATAGCCACCATTTAACCTTGACCTTCTATCAGTACAATGACAAGCCGTAGAAGTTCTTTGATTTATAGTGACATAATATTATGACTTCTGTGAGAAGCCTTTTAAAGCTTATATGAATGCAAAAAGATATCTTAACCCTTGGAACTCTCCTGGCAATTTCAGTAGAAACCGAATTGCCTCCTTGGAAGACAAGTTGCACAAAATGCCAAATCACATTTTATGGAAAAACAGGATCTGACATTTCATGCAAAATGCATTCATGCAAGTTGTCTCCAAAAGGGACAACTAACATAATAAAATAACTAATCATATTTTGTGAAAAAGAAAAAAAAATAAATAAGAAAACTATTTCAAAATGCACTCTACTGAAAATTTGACCCAACAAGTTATGTGAAAAAGCTAAGCCAAATTCTGCCTTGGCATCCCCTCAGTCTAAACATGACATCTCAATGTTAAACAGCAAGGGTCCTGATCAGACTGTGTGAAATCATTACATTAACAAGTCTATGTAATCTGCACTCTCATGATTGCTTATAATGTACTGGTATAAAGAAAGCAGGGGTTTAAAGAGGCCATGGCGTACATAGGTATAAACAAAATGCGGCATCAAGATAAATACATGTACTTGCCATCAGGAAAACAGGCCTTTATAATTTTGACCCCTTAAACCCGACTTTCATGTAGTAAAACTGGGGTTTACAGGGGTATACATTATTTTTCTTATTTTGCTAATAAAACATATATTGTGGGTACTCATCAAGGTGGTTCTAACGAGTACCCACAATCAAAGTTTTGAGAATATGAAAACTATTAGAATTTTTTATCTGAAAATTTTCTTTTTTTGGTTACAAAATTTTCAATATATTTGAATAGGCATGTTTTCGTAATGCATAATTCTCCTCAAAAACATATGTTGTGCACTCGTTAGAAGTGTCTCACAGAGGAACTTCTGATGAGTACCCACTGCATGTGTTTTTATAAAGAAATGAGAAAAATATAAAAGTTCTGAATAAATAAATTTAAACTGCTGATGTATAGCTAGTTAAGACAAAAGAGTTTGCATAAAATTGCAATACATTTATGTCTCCAGAATAAATTGCCAATAACTTTCTCTAACATGAAATTCACCAAATGGCTATGTCACAAGTGCTGGTGATGTTCAAGAAATGGAGCTGAATGCACAGACTAAACATTGCTCAGCCAAGCATGAAAAGTAGGTCAAGGTCAGTAATGGTCAATGGCAGTGGGTAGGATGCATCATGACGAATGTGAGTATGAAGTTTCTTTAGCCTAGAAGCCTTGGTGTTTGAGAAACAGAGCTAAACGCAGTGACTTAACCCTTAAAGCACCAATCACAACTATTGTTGTCTGCTTTGTCATCTGCTTGTGATTTTAAAAGTCATTTTTGCAAACAGTGTGGACCCAGATCAGACTGCTCCTTTAGGAGCAGACTGATCTGGGTCCACACTGTTTGCCTGTATGCAAAAACAGGTTTGAAAAGTTTACAAGAATATTCAGCAGACGACATAAACAGACGACATTTTCAGATGCAGTTTTTCTTGGCGCTTTAAGGGTTAACATTGCTGATGCTGATGCCTGTGCCAATGCCAACTCTGCCATTGGAAAATGATTCCTATGTCACTCCTACTTACTAAAGCAGTCACAACAAAATTGGGCTCTACTCTTACAGGAAACAATTTGATCCCAGAGGGAGCAAAATCTTGTAAGAGCAGCACCCCCAAAGAAGGGAGGTAAATATTTTTGTATTAGAGTTATTTTCCTTAAAGTTGGATACATTTCTTTCTTGACAATAGAATTCATACAAACCTGTTCGATGGAGCATTCTAGTTGTGAGGCATATTGCCAACCTGCCATTACCATATCACGACTGTTGTCAAACATATTGAGATCATTGATGTATAGACCTACTTTCTCTAACCCTTCTAAATTGCTTAACCTAAAATAAAGAGAACAACTCTTAATAAAAAAATCTGCAGCAGATGACCATATCACAACTGTTGTCAAACATATTGAGATCATTGATATAGACCTACAGTAAATGTCCTAATATTTTGAACACTTTATTCCTCACTAGTTTGGCCTAAATCATGTTTTCATGCAACTGTTTCTTAAAATATTTAGTGGAATGGCAAACAGCGGAGACCTGCTCAGGAGCAGTCTACTCTGGGTCTGCACTGTTTGCATATGTCATTTTGTCAGACACTTTGGTGTTCGAAATTTTAGGACATTTACCCTACATGTACTTTCTCTAAGCCTTCTAAATTGCTTCACCTGAAATTAATTGAGAACTTTAACACTTAAAGCTAATCAAATGTGCAGTAGACTAAATTTTAAATTTCTTTTCTTTTTTATGTTTTAGAGAAAACAAGAAACACCAATAAGCAGTGCTTATTAGATACCCCCTGCAGAAACCAAAATGTAACAGATGGATAAACAGATGGACATATGGATGGTCAGACAACATGAAAACAATATACACCCACCCACCCAAACACAGTTTGCAGGGAATGTATAATAGAAAATAATAAAAACATTAAAATTTATAGAAAAAACTAGACATGTGTCCAAAGTACACAAATGCCCCCACCCTATGGCCTTTGCCCATAAGTCTGTTTCCTTTGGCCCCACCCCACAGCCTTGCCCCTAGCATGATCCAGTTTTCAAACCCTGGTCTCTGTATAAACTATTTCATCTGTGATCATTATACCTGATTTCTAACTTTCCTAGGGCAAGTAATGGTACCAGACTTTCCTAGGGCAAGTAATGGTACCAGACGTATGATTCTAGTGCCATTTTGCATGTGTTCTATATGACCAGTTATACATTCTGACCCCTGGCCCCGCCCAGAGGCAAGCCCTAGGGGCAACTCTACCATGAAGTCTAAGGTCTTGTTCTGGGTAAATATCATACAAAATTTCAACTTTGTAGTATAAAAGGTATCAAAGTTATGAGGGATATAAATGTGAATGTAAATATGCAAGTAAACTTGCATGTAAACTTGAATGTAAACTGTAACATTTGTTATACTCTGGTTATGAACATGACATATGCACATACAGACTTAACATCATGGTGAAAAACTATATGCTCTACTCCTGCCTTTGGCAAGTGGGGCATAAAAATTAGAATGTTGTCTCCTACTTTAAATGTGAATGCAAATATGCAAGTAAACTTGCAAGTAAACTTGAATGTAAACTGTACATTTGTTAGACTCTGGTTACATACATGCCATATGCAAGTACGGACTTAACATCATGGCGAAACTATATGCTCCACTCCTGCCTTTGGCTAGCGGGGGCATAAAAATTAGAATGTTGTCTCCTACTTTCTTTAATCCTTCTGAATTGCTTAACCTTTCTCATGCTGAATAAATTAAGATGCCACGCCCATTTCTAATTTGCTGCCGATCAGAATACTTGGTCGGGGTTTTTGATAGAAATTCACATATTTAATGACAAACAGTGCAGATCCAGATCAGTTGGCTTCTTCAGAAGCCAACTGATCTGGATCTATACTGTTTGCTAAGACAGGGCATGTCATGCTTAGCAAGAGAAGGGTTAATCTGAAAATAATTGAGAATTTAACCCGTAAAGTTCCAATCAAATCTGCAGCAGACGACATTCTAAAATATATATAATATGTATTTTTCTGTTCTTCAGAGGAAAAGTGGCTTGATATTTCATGTGAATCAACTGCAATGGTGCCTTCTGCCTAAACTAAACAACACCAAAAGTACCATCTTTACCCTAGTGTAGACCCCAATCAGATGCCACAGAAAGTGGTGATTGATCAGGGTCAACATTATCTGCAAACTCAATCAATCAGGGTCAACATTATCTGTGACCTCAACCAATGAGTTTGAACATATCAACAGGTAGTAAAATCAAATTTTAGACCTGAGTGAGTGGCAAACAGTGTAGACCCTGATCAGATGCTGCAGTCTACACTTTTTGCTGAGGCCTGTCTGTTGGAATACATAGGGTAAGTAATTAAAGTAATATGATTTAAGTGAACCCCTCAGAAATCCTCCCAGATCCATCAATTCTCATGTATACAAATAGTAAAAACAATGATCTTCCTGCATATTTACAGAGCCTTATTAACACTCAGCATGCTGAAAAAATTCAGCAGACATTTTGAAACAATTTTCTAATTTCTGCCAGAAAACAGGATCTGACATTTCATGCAAATTGCCTCCTTAGGAGACAATTTTCAGGAAATGTCACAGCCTATTTTATGGGAAAATTAAGAAAAAACATCATGAACTTGTCGTCAGCTGAACCTCCCCTGACATTGGTAGCGGTTAAGGCTCTGATCCAGTTGCATGGATGACCAGAAAATATGTTCTCATTGTGTGATAATTTTACAAAATTTTGTAAAGAAAGACAATTAGTGGAATGGCTAGAGCACTAGGTGCCACTGGTGTAAATCGAAATAAATGTGAGTGTAAATTTGGAAAAAGTAATGAGAAAAGAAATTCCATCTCTTTAACTGCTGCAGGACTATTCTTGAAAAATTTATTGAATTTTCTCATGTTGTAACAGACTTGCTTTCTTATTTTAACCCTATAAGCTCTAAGAAAAAATGAGCAGACATTGTTCTAAAACTGATTTTTTTTAATTTTTTCAGAGAAAATTAGATGACATTTTATGTGAATCACCTGCTCAGCATTATTTTTTAAGACTAGCAGATGATTCACATGAAATGTCAGGCCTTATTTTCACTGAAAAGAAAAAATTTAGTGTTGTCTGTTGTATCTGGGTTAAATAAAACATTAAGAAAACATGCCTATTCAAATATATCGAAAATTTCACCACCAAGAACTGAAAGTTTTCAGATAAAAATTCTGATATTTTTCATATTTCTGCTTAAAACATAGACTGTGGTACTCTTTAGAACTGCCTCACCAAGGCAGATCTAATGAGTACCCACAATCTATGTTTTTGAGCAGAAATAAGAAATAATAAATACCCCTGTTAACTCCAGTTTTACTATATAAAAGTTGGGTTAAGTGGGTCAAAATTATACAGGTATGTCTTTTAATGAATGCCCAATTTATTATGCTAAGAGAGCTAATGATTCTGTAAGGCAGGTCATGAAGACCATTACCATACTTTGTGAATGCACAGGCTGATCTGGGCCTTGAGTGCCTTTATATGGTATAAAACACATTATTACTATGGTAATGTGACCAGATGCTCCATATCACACCAAGTGGATGTTCCCAGATAGAATCAGAACAGATGTTTGCACTGAGTGTGATCCAGAGATCTGGGAACCATTACAAAAACATGCCTATTCAAATATACTGAAAATTTTACCACCAAACAATGAAAATTTTCAGATAAAAAATTCTGATATTTTTCATATTACTGCTCAAAACATAGATTGTGGGTACTCATTAGAACAGCCTCTATGTTTCTGCTCAAAACATAGAGGCAGTTCTAATGAGTACCCACAATTTATGTTTTTTAGCAGAAATAAGAAAAATAATGTATACCCCTCAAAACCCCAGTTTTACTATATAAAAGTGGGGTTTAAGGGGATCAAAATTATATAGGCATGTTTTTTCGTGATGGATCCAGAGATCTGTGAACCATTACAAAAACATGCCTATTCAAATATACTGAAAATTTTACCATCAAACAATGAAAATTTTCAGATAAAAAATTCTGATATTTTTCATATTTCTGCTCAAAACAAAGATTGTGGGAGGAGGCAGTTCTATGATGTTTTTGAGCAGAAATAAGAAAAATAATGTATACCCTGGTAACCCCCAGTTTTACTATATACAAGTGGGGTTTAAGGGGGTCAAAATTATATGAGCATGAGATGTCAGAGCATCAAATCATGTTATCTTAGTAATTATGTGTTTATTACCTTTTGATACTCTTCTCAAGAAAATAAGGCTTGAAATTTCACATGAGCCATCTGCATTTTTTTTTATTTTTCTGAGAAAATAAGGCTCAAAATATTTCAAGTCAATCCTCTGCTATGCTGTTGGGGGTGGTTATGCTGCCAGGATAGTGGATTGACTCTTCCTGTATTTTTCTACATGTGAGCTAAAATTCAATATTTTTGTTTGAAAACAGCATATTTGCGTCAAGCAGATTCTTCTACGATAACTCTTTGGACTGGTCCATTTCAAACAGCAGGGTGTCTTGTCAGTTTTTATTATTACTATGTTTTATAAAAATTTCTGTACTTGATGCAAACAATGTAGACCCTGATCAGATGCTGTGTTCTGCAGAATCTGATCTGGACCTGCACTGTTTGTCAATTACCCTTTTGGTGGTCTCTAGGCAAAATGGGTTACCCAAGAGAAATGATAGTGGTTTGGTGTTTTACATGTATGTCCCTTTCAGCATTATTTAACCCTTGCCTTGCTGAATAAATTAAGATGCCATGCCCACTTCTAATTTCCAGCCAATCAGATTACTTGATCCGGGTTTTTGATAGAAATTCACATATTTAATGGCAAACAGGGCAGATCCAGATCAGTTGGCTTCTTCAGAAGCCAACTGATCTGGATCTACACTGTTTGCTAAGTCGGTGCATGACATGTTCAGCAAGAGAAGGGTTAAGTCATATTGAGTTGAGTTGATAGAATAGATAGTCCCAATATACTTACAAAGGAGTACAGAGAAAAGCAGTCATTTCCCATTGTTCTATAAATTTCATTTGCCCTCGGAGTAAAATAAGGCGATTGTCTTCATCACCTGAGCTATGGATGTCAAGGCCACTTGTTTTGCCACGCTGATACTCTAACTCGAATATCACACCCTGGAATGCTAAAATCTGAAAGAAGATAAGAAATTCACAGTAAAGTTCATTAGCCCTGAGTGTTGAATAATGCAATTGTCTTCATCACCTTGGGTGCACAGGTCAAGGTCATTATTATTGCCATGGCGATATTCTAAGCAAAATATCACATCATGGAATGCTAAAATCTAAAAGAAGATATGAAAACAATAAAGTTCATTCACCCTAAGCTGTCAATAAAGCAAATGTCTTCAATACCTTGGTTATGGCGGTCAAGATCATTTTTATTGCCATGATGATATTCTAACCAAAATGTTATAACATCCTCCAATGCTAAAATCTGAAAGTTCCAGTTCATATACATTTTAACCCTTATTATTGCATAAAAAGCAGTGTCGCACATTATTAATAGCCGTGCATTAACCGGCGAAAAGCCGTGTATTAACAATGCAATTCATGCGTTGTTAATGCATGGCTACGCAACTTTCAATATGCTCATACCGGGCCACAGAATAGCTGCCGTCACGAGATGTGTACTGCCCTGCCCTAAAACAAGCATAGTACGTGGAAATAGCGTTCGCGCAACATCGGTGAAAAGGCGAAACAAAATAGTGCAAGATATAATGCAAAATGTATCAAGTGTTTTCAACTTTTATGCAATAATAGCAATCAAACATGGTTTTTCAATGCATTAACATTCGTCAGGTCCCTTGGGAGGTGTTGAAAACTGCGGTCTTCAGCCTCGGGTTTTCAACATCTCCCATGGGACCTGGCGAATGTTAATGCACGAAACAAGATGTTTGATCCCTATAAAGCATTGATCACAACTGCAACAGACAACACTTTCATTATCATTATTTTTCAGAGACAATAAAACTTGCATTTGACAAGCAGATGATTCACATAAAAATGCCAAATCTTCTTTTCTCTGACAAAAAAAGAAAAAAAAAAAAAGTTGTATGCTACAGTTTGCTTATAGTGCTTTTGGGGTTAAGCTGTAACCCTGCAAGCTAAATCAGTAGATGACAAATTAGTGCTATTTTTCTTATTTTCACATAAAACAAAGCTTAACATTTCATTCAGATGCTCTCTTGGGGATTATTCGGATGAAACGTCAAGCTTCATTTCCTGGGAAAAAATAAGAAGTAAATCATAAGTTGGTGCATTTGTATTATATGGACTATTTTCTCTGAAAAATAATAAAAAGGCATTGTCTGGTTTAGTGTTTTAAGAGTTAAAATGCATATAGGATGGAATGTGTAATGTATACAAACAATATGACTATTTTTTTGTTCATTGTTCAGAGGATTATCATATTTGACCTAATTACTGCACTGTGTCCTTAGGTTTTTCAAAACTACTGGAAAAACTTGCAGTCATTTTTTTAATCTAATAAGGGCACACTTTAAAAAAAGATCAGCAGACTTCATAGGGAGGGTGTATTAACTCTGGTCCAGCTGAACCCGGATATGCCCTGCCTTGGCAAACACTGTAGATCCAGAATAGTTGGCTTCTGAAGAAGGTGGATCTGCACTGTTTGCCATTCAGTATGTGAATTTGTATCGACAACCTGGATCTAGTAATCTGATTGGTGGACAATTAGAAGTGGGCATGACATCTTAATTTATTCAGCATGACTAGGGTTAATGATGCTTGAGCCATATTTTTTCTTACTTTCTTTATAATAGCATACGTTGTTAGTACTCATTTTAGCTGCCTTAACTTTTCAAGGCAATTCAAATGAGTACCCTCAATATATGCTAATACAAATACACAAGCTATACAACCTAATAAGACTACAAAATTGCTTGATTGTGCACTTATGGTGGTATGTGACTTAATTAGGTCCAATACAGTATATCACTGCCAAAGCTGCCACATAGCTACAGATAAGAGGGAGTATCCACATAATATTTTTCTTATTTCTCAACGAAAACATATGTTGTGGGTACTCATTAGAAGCGCCTCGCCGAGGTGCTTCTAATGAGTACCCACAACATATGTGTTACTGGTGGAATAAGAAAGATATCAGCATTTTTGGATGAAAAAAGCACCTTATCTGTTGCTATGAAAGCAGGTTTGGTCAATAATTTTAGACACTGTACTGTAAAATTCTGCAATTAACCCTTTGAATGCTGGTAAAAATTTCAGCAGACAACATTTAAGAAATAATTTTTCCCTACTATGAATTATCATCAAATAACGCATGGTGTTGGAGGGCAGATTGTGAAATTTTAATTCACAACGGTGAAGCCGGAGTGAATAAATATTCACATCTGCCTGCATGACAACACCATGCATTATTCGACTATACTTCACAGCAGAGAAAAATTATTTTGATTCTAATATGATACATAAAGGAAAATAGACATCGTTGCAATGTTTTCTGAAGAACTATTTTGCAGCGGACGTCGACAGAAGGAAATGTTTACATGCAAGGTAACATCGATTGCACCCTTCTGCACGCACTACATTGACGACGTGAATTATTGTAGTGTGATCACAGCAATGTTTCCATAAGGTTCTATGGGAAATCATTAATGTCATGTTAGAATCTGCAATATTTTTGTTATTATTTCTAGAAAATAGGATTAGACAGTTCATGCAAATTGTCTCCTTAATAGGAGTCAATTTATATGAAATTTCAAATCCTGTTTTTTAGGCAAAATAGGAAAACATATTTCAATATGCTGTCTGCTGAAATTTTTACCAGAGTGCCAAGTATTAAGTATTATTTCTTGACCTCTGCAAAGTGTTCTTATTAGTGGTGTGGCCTTATTTATGGGATTCATTGGTAAGTTGACTGCAACTCTACTGAAATTAGTTATTTTACTCAATAATGATTTAACAGTATAAGGAAAGTGTTAACCACCCTTAGCACATCTTTTTCTCAGTATCTCTCATTACTGAGTCAATCACTTTCTTGTCAAAACAACATATTAACAGATTGCTGCTTTTTGGAAACAGGTCCTTTGTTTATTGTCAACTGCCAAGAAACCAAATTCACACATGGCCAACAAGTGTGGTAATTTCAAACAGTAATGAATAAAAAATGCTTAATCATGTCTGTGAAGTGTGGTTGTCATGTACAGATTAGCTGCTGGTCAAAATGACCATTAATTAACTCTTAAAGTGCAAATCATAACAGCAGCAGACAACATTTTGATTTTTTATGTGTATTTTTCAGAGAAACTAAGGCTTAACATTTCATGTGATTTGTCTGTCTAGAGGACAATTCACATGAAATGCCAAGCCTCATTTACTCTGAAAAATAGTAATAAAAAATTAGAATGTCATCCACTGCAATCTGTCTTAGCGCTTGAAAATTTTTGATTTGAAGGAGTACTAAATTTGGTTATTTAAAAAAAACCATAACAGCGAAACATTCCTATTTTTAGGGTAGTTACAGAGCAGAATTCTCTTTTTTTCTTTCTTTCTTTTCTTTTTTTGTGATTTACACATAACATGCTTTTGGACAAACTTTAACTCTTTTGGTGCCAAATTTCAGACGATATTTGTCGTCTGCTTTTTTTTTTTAAACAAGCTATCGCTAGGAAAGAAGTTTATATGTAAAGTTGAAAGACAGAATGTCAAACAGCATAGATCCAGATGAGATCGCATTATCAGCTGTCTCATCTGGATCTATGCTGTTTGCAAAAACCCATTATTATCACTTGTGGCAGTGAAAGAGTTAAAGTACTTGCCCAAATAAGTAAATCATTAAGGGGACTGGACAAGCCTGGCAGATTTTTATTGATTTTTAACAAGAGAGACAACTTTGTTTTCAGTGACTTTCTATTTGCTTTTCTCACACCAAGTCCCTTCTAAAAAGAGATCTACTCTAAAAGGAAAGAATTTGCTCCCTGTGGGAGCAAATTCTTTCCTTTTAGAGTGGATCCCTTTTAAGAAGGGAAGCAAAACCATTTTGAGAGAATTACCTCCCTTGAAAGTGTATTCAAGAATATGTTTTGGAGAATATGTCATGAATATGTTTTGGAGGAGAAATAAGACAAGCGATCTTCTAACAAAAATTCTTTCCTTTCTGCGCAGACCATTTACAGAAGGAGCTTTTTATGCAGAAAAGCAAACAGGAAGCAACAGAAGTTGTTTCCCTTTATAAAATTGGCTGAAAATCTTCCAGGTATATCATCATGTCCCATAATCATTTGTATGTAAATATACAGCTTATGCAAAGTATTAGGTATTATATTACAGAAGACTCTTGTTATCTCAAACAAAGATAACTCCATCAACCTTCTTCTTAAGTCAAAATAAATTTTGGATAATACACCACAACCTCTTTATAACACTATTGTTGGGGTCCATAGCATAAACTGTGTTAGTTAAACAACCATGTTACATCCAAACACAAATGTATAGATTATATTGAAAAATGACCTGTGGTCATTTTTCAAAATAATCTATACATTTTTGGGATCCATCTTTGAACTGTGTTATATCCAAAACCATGTTATAACGAAATATGCTATAAAGAGGTTGTAGTGTACTGGTTTTGTTTTGGTTTATGTTCTTTATACTTAACTCCTTTTTTCTCAAACTACTGTTATTTCAAACTGAAAATTCTGGTCCCTTGGAGTTTGAGATAATGAGAATCCGCTGTATTTTCATTACGAAAACACGCCTATTCAAATATATAGAAAATTTCATCTCCAAAAACTGAAAATTTTCAGACAAAAAACTCTGATATTTTTCATATTTCTGCTTAAAACATAGATTGAGGGTACTCATTAGAACCGCCTCGCCAAGGCGGTTCTAACGAGTACCCACAATCTATGGTTTTGAGCGGAAATAAGAAAAATAATGTATACCCCTGTAAACCCCAGTGGGGTTTAATGGGGTCAAAATTATATAGGTATGTTTTCATGATGAATTAGATTTAGCAAATGAAATGACATTTATAGTGGCACCTCCATGAATGGTCTCCTCTCAGCAGCAGCCACTTCCTTTCAACAGCCAATTTTATGGAGTCAGAATCAGAATATTTTACTGGTGATACATCAATAGACATTCATTCACCAGGGCCAACGATTGCAAAGACTAGTCTCTAGATCTCACAAGTGATGTGAATCTAGTGACAGGGTCCTCAGAACTTTCAGCAGAGGAGATTATAGCTGCAGGGAGTGCATTCCAATCCCTAATGGTGTCTGGAAAGAAACTGTACTTATTAAGAAGGGTGACTGTTGTTAAGAGGTTGTACTAAACTATTTGTGTCAAAGAAAGACACAGGAAATGCTTCCAAATTCTCTTGAAAAAAAAAACAATTTAGAATCCCATGTGTTTGGTGTCATCTGTACTGACCCTTGATCTAGTTAACGCTTAGCACTCTGGGTAAAAGTTTCAGTAGATGACATTCTGAAATATTTTTTTTACCTTTTTTTTTTTCAGAAAATTGGCTTTGATATTTTAGGCAAATTGCCTGAGGATGGAGACAATTTGCATGAAATATCAATTCCTGATTGCTGGGAAAAATAAAAAAAAAAACATCTTCAATTTGTCCTCTGCTGACTTTGCCAATTTGTAATGGTTACATGTGACATCATCATTGTTATGTTATGAAATCAAAAACATTTCAGTGAATTTCTGAGCATTTATGTGTTACATTCTGCCAGAGAATGTTAACATCATGAAAAAGCCAAAAAAAAAAAAAAAATCATTCTATAAAACAAATAAACAAGTTCATTGTATGGATTCTTGACAGAAGAAAAAGTCTCACACTCCCAGTCTGTATATCGAGGGTTGAGCGCAAGACTTTCGTAAACATGTTTTTGAAACCCATGTTTAGGGGCAACTTTGACCCCTTTGTAAACAATGCAAATTTAGGTGCCATTGCTCATATGAGCAATGGCACCTAAATTTCCATTGTTTACAGAAAAAAATGTTGTAATCTTCATAACACCTTCATGGTGAGGAGATTAATTATTGGGAAAAACAACCATCTGACTTGATACAGTCGTGCGATCAACCCTCGATATAGAATATACGAGTTCAATCTTGTCTGCTGGCTTGAGTAAACATTATTTTCATGCCGAGAGCTTTCTTTCATCTAGCAAGAAGCTAATAAGTTAAATGAAAATGTAACCTGTCACATTGTGATGATGAATATTAAGTGTTTTACGACCCTTTCAACATGACTTAAGTCATATCGAGATGACAGAAGGATGACTGTGAAAGGCTCTGTGCAATAATGCATCATAATCATGAGCTGAATTCTGCCTCCAGGGGGATTCAAACTGGAACCTTGTAATCTGAAGTCTGGAGCACTAACCACCAGCCAATTCAGACACTTCGTGTCATGTCGTGACATGTGACCCAGGCAAAGACTCAGAACAGCCTAAAAACCAGGACAGCAACACAGCCACCCAAATACTTAACCAATATGAATACTCTGTTATTCCTGACACTATACTTACCTTGGACCAAATGCAAGGTATTAAAGGCCTTCTAAGAAGAAAAGTTTCTTGTAGATCACAGCCAACTAGATTCTTTCCCTTGAGCAATGCAGCCATACTGGTGCCGACTAGTTTGATACGAAGATGACAATCAAATACAATACAAAATGGAAATACCTATAAAAAACAAAACAATACTGTGTAGTAGAGCTCAAGATCAGGTGATAATTTTCATGTTACCCCTTAATATTTTGCATGCTGGGTAAAAATTTAGGCAGATGACATTTTGAAATATTTTTTATTACTTTTCCTAGAAAATAGGATTTGACACTTCATGCAAATTGTCTCCAAGAGACAATTTTCATGAAGTGTCAGATCCTATTTTCTAGGAAAAATAAGAAAAATATCACCAGTTTGTCATCTGCTGAATTTGCCGATAGCATGGAGAGAGTTAAAACACCAATCGCAACTGCAGCAGACAACATTTTGAAATTTAAGACTTGACATTTCATGTGAATTGTCTGCAGACAATTTGCGTGTGATGTCAAGTCATATTTTCTCTAAATAATAATAATAAAAAATTAAGAAACTGACTGTCTTCTGTTACAATTTTGCTTGGCGCTTTAAAAGTTAACCTTTAAAGCGGCATGGCTGCAGGTACCAGGTAAATATTTTTCTTAATTCTGCACAAAAACATATACTATGGGCAACTCATTAGAAGCACCTCAGAAAGGCGCTTCTAAAGAATACCCACTACATATGTTTTCATGCAAAAATATCAGCCAATTTCTGTTGTAAAAAAGAAAAGAAAACAAAACAAAAAAAAACAATGCCTTATCTGGAGCTATGCAACAGCTTTCAAAATAGTAGCAAGTGACATTCTATTTTCATAGCAGATGACATACTGAAATATTTTTCTTAATTTTCCTAGAAACATTTGAATTTGGCACTTCATGCAATTTGTCTCCAAAGGAGGCTATTTGCATGGAGTGTCAGATCCTATTTTCTAGCGAAAATAAGAAAAATATCATAAGTTTGTCGTCTGCTGAATCTGCAAGTAGCGTGGTAAGAGTTAATTTAAAAAAAAAACAATGATACACTACAACCTCTTTATAACAAGGTTCATTATAACATGGTTTTGGATATAACACAGTTCAAAGATGGATCCAAAAAATGTATAGATTATATTGAAAAATGACCATAAATGGTCATTTTTTAATATAATCTATATATTTTTGTTTGGATATACCACGATTGTTTAACTAACATGGTTTATGATATGGACCCAAAAAGTAGTGTAATAAAGAGGTTGCGGTGTATAATGTTATGAAATAGATGTTATATTGGCCTTGTGACTGGTCTGAGGGCAGTTGTATTATTGGCCAGAGAATTGCTGTATTGGCCTGAGGTGAAGCCTTGGGCTGATACAGCCATCTGAAGGCCAACAGGACTTCCCAAGGACCAAGGTAACAGGGCCAATATGAAAACATCCATTTCATGACATTTATTAATCAACTTTTTATTTTTCGACTTTTATCTTGAGTGTTGAAAGTCATTAAAACTTCTATTTGAGTAGTTTTGTTCTTGTTGCTTGCTTCACCAAGTTTGTTTGTGTTGAGGTTTTACGGCCCAGTCAACCCAGTGGGGTCATGTCGAGCGCGGTCAGTTTACCTAACCACACGTTTACTGGGCAGGCTTAGTCCTCTAAGCGGTTAACCAGTATTGTGCACATTCTTTTGCCAGAAACTGACAACTGCCCTTCTTGACCAATTAGTTAATTACTAACTTTTTTTTTTTTTTTTTTTTTTTAAATTATTGCTTTGTTTGAATGGATAATCAGCAATGCTGTCTTCAAATGTAGCTCCAACATCTGCAGGTATCTTGATGTACTCTAAGCACCAAACAGAAGAAGTATCTCTGTGTTTGAAGTCTCATCGACTGGTTAATACCAAAAAATATTGGTCCAGCTAATATCGTAACATATTGGCCCTCCTGAATCCCTTGGTTTTTACTCCCTAAATCCTTGTAACTTTCAGTATTGGCCCTTGGATAAAGCCAGGGCAAAAACTGTACAGAAATCATGCCAAACATTCCATAGGTATGATGCAAGCTGTTTGGCATGTACATTATATAAAAACGATAATTACTTAATTGTTTAACCCATTGTAGTCTGGAGACCCCTAAAAGGGGCATCTGATCTGGGTTTCCACTGTTTGCAAACAGTTTCAACCATTTTTCTCTACAAATATCTGAATCACATATAGCCTGAAATACCTAAAACTCTGAGACCTAAAATTGAAAATTAGAACCTTTCAATATGTAGTGGAGGAATTCATTCAGTCTACAATCATTACAAAAACAAGCCTATTCAAATATATAGAAAATTTTACCTCCAAAATTTTCAGATAAAAAACTCTGATATTTTTCACATTTCTGCTTAAATCATAGATTGTGGGTACTTGTTAGAACTGCCTCAGCGAGGTGGTTCTAACGAGTACCCACAATCTATGTTTTGAGCAGAAATAAGAAAAATAATGTATACCCTTGTAAACCCCAATTTTACTATATAAAAGTGGGGTTTAAGGGGATCAAAATTATATAGGTATGTTTTTGTGATAGGGTGAAAGCTTGATATTTAAAGAAATGACAAGTTTTATTTTCTTGGAACAAACACATAAAAAGAATGTCATCTGCTGCTGTTATGACAGTCTATTAAGCTTAACCATTGAAGCTTTAACTCTTTGCATGATGGGTAATTTTGCATGCTTTTTTGTTGTCTGTGGATTTTTTTTAAAATAAATTGTTTTTAAAAATGTCTTTCAGGAATACCATCAGAGTGTTAAAAAGTTCTGTCCAGCCTGATATGGGTCCAAACTGTTTGCAAAGATAATCAGCAGAAGACAAATGTCGCCACTAGGGAGGAAAGAGTTAAGCAAATTTATAGCAGATGACATTCTACAATGGATTTTATAATTTCTGCTGAAAGAACAAAAAAACATTAAAATGTCATCCAGTGCAGTTGTGATTAGCACTTTAAGAGTTAACCTTTACAGCACCATATAATTATAGCAGATGAATATATATGTTTAAATACAGTGCGTGCTGAATGAATACTTAAATCAATGAACGTGAAATGTCAAGTCTCATCTTATAGGAAATAATAATCATCATGAAAACATACCTATATAATTTGTTACCCCCTTAAAACCCAATTTTATATAGTAAAACTTGGGTGTACAGGGTATACATTATTTTTTTTTTATTTCTGCTCTAAAACATAGATTGTGGGTACTTGTTAGAACTGCCACTGAGGCAGTTCTAATAAGGAACCCACTATCTGTGTTTTGAGCAGAAACACGAAAAATATCAGATTGTGCAGACAACAAAGTGTCATGCCAAAACAAATTTGAAAGTCTGACTTCCCTTGACAATGTATCCGTTTCCATCAAATACCCATCATGCCATCAGCAAGAAATATTTCCAACAGTGTAATGTAACTTTATAGTCATTACAATACATGCCTATTCAAATATTTAGAAAATTTCATCAACAAAAACTGAAAATTTTCAGATAAAAAAGTCTGATATTTTTCATATTTCTGCTCAAAACATAGATTGTGGATACTTATTAGAACCGCCTCATTGAGGTGGTTCTAACAAGTACCCACAATCTATGTTTTTGAGCAGAAATAAGAAAAATAATGTATACCCCTGTAAACCCCAGTTTTACTATATAAAAGTGGGGTTTAAGGGGGTCAATATTACATAGGCATGTTTTCGTGATGTATAGTGCGGATATAGCAGATACAAATCAGTATGAAAACATGCCTATACAAATATACTGGAAATTTCACCACCAAAAAAACTCAAAATTTTTCCGATAAAATTTCTGATATTTTTTACATTTCTACTCAAAACATAGATTTTGGGTACTCGTTAGAACCACCTTGCTGAGGCGGTTCTAACGAGTACCCACAACCTTTGTTTTGAGCAGAAATAAGAAAAATAATGTATACCCCTGTAAACCCCAGTTTTACTATATAAAGGTGGGGTTTAAGGGGGTCAAAATTATATAGGTATGTTTTTGTGATGTGTAACATTATAAGTTCTACATAACTGAAGTACTGAGAAAAGTATATTTTTCTTATTTCTCCACAATAACATATATTGTGGGTACATATTAAAATCATTTTAGCAAGTCAGTTGAGAATACACAACATATGTTTTCACAAAGAAATAAAAAAAATCAACAAAAAAGGGGTCTTATTGTATTTACCCTAAGTATTGGGGCAAACAGGCCTGAGCTAACAGAACAGAACCAGATCAGATGCTGCAGAATCAGTCATCCAGCAGGCTCATGATTATTCATTAGCAGGTAAATGTTCAATTTTTAGGACATGACTGTTTAGTAACAATTTAAGGTGTTTCAATATTTAGGGTAAATGTGGTATTTCGGTGACCCTCAACATGACAAAATGTACCATCTGACATGTGCGCCCAATGAAGACTCCAATCAGCCTGTGCTGCTGCACAGTTTGATCACAGTCTTCATTGTCTGCATGAAGAAATTTTGTATCCTTGACTTCCAAAATGTGCCCAGTGAAGATTCTGATCAGACTGCACATTTGCGCAGTCTGATCTGAATCTTCAGTGGGCACATGTCCAAAAGCACATTTTGTGGCATACATTGTGGTTCAGATGCCTGCATTAAGCATGGTTTGCTGGTTCCCTCAAGGCTAAAATACTTACTGTTAGAAAAGAATCACTAGAAATACTTGAAAACTGTACAGAACCTGAGGATTTTTCCTGAACAACTTTTGGCGTATATACAGAATTATCAAAATCCAATCGTAATTTCACATGAACCTTACTATCAACAAATATCTCTTCCTGTATCGATATACTAACTTTTACGTTATAAAACTGAGAGGCACACTCCTTTAACTGACCAATCACATAATGCTTGAAACCTTTACGTTTGGACTGATATAATAAAACACATCCATTACGATCTTCGGAAGTCACTAAAAAGGACGGACTGCATAACTGTGGATAACTGAATCTAATCATTTCGTGTATATTATCTATGCCGTGTAAAAAATCACGAAAGTGTCGACCAGCAACACGTAATAAAGTTGAGTATCCATAATGATGGCAAAAATTTACGAAACACTTTCCGAAAAACGTCATCCATTCATCGTAGTTTTTATTCTGGGTCACATGACAGCAGCTTTCTGCCAGAGAGATCATTATTTCATCTTTGTATGTGGTATGTGTTGTAAAAACCATGTTTTTTAAACCTGCAAACACATAAAAAAATAGAATAATTACTGTATTTACCCAAGTACTAGGACAAACAATACTGAGAAAACAATGTAGACCCTGATCAGATGCTGCAGAATGCAGCATCTGATCAGGGTCTACATTGTTAGCCAGTAAACCAGCAGCTTTTTATCCTCATCAACAGGTAGTACTGTTAAAATGGAGTTGGTCAAGTTTTAAGACAATTAGGGAAAGGACTTATCCCTTGCCTTGCTGAATACATTAAGATGTCACACCCATTTCCAATTTTCAGCCAGTCAGATTACTTGATCAAGGTTGTTGATACAAAATCATATATACTAAGTGGCAAACAGTATTGATCCAGATTACTTGCCTTCTTTAGAAGCCAACTGATCTGGATCTACACTGTTTGCAAAGCAAGGGCATATCCATGCTCAGCAGGACAAGGGTTAAGGTGTTCCAATATTTCTACAGTAAATGTGTAAAATAAAATGTATTTTTGATTGGCTCACTGGATCAGGCACTCAACTTCAAAGTTTCAAAGGGAATGCAGTTTTCCAAAACGGAACTTTTAGTTTTACTGTAACAAAGCAACATTTGTAACAATTAAATTACACTGGAAACCAGAGGACCAATGTTCCTGAATCGCTCATCTGAATACTGAGGATATGTTGAAATAAGCCAGTGAAAACATTACAATCACAATCTTGTTCTGATGTCAAAAGGAGCCTATGGCCAACTGGTGCTAGTTGTAAAAACAACTCTAAATTGCAACTTTATACATTTTTATTTCATGCATGTATACGGCCCTGGGTTAGGCCTAGGGGACAGAATTTTAATGTCAAATGAAACCTTTTGTCTTTCCTTTTATTTCTTTAAAGAAAACAACAAAAGAACAAGAGGCCCACGGGCAACAACACGCTCACCTGAGTGAAACCACCACTGCAGATATGCATATGGCATGCAACACTTTTCCAATACTTTTATGACAAGGCAATGGCTTAAACAGTTTTTGAGATATCTTGCTTTCAAGGTTAAAATGTTGAAATTTTCAAAACACCATAAATAAAAAAAAGTTATGCTTTTTTCAGAAGTCATTTGGTTCATCTACACATCCTATCCTTTAAAGGTTTTCTTTTCTAGTTTTAGCTCTGGCAACCATTTTGTTTAGCAGAGCAGAACCATTTTAGCAATTTTGGCAAAGGGGCATAAGAGGAACATTGATGTGAAATTATTTTGAAATCTTGCCACTGGCCATGGAGATGTCGTTTAAAGGTTTTCTATTTTTAGCTCTGGTGACCATTTTGTTCAGCAGAGAAGAACCATTTTGGCAATTTTGGCAAAGGGAAGAGAAACATTTCTGTGAAATCATTTTGAAATCAGGCCACTGGCCAAGGAGGAGATGTTTAAAGGGTTTTTTTTTTTCTATTTTTAGCTCTGGTGGCCATTTTGTTCAGCCAAGCAGAACTTTTTAGCAAGTTTGATAATGGGCCATAAGAGGAACACTTTGTGAAATTACTTTGAAATCAGGACTGGCTGCAGAGGAGATGTCTTCTAAAGGTTTCTCTATTTTTAGCTCTGGCCACCATTTTGTTCAGCCAAGCAGAGCCATTTTAGTAATTTTGGTTGAGGGCCATTGCTGGAATACTTCAGTGCAAATATTTTGAAATCAGGCCATTGGCCAAGGACGAGATGTTGTTTGAATATTTTGTAATTTTTAGCTCTAGTGGCCATCTTGTTCAATGGAACAGAACCATTGCGGCCATCTTGGATTTTCGATCGACACAATTTTAGTTTGTTTCGATCCAGAAGTAATCCTGTTGCTAAAGAGCAAGTTTTGGCTCAAAGCGATCTAAATGAGAAGAGATGTCGAAAACTGATTTTCAAGATGGCTGCTGTGGTGGCCATCTTGGATTTTCTATCGGCTCATTTAGCCCTTTTTGTGTCTCATAAGCACTATAATGCTCATCATCAAGTTTTGATTCAACTGGATTAGAGGAGATGTCCAAAATAAGAATTCTCAACATTTTTCCCATATAAATGTATAGGGCCCATACAAATGCATAGGGAAGCAAATTTGACATTGCCGTAAAAGGGTCAAATGTCAACATAGGACCATCATTTCAGCAATTTTGGTAGACCTCCTGTCCTCGAGGGCTTATTTGGTTCTGGAGAAGAAGATTTTTAAAGGTTTTTACCGTATATGGGCAGAGCAGCCATCTTGGTCAATGAACCATTTCAGAATCTTTTGTTCCCCCCAACCTAAGGAGGCTCCACATGAAATTTGAGCAACATTGGCCCAGAGGCTTCAGAGGAGAAGTCATTTGAAATTCTCAACATTTTTCCCATACAAATGCATAGGGAAGCAAACTTGACCTCACCTTCAAAAGGTCAAACGTCAATGTACAACAATTATTTTAGCAATTTTGGTAGACCTCTCATCCCCGATGATTTGTGCAAAGATACAGCCCCAAAGCATCCTCAGTTCTGGAGAAGAAGGTTTTTAAATGTTTTTACCACATATGGGCATGGCGGACATCTTGGTCAATGGACCGCAACCATTTTAGCAATTTTTTGTTCCCCCAACCTAAGGAGGCTCCACATGAAATTTGAGCAAAATTGGTTCAGTGGCTTTAGAGGAGAAATCGTTTGAAAATGGTAATGGATGGACAGATGGACGACGGACGAAAAGTGATCACAATAGCTCATCCTGAGCATAGCTCAGGTGAGCTTAAAAAAAAAAAAAAAAATCTGTTTGAACTGTGACTTTATACATTTTTTTTTTTCATTTTATGCATATATATAACCCTGGGACAGTGGCAGCTTACCCCTGAAATATGTAAGGGTTTTGTCTTATGAAACCTTTTGTCACTAAGGCTATTTGGTACTTGTTTATATAAACTATTTTTTTTATTATTATTATTAATACATGTATACCTGGCCACAAAGCAGGGACATATAATTCCTAGGGGTGTGGTGGAGGGGGTGGGGGGGGGGGGGGGTTGGTAGAATTTTGATGTTCACAGATCCTTTTTTCATTATGATCAACTGACACAAGTTTTTAAAACAAAGTGTCTTAAAATTGTTTTCATTTTTTCCTAAGGACATGGGACCAGTATTAATTTTGCAGCAAAATAGATCAAGGTCAACTCAAGGTCATCATTTGTGAGGCTCTTTCAGTGGGTTGTCCATGTTCCCTTGCTCCCTAAAAGTAATTGGTCTTGTTCCCTAAAAGTGATTTTCAAAATTTCCATGTTCCCTGTTTCCCAAAATTAGTTTAGTTCCCTTGTTCCCTAAAAATATTTGCCAATGTTCCCTTGTTTCCTGAAAATAAATGGGCATGTTCCCTTGTTTCCCAAAACCCCTTGGAAGGCCTCCTTTGTAGTGAAGAGACAATTTGCATGAAATGTCAAAGCCTATATTAAGGAGACAATTTGTATGAAATTTTCTGGGAAAAATAAAAAAACCCATGAAAATCTAATAAGGTAATTTGCATGAAATGTCACAGCATATTTTCATGGAAAAATATTTTAAAATGTTGTCTGCTGAATTTAACCTGTAGTCGGGAGATCCGTAAAAGGGTAACTAGCAAACAGTGCCGACCCAGATCAGACGCTGCAGAATGCAGTGTCTGATCAGGGTCTCCATTGTTTGCCAATAGTTTAGTCATATTTCTTTAGGAATATGTAAATCTCATAGCCAAATGTACCTAAAATTGAAATTGGACTCTTCCAATATATAGTGTGGGAGAATCTATTCAGTATACAATGGGTCATAAAATTTGGTTACTTCAGCGTAACAGCTTGCTATCTTAAGATAATGTGTTCCTTCAAAGTAATATCTTTTAGTCTTTAGATAATGACTGCAGCTTGTTGGCTTAATCAGTATCTTCTGGTTGAAGACATAACCTCGATGTCGTATTTCTTTGTGAAAAGTTAATACTTGTTGAGCCAAAGAAAATCCCATCATAATTTCATCTCCTTTTCCAATAACTGTGACTCTGACTCAAAATTTTATAGACTGTGATGACTTATCCGTCATCAGACTGTAGTAACAAAATTTAAATCTTCAAGTTTAAGTATTTTGTAGGGAAGCAAAAACAACAAACTGTGCCTTGCCTCTCGGTCTACTTTCAGTTTCTGTTTAGATGCCTTCTCGATTAACACACGATTGTAGAACCAAAACACCGGTCAAGCAATACTGGAGCAAAGAAAAACAACAACCTCTTCCCCCCCCCCCCCCCCCGGCCTTCCACCCCCCCCCCCCCCCCCCGCGCGCGCGCGCGTGAAAGCATTGCGTTTATCGCCGAGTTTGTATGGGTGGACAATGTTATGTGCCATGCATAACATTGTCCGCCCATACAAACTCGGCGATAAACGCAACGCTTTCACTTATGTTACTTGTGTATTCAAGTCATCGAAATTTCATTTGTTTAGTCTCAATGACTGCCTATGTCTATTGTTGCTGACGAGCTCGAGGCAGTTGCAAGTCACAGAGAACACGACTTAGTGTATGATCAGTATTCATCCCTGTCCTGACTTAAGAGCTCATTCTCTAACTAGCTTTTAACATTGTAAAGCCTTTATAATACCATTCTAGCACAGACAGATAATCCTCAGTAATTGAGGGAGTGTCATTAACAACCTTGGCGCACAGCCTGAGATTCCGAAAGAAGAAGAGATTGGGACAAACAATGACCGAACTGCAACGGAGCGATCAGCAGGAACAATTGTTATGGGGCTTAAACAAGTTTTATTCCCTCGAAACATCGACCTTAACCCATTTATGCCGAGTGGACTTTTCTATCCTAACTCCTTGAAACGGTCCATTTCCAGTAAAAAGGGTGTCTGGTCAGTTTTTATTATTACCATGCTTTAATGAAATGTAAAAGGGCTGTCTTGTTAGTTTTTATTATTACCATGTTTTAATGAAATTCCTTTACTTAATGCAAATAGTGTAGACCTTGATCAGACGCCGCTTCTGCGGCGTCTGATCTGGGTCTGCACTGTTTGTCAATGTCCCTTTTATGGGACGCTAGGCACAAATGGGTTAATTCTGTTGCAGCTCAAAATAACAGATGTGTTGAAGTAGAATAAACAGCAATAATGAAATGTATTTATTCGGAAACGAAAGTACATGTCTCTAAAGCTATGTATATTAGGCAATTAACTTATTATGGAAGAACTCTGTGACCGTACACTGAATTTCATATTTTAACCCAGTTATTAAAAGTACATTCATCTTCCCATCTCCACATTGCATTTATTCACAACGATGATACTTAGTCTGTAAACTGTATTCGAAATCACGTTTCATTGTTTGGATAACCTTTCCAGAGGAAAGCATGCCTACATTGTGTCCATTCTTGTCAAAGATCTAGAATAAAGTGCGATTGCTAGGCTTTTGTGAGGTTAGACCGTTTTACGGTGCGACAGTAAGGAATCAACTTTCATCGACGTTGAATCTGCTGATAGGCCAGCTTGAATGTCTGGCCAGCTTGGAAAACAAAACAAAAAAAAAAAAAAAAAAAAAAAAGATCGCTGCTAAACACTACGTGTGTACACACAATACGTACTTCTGATGAACAAAAAAAAAAAAAAAAATAATAATAATAAAAAAAAAAATAAATAAATAAATAAAAAAATAAAAAAATGAAAAATAACGCTTAAAGTTAATGCTTTATCTTTTTTTTTTTTTTTTTTTTTTAAATGGATTTATGAAACATATGCCCCTGATGTAAGTTTATCAGGAGAACGACCGCCGACTTCACGGAAAGGTTTCTGCTTCCTACTATGTCTGAGTGAAGCGGTAATCTGATGCGAATTTCAGAAAATTCCAGTTTCCATTAGTCCCACCTCGACGGGCAGGTTTTCGTCTGCTGAACGCATGCGGATCATTCAAAATATTCTATGTATACGTGCATTCTGCAAGGTGGAAATTAATGATTAACATGTACATATCTTTTTTGTCTGTTTACGTAGTATGAACCCAGTTTCAATCTGCACTATTGTATGATTTTGGTTGTGTCTAACTGTTTATTGTTATTTTTTTCACAAGCCGCAGACACGTGAAAAAAAAAAAAAAAAAAGTTCGTGTAACGACTCTCCAGATGTACATGTACGCTTCGTTGAACTTATAATAGTCTTCCATCTGTCGACCTACGCTCAACTATCAGCGCTTACAGTTTCCACTCCGTTTTAATTTGTCTACGAAAATACTGAGTTAGCAAATCTCTGTGCAAGAGAGGTCGACCAGATTTGAAGTAGGCTGTTAATATATTTACACCTGAATGGCGTGACTAACAGAATCGCACTTAGTTTATGCTCAAAAAGTGATAATTCGGCAATGCACTCGGACCCATCAATACTATATTGATGGGTCCGAGCAATGCAGAAATATGAAAATCCACTCTATATGAGGGGAAGTCGGCGTACTGAAATTTTATTGTCTGATTTTCTTGTAAAATGCCAAGTTTTTTTTTATTGTGTATTGTCATTATTGGTAGAATTTTAGAGGTACATGTACGCTGACCACAGTTGTAAATGTATATTCTGTATATAATGTATGCGTTTGTTCTTCGTATCTATTTTTTACAGAGGGCCACATGGTAGAATGGCTTGACAGCTAAATGTGCTACCTTCTTGTAATACTGTATAAATAAATAAATAAATAAATAAAGTACTGCTGAATAACTTTTATCAGAGACATACAATGTATGCTTCATAACTTTGTATTTAAAAAGGTATCGCAAAAATTCAATCTTAAAAAGATAAACAATTGACTTTAGTAAGCTGAGTAAACATTTCAGCAGACAACATCCTGAAATATTTTCTTATAAACTTTAACAATTCATTTAAGTTGTCTCTTTAGGTGACCGTTCGCATGGAATGTCAAAGCCCATTTTCTGGTTAAAAATACGAAAACTATTATTAGTTTGTCGTCTGCTGAATTAGCCCAGAGAATGGTATAAAAGGTTAAATGTTTTGTATAGCCCCAATTTATTATTTGTATTTATGCAAATAAAATATCTTTTAACCAGATTTACGCTGTCAAACTCTCGGAATGAACTGATTTTGCATGCTCATTTCCCTGCCAGTCTTTCTGTGATGTACATGTGTTGCAGCTGGTTAAATTTGACCCATCAGGTGCTGGAGATACTATGTTACATGGCGGTTTCTTACAGGCGTCACTTTGATCGTAAGACTGTGAAGAGTTTGGGGAAAAGTTTGCATTTTTTTTTTTTCATTTTTGATCGGCGCGGGAATGATTTTTACGTATGGTGTTCGATTAACTCACTAAGGACTTTTTGTATCTGCCGGGATCGTCGGTTTGTGACGATCCCGGCAACTATAAAAAAATCTTATTACAAACTGTGTTATAAACAGATTCAATCAATGTCTATTTTATTTTCATTTCAATCAAGAAATTTCATAAAGCTTAATAAAAGCAAATATTAACTCTTTCGGTGCCAAATTTCAGACGACATTGTCATCTGCTTTTCTTTTTTAACAAACTATCGCTTGAAAAGAAGTTTATACGTAAAGTTGAAAGACGGAATGTCAAACAGCGTACATCCAGATGAGACGGCTCGTCTTATCTGGATCTATGCTGTTTGCAAAAGCCTATTATTATCGCCTGTGGCAGTGAAAGTTAAAGAATCACATTATTGTTCGATTTTACCTGTTACATTGAAAATTTATTAAACTTTAGTATACCCTTGTCCAATATGTCTATGTAAACTTGAACAAAATTTGCGCCGGTACATAGACGTTTACGTCTAAATATTTTGTCTTGTTCAAGGATGACAAAGCGTTCGGTTCGAAGCGTAAGGTTAGTGTTCCATTTTCGACTTAATTACCACAATGTGAGCCTAGGCTTTTCAAAATTACTGGAAAAACGCAGTATATAAAGTGTCCATTGATTGTGTTGGGATTTAACGACACGTCAACCCTTATGGGTCATTTTGTGTCGTCTCCCAGAGAGAGGGAGAAAAAAGATAGATGAGATAGTAGATGAGATGAAAGAGAAGGATAGGAAAGAAAGAGGAACAGGAATGAAAGTGAGGAAACAGAAGAAATAAAACATTCCCCCAATATCCTTACCTGCAACAAGGACAGCAGGCCTTGCCCAACTGTAAGCAAAAATCAGTTGGACGCCCCAGTGACGTAATATACACGACACCTTCATCACACCCGGCCACTCCTGCAAAGTGTACAACTACTGTGCTTTCGACATCTTTCAGAAAGTCGTTTTCTGCTCGGCGCTTCACACAGAAGTATATTTGCATACTTTTATCATGATTTACTGCAAAACCATTTGTCGTAACTACTTATGCACAAAAACTTTTATTCTAGTCATTGATTTAAAATATAATCAAATATTTCTCTTCTCCCCAAAAGTAAAATGAATGCAAATTATGCAGAAATCTATAGGGTAGGTAATTTGGAGGCTGATTTTCAACAAGCTCTGAAATTTTCACAATATTGTTGTGAAACATCAAAAATTCAAATTCTGGAAAGGAAAGTAAAAACTATTTTCTTAGACAAAAAATTCCAAAAAATCACTTTACTATAGAAATTGCATAGGTCAGACTAATGTTTGGCCGTAAATCTAGCTTTAGGGCAAAAAATTGAGAACAAAACACAGAAACAGAAAAGACAAATGATTTCTGATAAGAAATGGCCAATCAGAACAAACTATTGTCATTTAAAATAAAACGCCAAACACCAGCTTCCAGCTTACCCGCATGCTCCAATATTCTGGCCCAGGTGTCGTCTCCGAAGTCTGTAGTAATGAAATACTGTATGCTCTCCAGCAAGAGGCCATACATCTTGCCTTCCTTGGACAACTTGCTGTTGCACCATGCGGAACACTACAATCAGAATAAAACACAAAGCTATTAAACTAAATGCCTTGTAGAATCTAGCTGGAGAACAGCGTTTGCTCAGAGCGGACCATGAGCACTCGACTCTGGATATAATCTGTTCGCCTATGCATGATACAATGATGGCTGTTGTGATAATGCCTTTAAAAGATCGCTAGAACTATGGCGTTTGGACTGTAAATTGTGGATTAAGTTTGAACAATGCAGTACAAATAGCAAATACTTTAACATAACAATACCAATTTTAGTGATGGAGCGGACCTTTCTGTTATAACCCTTGTCCTGCTGAATAAATTAAGATGCCACGCTCACTTTTAAGTTTCAGCCAATCCGATTCCTTGATCTGGAGTAATGCTATAAATTCACATACTTAATGGCAAACTGTGTAGGTCCAGATCAGTTGGCTTCTTCAGAAGCCAACTGATCTGGATCTACACTGTTTGCAAAGGTAAGGAATATGCGGGTTCAGCTGGACAGGGGTTATATTCACAAACCTAAGAAATACTGGGGCTGACATTGATAATTCACGTACGAAATCAAATTGCATACAATTCATACGTCGCAACTTTCGCATCACAATTGACAGTTCATACTTTATGCTTCCGAAGTATCAAGTGTGAAATGTAAATTATGAATGCCATCACTGGTTCTTCAAAGACAAGCCGGGGCACAGCATTTCTTTCAAGATGTGCCCAGGCTGACCAGTCTTCAATGTCCACTTGAAGACGCTTTGTATCCTAGACTACCCAGAAAGTGCTCTGTGAAGACTCTGATCAGACAGCGTGGATGTGCAGGCTGATCTGACTTTTCGCTAGGCGCACATGAAATATTGTAGGAAGTGATGTACCCCGGCTAAACTTGCTGCTATCCTGAAGACAAAGTAAATTTAGGTGGTAGGGATGATTCGTCTAGGCACACTGTAAATAAGAGTTGATTAAAATGGTATTAGTGAAGTTAACATTTCGATGACTTTTCTAGGTATCTTAACTGATATTTTTAAACCATTAACCCTTAAACTTCCAATCACAACAATTGTCGTCTGCTTTGTCATCTGATTGTGATTTTAAAAGTCATTTTTGCAAACAGTGTGGACCCAGATCAGGAGCAGTCTGATCAGGGTCCACATGTTTGCCTGTATGCAAAAATAGGTTTGAAAAGTTTGCAAGAATATTCAGCAGACGACATAAACAGACGACATTTTCAGATGCAGGCTTTATTGGCATTTTAAGGGTTAATGTGGATTCTTCCATCTGAGAAGCTGAGCTAAGCCTAGTGTTTAAATGCTTTACAATACTAAGGTTGTATGTGTAGTTTACATCACGAAAACACGCATATATAGTTTTGATCCCCTTAAACCCCACTTTTATATAGTAAAACTGGGGTTTACAGGGGTATAAATTATTTTTCTTATTTCTGCTCAAAACATAGATTGTGGGTACTCGTTAGAACCGCCTCGCCGAGGCGGTTCTAACGAGTACCAACAATCTTTGTTTTGAGCAGAAATATGAAAAATATCAGATTTTTTTTTATCTGAAAATTTTCAGTTTTTTTGGAGGTGAAATTTTCAATATATTTGAATAGGCGTGTTTTCGTAATGAATTGAAAATAGAGCAGATTCTGACCAGAAACCGATCTGCAGCATCTAACCTGGGTCTAAACTATTTGCTAGAATCGATTTTGTGTGTTTACAGGTATTTATAGACTATGTTATAAAATAGTAAAATAATAAAGAAGATGTTTAATATAAATCAAAACACCAGCTCAGCCATTATATTCTGATTTTCAGCTTCGAGAAATACTCTAACCAGTGATCAGCGTTAGGTATGATACCCGCGTAATATTACGTACCAAAGTAAGCATTCTACATAAATCTATAGCGGGCCATTATCGGCCCGTCAGGTTAGCTGACAGTCCGATAACGCCCCGCTATAGATTTATGTAGACTGCTAGCTGGGGTTTCATCGGTAAGACACAAAGCCCTCTGGAAGAGTTAGTTTCCAACCGGCTTACGGTTAGGCAAAGTCATCGTTATGCACTTTAAATAATAAAATGCACATTGTTTTGTAGACTGGTACCAGTCATTTCTAAACTTCTTCACAAAAACTGATGTATCACCAACTGGAGTGTTTCCTTTCTTTAAATCCGTGTTTCACATTGTTTTAAAGATAAATATTAGATAAGTTAGTTTATCAAGGGTTGCATTTAAATAACTCCTACATCTAAAATGCATAATTATCATTGCTTGTGAGAAAATGACAGTGATCTTAGATTCTTTAAGAAATTTGCATTTCTTGAAAATGTTTACAATAACTGATTTAATTCAATTCATTCCACAAAAATATTTCAAACCAGATACCTTTACTAACCTTATTGGCTGTATATACTTTTTTCAGCACCATTATTCCCATCAATGGACGTGTCTAATTCAAAGTCGAAAAAGTACAAGTACAAGTGCAAAAGGGTTAAATCTTTTGAGAGACTTAACCCTTTTACACTTGAAATTGTACTTTTAATCCTTCATGTTTCGAACTGCTAAAGTAGAAACTGAGTTTTAAGAAACCCGACAGGGTGAGCAAACAATCTCTTACCGACTATTAGTTGATCAGCATGTCAGTATATACTGGAGTCAACCTAATAACCAGACAAACCCCTATTATTGCATAAAAAGCAGTGTCGCACGTTATTAACAGCAGTGCATTAACCGGCGAAAAGCCGTGTATGAACAAGGCAATTCACGCGCTGTTAATGCACGGCTACGCAACATTCAATATGCTCGTACCGGGGCCACAGAATTGCTGCCGTACCGAGATGTATACTGCCCTGCCCTAGAACGAGCATAGCCCGTGGAAATAGCGCTCGTGCGACATCGGTGAAAAGGCGAAACAAAATAGTGCAAGACAAAAACGCGAAATGTAGCAAATATTTTTCAGTTTATATGCAATAATAGCGATCGAATATGGTTTTTCAATGCATTAACTTTCGCCAGGTTCCTTGGGAGGTGTTGAAAACCGCGGCCTTCGGCCTCGGTTTTCGACACCTCCCACGGGACCTGGCGAATGTTAATGCATGAAAAATATGTTTGATCCCTATATAAGTACACAGTCAAGCAAAATCGTAGGCTTCAGATTGCAGCCCGTGTACTTTATCTACTTCTTTGTAAAAGCTTATGTCATGGTACTCATCTGAATGGCCTCGACAGGTTGAGGCAATTCAAATGAGTACCCACAACATATACTTTGATAAAGATAATCAGAAAACAAATCACGTAAGCATCATTAAATACGCCCCTCATAAAGTCAGCTTTTTTTTTTTTTGTTTAAAGTGTGCCCTTGTTAGTCGGATATTTTACTGCAAGTTTTCCAGTAATTTTGAAAAATCCTAAGCGCACAGGGCGGTAATTAGGTCGAATACGGTTGTTACATCTTACTAAGTAGACACTGTATCACCGATATAAGAAACGTAAAATACATGTACTTGAGATAAGGCCAGACAAGGTCTATGGGCAAATCTTGCCTACTCCAAAATCAGAGTTAGAACCAAAGTACTATTGCCCTCACAATGACGGCGCACAAGGAAAACAACGAATTTTACCATTTTATTATTCGTATGTTAGTCATCAAGGAGACTGGATATACCTGGTAAACCTTGTCATGACGAATAAATAAAGATGCCATGCCCACTTTTAGACGTCAGCCAATCAGATTGCTTGTTCTAGGCTGTTGATAGATGTTAATTGGCATAGGACTAACATGGAACTCAGTTCTGGTGACAAGCTCATAGATCTGCACAGTCTTGTCAGGGTATTTCCTACTTACAGATGGGATTCTACGTATAAAGATGGTCATTGGGAATGACTGTCCATTATCATTGCATTCCACTTAATGCAGTGCTAGTGGCTGTACTCAAGTGATTATCACATACTGATCTGTTGAAATGCAGTGTGTGAGTACCTACGACCATAATCAGACTGCAGAGGTTGTTGAACAGATATACAGTCTGATCTGGTACCATTTTTATATCTGACATTTCTGTAGCCTGGTAAGTTTTGTTCAGTCATTTAACCTTTACTACTCTCTTTTACCCATAAAATTAACTGTTACTGTTTTTTTCTGAACAATTCAGCAGACGACAAACAGGCAATAATTTTCTTATTTTTCTGACTTCCAAGCACCCAATATCAGAAATTTGATACAGACCATTAACTTTTCAGCAATGACAGTCTAAGTTTACCTAACAAATTTTATTACCCTCAGCTGTTTGGTGAGAACCATTTAGTATTGCAATGAGAGAAAGTTTAAAAGGTCAGCAGGATGAATTCTGCCTAGACCAGTTTCACTTGTTACCAGACCCTTTCTTTCTAGCCAAGGGACTGAAGAAAACAAAAATTCTACAAGCTATACAAGTGTTGTGTCCCCTCAAAAAAAAGAAGAAAAAGAAAGAAAAGAAAAATAAAGAAAGGGTCTGGGGCCAGACTATAATTACTAGCTCTTATAATGTTCCAAATTTTTGGAGGGATACCCTCCTTCATCAGGGTAAACGAAAAAAAAAAAAGCAAATTCTTTCCATTTTCCTCTGTAAGGAGCTTCCATTAATTACATTTGTGGTTCTTTATCCAAAGGGATACCAACAGATATAACTTGAAATAATTACTAGCTCTTATAGTGTTTCAAATTTTTGGAGGGATACCCTCCTTCATCAGGGTAAACGGAAAAATTCAAGCTATATTTTCTTAGACAAAAAATATTTAGAAATTTTTTATATTTCTTGGACAAATATATTTTCTTAGAAAAAAAAAATCCGAAAAAAAGAAATCACTTTACTATAGAAATTGCGTAGGTCAGAACAATGTTTGGTCGTACATTTAATTTTAGGGTACAAACGAGAATTTGAGAACAAAACACAAAAACAGAAATGACAAATGGCTTTTGATCAGAACAGAATATGTTCATTTCAAATAAAATGCAATGCAAAACGCGTCTTTCCGAGTGATGTCAAAAGGATAGTAGGTTTAAAATAAACAACCAGACCATGTGTTGAAATAAAGAGGGACGGGGTTAATGCTTCGCGTCTCCGGAAAGGGGATGTTAGAAAACAGTTAACACCCAGTTCAGCCGCCGAAGAACGCGACATATGATCTGGGTTTGCAATCTATTACCGATTTGCGACAGAAGCCATCAAGACAGTTTCTAAAGAACCCCTCCTTAAACAAGTTCATTACAGGATCAGTTAATTACAGAATAGGCTAATTACAGAAACTTATTGTTTAAGAACTTAATTACAGAAACCTGCATGTGTACAACACAATAAAGTTTATAAGGTTATGTTTATATCAAATCTTTATCACCATCTTAGCAAATTTAGCAGATGACAAACATGATATGTTTTCCCAGAAAACATCACGAAAACATACCTATATAATTTTGACCCCCTTAAACCCCACTTTTATATAGTAAAACTGGGGTTTACAGGGGTATACATTATTTTTCTTATTTCTGCTAAAAAACATGGATTGTGGGTACTCGTTAGAACCGCCTCGTCGTGGCGGTTCTAACGAGTACCCACAATCTATGTTTTGAGCAGAAATATGAAAAAGTATTAGAATGTTTATCTGAAAACTTTCAGTTTTTGGTGGTGAAATTTTCTATATATTTGAATAGGTGTGTTTTCGTAATGAATAGGATCTGACATTTCATGCAAAATATCTCCTTAAGAAAAAATATCAATTTTTAGTCTGCTAAATTTGCCCAGATGGGGGTGGAAAAGGTTAAACCATTTATGCCTATCGTCTTATAAAAGGACATTGGCAATCAGTGTAGACCCAGATCAGGCGTCTGATCAGGGTCTACCTTTTTGCATAAAATACAGGAATTTCTATAGATTATGGTTATATAAAAAATCACTACTAAGTCCACTCGGTATAAATAGGTTAAAATGTAAACGTTATACTGCTATTTATAGTTTTTATACCCCGCCACACGATAGTGGCGGGGTATTATGGTTTCAAGTTGGACATCCGTGTGTCCGTCCGTCCGTCAGTCGTACGTCCCTACTTAGTTTCCGGATGATAACTTGAGTAAACATCAATGGATTTTATCAAAACTTAGTATGTGCATTGATATTGTTGAAACCTGATTTTGGATTGCTAATGGGCAAAAATTCGTTAAATTTTGACGGAGGTATCTGACCGAGACACGCCAATATTTTCGTTTCCGGCAATAACTTGAGTAAATGTCAAGAGATTTTGACCAAACCTGGTACATGCATTGATATTATGGAGATCTTGTTTGGGATTGCTAAAGGGCAAATTTCGTCAATTTTTGATAGAGTTATCTGCCCGCAACACGTAAATGGCGGGGTATGATCATTTTAAGTTTTTATTATTATTTAAGCTCATGGAACTTTTGGCAGTATACATGTAAACCCTTTTATTCGAATATATAATATCGTATTATTTAGACTCAGGGTAATTGTATTTAGTCGCGTACATGTAAAACCTTTAATCACACACCCAAGTATAAAAGCCCTAGAAACAAGATTTAGTCATTTAAACCAACAGTACTCTGAGTTTCTCGTGACACAGACCTTTGAGTGTCAAAAGGTCTCGCTAAATGGTGTTCTTCTTTAAGACAATTACGAGATAAAACGGGTAAAATCTACCGTGGGTAAAAATGGTCAGTAATGAAATCTACCGTGGGTAAAAATGGTCCCTAGTAAAATCTATCTACCGTGGCTAAAATGATCAGTAATGGGAGACAGCATACTAAAAACTAGAGAGAGAGAGAGAGAGAGAGAGAGAGAGAGAGAGAGAGAGAGAGAGAGAGAGAGAGAAACATGCACCCTCATACAATGATAACAATAAGACAAGATGATTTTAAGCATAATAAAGAAGAAAAAAAAGGTTACCTTAAAAGGAAATACATGCATTTCCATGTGCCGTTCCATATATCCAATGGCATTTTGTAGTCTAAAATACGCAGATTTGCCCACACTTTTCATTTTTATACTACAGAATAAAACAATGAGTAGAGATGCATCTGCACTTTTTTTCTGTTTTAGAATACTTTTTTATTTAAGATCCCGACCTGTGAAAAAATAACATTCCTTCATATGTGAAAAGCGAAGAATCTAGCCTGGATGTGCAGTTTCTTTGGGGTGTTCGTTCTTCACATATATGAAAATGTTGTTTTTTCTACCATGCGGCTTCATTTAATTTTCCCATTATTTTGTGCTACAGATTAAATTTTCTTGTTCTACCGTAAACGATTTGCATTAATGAGCTTCTTTCTTACAAAGATTTACACTTAAAATGCGTCTTCTCTAAAACAAGATCTGTTTCTTATTTGTCTGATTAAAGCAAGGTTTCTGAGACAATTTGCATAGTAAAATGTTCAGTGCCACAAGAAGACATAGAAACTGCCATAGAATGTCAGTATAAACCCCAGTCTTCCAAAGACCTTACATGTTCACACCTCATATTTTGCAAATCATATAAAGGCAAAGGCCTTCTCAAAACTAAGGCGCTGATCAGAATGACCACGCTTCGGCTTGGGGTTTCCCTAATTGCAGAAGAAACGATGCTGGAGTTCCTTGTTTCACAATTTATGAGCCGCAATGTCAGAAAACGTACCTTCTGATATAAGCGCCTAACGAAGACTCAAATCCGCGCCGTCCAGTCAGTCTTCGTTGCCAGAAACTTTATTGAATCCATGGCTATTTAAAAATTTGCCCAGCGAAGATTCTGATCAGACTGCGCGAATGCGCAGGCTGATCTGGATCTTCGCTGGACGCACATGTACGTTTCCTGACTTTGCGACTCTTATGTCATTTGTAAGTATATTGTCTTTGTATACAGTAAACTTCTATCGACTTTCAGGGGATAATTATGACCTGACAAACATAAATAGCTATTTGCGCTGCCAATTATGCCCGCAAGGTTTCTATTCATAGTATCAGAGTTCTAAAATTGGTCTAAAACAGAAAACATATATCTAAGAATTTGCGACTAATCCATGTAGTTACAACTGTAGAATATAGAATGGAGTCTGCGTTTGTTTGCAAATGTTAAGGGGGGTGTATATACCTCTTTTTTTACAAGGAAGATATTTTTATGACTCTCTGTTTGCTTTACTGCACTTAAAGTCCATTCTGTAAAAAAGTCTACTCTAAAACGAAAGAATTTGCTCCTCGTGGGAGCAAATTCTTCCCTTTTAGATTAAACCCCATTTTCAGAAGGGAACAAAACAAATTTTGACAGAGTTGCGTCCCCTGAACATGCATCAGTTCCTCTTTAATGCTGCTTCGTGCCAAGAGTGTCCGCAATGTTATTTGTCTGGTAACCTCTACTGATCACGTCTACAAATGATCCGCACAACGACAAAAGAAGTCTCTATGTTATATGCTCCCAGCAATGGCCCAGGTCAGCAGACCTACGCACCGTTTAGTCTAATCAAGGCATTCACTATCCATTTAAATAATGAGTGAATAATGCCGGTAAATATATCAACACTAGAAAATGCCCCGATCCAATTCCAGACTTTGCAGTCTGATCTGGGATTTTTACCGTTCGAAGACACTTCACCTTTTCTTATGCCGTGGTTCAGATGTTTTACTTATTGTCTCGTATGTTGCGGGTTAGTATGTCTGCAAGTGTTGATCCGTAAATTAGTCGGACAACAGTAAAACCAACACTATAAGGCATGCACAGGCGAACGGTACAGATTCAGATACCCTGTGCATGAGTGCAATCTGACTAAAGTCTTCCTTTTTCGCTCCGCAGATTCTTCATATTATGTCAGGCATGCGGGTCCGAATATGCCTCATATAATGTAGGCCGACCATCCAACCGCTGGACAGTTCTTTTTCTTCATCTTACATCTTCAGCCAGTTAACTAAGGCGTAAGCAATGAAGATAAATGGCAGTTTTCACGAGCTTTCCTTGTTTGATTACGATTTATACAACAAAGGGAGATGTGGCTCAAGAACTCCCAATCCCGATCAAGGGAGGCTTACTGTCAAATGGATACGTCAGTCAAAGTAAAACAATTTTCGTATTTTGTTAGTACTTTGTTTAATAAAACAAACAGACAAACAAACAAAACAAATGCATCGATTTTTTAAATAAAACATCATGTAGATTGGGTGCGTTCTGTTTGTGTGTTTATAAATTTAACAGCATGTATATATGTGTTTATAAATTTAATTGCATTTATATTTGGAATTTGGAACGTTGTATGACACACAAACATAACAGACCTAAGAAGGGTATTTATTTATTTATTTATTTTTATTTTTGTCGTGCTGTACAATATACAACCGGGTTGGTAGGTGTCAATCCTGCATCTACTCCAGTGATAGGCATAGCTAAGGGCGTACCCAGCAAGTCTATAAGTACCCGTCCAACCCAAGAACCATACAGTACCGACACACAATACCAACAATCGTTACAGATAGATCAACTCTTGAGGAGTTCACTGCCGCATTCAATCCGCCTTGGTACCGTCTTCGTCGTTCATGGTTTTAAGTGTACAGTATGTTAATACCGTTCATAAAGGTTGCCCCTGGTATCACCGAACACAAAAAAGAGCGAAAACCAGGAGACTCAAGTTTCAATGAGATTCTTAAAATGACAGCAATGTAGTTTGCAGGGCTACACACGCCTCCGCTACCCCTCAGCATAGGCTTATAAAGCGAATTCCAAGATATCAGAATGGGCTCAATGATCACAAGGAAATGAAAAAACAAAAACAACTGCAAAAAGATGAACTACGGGGAGCCTTTAAGGCCGCCACATAACACCAGGTGCAGTGAAATCAAATCAGATCTATAGAGACTGCCTTTAGAAACGCTGAACACATACGAGTAAAAGAACAAGAATAGTAGTCTCGATTTCATTGAAATTCTTACTATAACAACAATGCAGTTTGTATGACTGCATACGACCCCTAGATATCAGCATGGGCCAAATAATCCGAAGGAAAATAAAAAAAATAATAATACCACCCACAACCTTTAAAAAAAAAAAAAAAAAAAAAAAAAAAAAAAAAAAAAAATGCTGTTTTGAACTGGAAGAAGACTTATCAAGTTAACCTTATTGTCTAATAAAAATATGTCTGTCTTGTGATACGTGGTCTTCATTAAAAAAAGGAAATACTTTGGGCCCATTTAGAGTATAAACTCTTTTCAGAAGGGACTTGACGTACAGGAAAGCAAACATGAGGTCACAAAGTCGACGCCCTGTACAAAAGTGCGGATATCACCCAAGTGTATCTAGCCCCTCAAGACTTCTATCTCAGTATACACCCAGTCAACATACAACGTCGTTACAACGTTGCTGCAACGTCGTGACGTTGCAGCGACGTTGTAACGACGTTGCGGCGACGTTGTGTGTTTGCTGGGCATTATACAGCCAGCCATTATAATCATTACGAAAACACTCCTATTCAAATATATTGAAAATTCTACGACCAAAAAAGGAAAATTTTCAGATAAAAAATTCTAATATTTTCCATATTTCTGCTCAAAACATAGGTTGTGGGTACTCGTTAGAACCGCCTCGGCGAGGCGGTTCTAACGAGTACCCACAATCTATGTTTTGAGCAGAAATATGAAAAATAATATATACCCCTGTAAACCCCAGTTTTACTATATAAAAGTGGGATTTAAGGGGGTCAAAATTATATAGGCGTGTTTTCGTGATGATTGCGTTTATTAAACAAGTGTAACAGTAACGAAAAATGTCATTTCTAGCCCATTTACAATGTCTTCAGAGGTAGGTGGAATATACCACAAAAATTTGGTTGGCTATCCCCACCCCACCAGAAATGTAGAAGGAGAATACTTTACACCTTTAAAATCACGGGGCACCAGAGGCTATGTTTAAAAAATGGAGACAGCATAATTTAGTCTGAAACTGAAGATCATTCTATTTCAACTACGATGACTATCATGTGAGATAAAGGCTTCCCTTGACATTTCTCTTGTCACCCTGGAGCATTTGCAACGTTCCAGGGTTATATCCATGTAGGCTATATTCTAAATATGTCAAATTCAAATTTGAAGCCATAATGTTTACACTTTGCTGGAATGGTTAGAGGGATAAGGGTTTCTTTTATTTTCTGTACTTCAGCATTTGGTCAAGCAGTTCTCAAGGGAGCAATTTAGATCCATTTGGTTATCTTTTTAATCTTTCATTTCTGCCAGTACTGTTAGAATGTGGATCTTCAAATGTAGAGTAAATCTACTGGAAATGCGTTTCTAGTACGATTCTGTCACTACTTTCTGCACATGTGCTGTTGTAATGTCTCTTAATGTCTGGGTAATTAATCACTGGGTTCTCATCACGAAAGTAGAGTTTATCTCACCTTGTAATTGACATTTGCAACGTTCCTGGGGTTATATTCATGTATGCTGTACTTAAATATATCAAATTCAAATTTGAAGCCATATTGTTGACACTTTGCTGGAATGATTAGAGGGGTAAGGGTTTCTTTAATTGTCTGTGCTTCAGCATTTGGTTCCATTTCGGCCTCCTTTTAACCTTATATTTCTGCCAGTGCTGCTCGGTGTGGATCTTCATATGTAGAGTAAATCTACTGGAAATATGTTTCTAATACGATTCTGTCACTACTTTCTACACATGTGCTCCGAACCTGTTGAAATGGATCTTAATGTCTGGGTAATTAATCATTGGATTTCTCATCACGAAAGCAGAGTTAATCTCACCTTATAATTAATCTTTCGATGACGTATCTATCCATGGCAAGTTAGATCTGATTTTGGTCATGTTCTATGGTGTAAATTTTTTAACTGTTGACGAAAGTTCATTTTTAAATTTTATCCACTTAACGTCGACAGATGTATGACTGTGGTCTTCAGAGAAATAAGTGCCCTTGAAACTCCAAGGAAACTTTATGCGGGGCTACTTATTCTTTTAGCTTTAACATCATATTCTACATTCGCAGTATCGTACTCAGCTTTGTCGATCAGGGACATACCTGTACGTACAGACAATACAGCTAAATGAAGGAAAAATACCTTACTTTCGCTTATCCTAGATATTTGTATGTTTTGGCCAGTCCGTCATTTCGAAACCGGAAGTGCTTCCTTTTAACACACGATCGTACATTTACTATCATTAGAAAATCTGTAGGTACTAGTGAATGACTTGGGTTGGAATGAGTGACCAACTAATTAACATTACAACACCTTTGTAGTAATTGCGCTGTTCGGTGTTACTATGGTAACCTTTATAGAGTTTGTTCATCTACTTCCGTTTCAGTTGATAATATACATGATAAATTGTTGTAAACGGATGCCCACATCTCTAGTTAGTCTTTGTTGTTAACCCTAGTCCTGATGAACCCGGATATGCCCTGTCTTTGCAAACATTGTAGATTCAGATCAGTTAGTATCTTCAGAAGCCAACTGATCTAGATCTACACTGTTTTACATTAAGTACGTGAATTTGTGTTAACAAATTAGACCAAGCAATCTGACTGACCAAAAATTACAAGTCAACGGGGTAATTTATTCAGCATGACAAGGGATAACACTGAATAATCAGCCGTTATTTCTTTGCAATCATGCAAAGCATATAGTTTTTTTTGCCTTGTTTATTGTTTACGTCGATTAAGAGTACAGTTATAAATGTGATCTTAGTCGATAACCTTTGGCATTTACGTACAACATCCTTGAGCTACAAAAAGTGCTTTCTCTCTTACTACAGAATCGAAATTTTGGGGTGCATAAAGGGACATAAAACTCACTTTAAGATCAACTGTCTCCAGTTTCTGTCAATCAGTTGTAAGATAAACTATTGGAAACCGCGAACAAAATTCAACATTGTTCACCCGAATTGATACAAAATTATAATAAAACTTTTAAACACACAGTGTCACAACAGACTGTGTAACTACAATGTCATAGAGATCCTTTCTATAATATCAAACTATGTAATTAAATCAACTCGATCAAAATCCACGTAGCTATGCCATACAGAACAAATCAAACAATTTAAGTATATAATATTAACTCAATGCGATATTGTAACTCATTGACGGCTCAATTCTAAATCTTGTCAAACGGCTTGTGTCTGATTTTAATATTCTGTGATCTGGCTGATCGCGGTTTTTATTTCTAGTTTGGTTTGCTAGCAGATTGTTTTTTGCTCCGAATTTTAGTTTGTAGTCGAGTTTCATCAATGTGTTGAAAAGTTAGGTAAGGCCAAATCAAAGAAAAAAAAAAAAAAAAAAAGAGAATGTGTGTTTAGGGTAACATATTTGAAAAAAGTAAGCAGGGTAGGTTGGGGTTATTTTTGTTTTTTCTCTTTTTTTTTACAAAAAAATATAATTACCAAATATATTTGGACTCCGCACCTTAATTCACATAAAGTTTTACCAAGTCTGTTTGACTATCATTTGCTGTGTCTAAAAAGTACGGATAGAAAAGCAAACAGTGTAGACCAAGATCAAACTGCCTCTGTAGGAGCATTTTGATCTTGGTTTGCACTGTTTGCTCTGACAGATCTACTTGCTCGAATATTTAGTATAAATATTTCATTCTAGTATTTTTTTTGCTTTGTTTTGTTTCTGCGAAAAAAAAAAAATGCTAGATTTGACCAGGAAAATAAGGTATGGTTAACCTAAATACATATATTTTCAGTTCGCCTTATAAGTTTGTCTGTGTTGATCCAATGGTGTGTTCGGGAATTTTTTGGTGGTAAAATTTTCAGTATATTTGAATAGGCATGTTTTCATAATGACGATTTTAATAAAGTACGAGCGTAAAGTTGAAATGTAAATAAATAAGCTATTTTAGTTCAAAACTCAATTAAAAACATGACTAATGAGACCCAGAGAATGCTTCATTGAACCCAAACATCCAATGTCTATGATTTTGGATTTACACGGAATTTTGGAGGGCGGGTTTTAGCATGAATTTCACTGTGATTTTTTTCCTGGTACATGTAAAGCATTTCAGAGTAAAATAAAGTGTGAGAGAAAATCTTTAAGAAAATCCGCGCAGTCAGATCACGCTTACAAAATCAGTGACGAAGATAAAAAATCCAGATCAGACTGTGCAGATGAGCAAACTGCTCCGATGCCGTTCTCACATTGCACGTCATATAAGCTGTAAAATAGTTAAACGCACCTTCGCATTATGAAAACACACCTATTCAAATATATTGAGAATTTTACCACCAAAAAATGAAAACTTTCAAATGAAAAATTCTGGTAGTTTTCATATTTCTGCTTATAGTATAATTTGTGGGTACTTATTTGAACCGCCTCGGCGTGGCGGTTATAACGAGTACCCACAATCTATGTTTTTGAGCAGAAATAAGAAAAATAATGTATACCCATGTAAACCCCAGTTTTACTGTATAAAAGTGGGGTTTAAGAGAGTCAAAACTAGGCGTGTTTTCGTGATGGATTCAGATCTGTCTGTGCATTCCCGCTGTCTGATAAGAATTTTCACTGCGCGCATTTGACCAGGATGCAAAGTCTCTTTATGTGGACAAGGAAGACTAATCAGATTGCGCGGACGCGTAGGCTGGTTTGAGTACTCTTTGTTCGCACCTGACAGAAGGTATGTTTCCTTACATTGCACAATATGTAATATAAGTGAAGATGCTCGGGAAATGCCACAATTACGAAGCAAAGCCTTCCCGAGGCACAAAAAGAGGGAGAGACGAGGAACAAATAATGACAAAACAAACGTCACATATGAAACCATCGACGCACAAACAAAGAAGAACTATAAAAACAGAGGCACCGCCTTGGAACGGTTAGTAGGAAAACTGTCGGGAGGCTATAGCCAATTTACTCGCGTGAAACCTCGCCCTTATCTCCTGGTGCAGCTCTGGGCCCAGTTGTTCAAAGCGTCGTTAGTTTAACGAACTCATTAGTGGTCAAAATGTTAACTGCTCTAATAAGTACAATATCTAATTCACAGGTATTTTTGCTGAAAAAATGTGAGTAGCTTTTGCAAATGCTAAAGCTTCTCACATTTTTCAGCAAAAATATTGGCATATATGCCATATTTAATGATCAAAGTTTTAACGATTCGTTAACTGACGACATCGTTAGTTTTGAACAACTGGGCTCAGGGCATTAAAACAACACACACACAAACACACACACACACAGAAAGCAGAGCGGACAAACATTGAAAGAAGTGACCACAATGCTAGCGTCATAATTAGAAAACGTATAGCAAAGCGGGCAACTGTATAGCGGGTACCCAGTGCCCACAATGCTAGAAAACTTCGTAGATGGACATTATCAGTATGCCGCAAAGCAGCACGCCACTTACCGTAATAACGCTAAATACATGAATAGCAACCGCCCTGATATAGTTTCTCTAAAAAGTTTGACCATATTGATTTGACTGTAGGTTTTTGTTTAGCAAGACTACCAGCTGAGTGGCAAGCAGTGTAGACCCAGATCAGAAGAATTAAATTTAAACCGTGCGGATTTCACTGTAGGTTTATGTTTAGTCAAAACTACAGTGCAGACCCTGATCAGACTTTTCCTTAGTTTCAGTATTATCCGGGTCTACACAGTTTGCCAAGGGGGTCCTGTCCCAATACATTGAGTTAAAACCGTAAGAGAAAACGGCGGAAATTGTATGAGAAAAAAAAACCTTTACAAACGATAAATAACTATTTCGGTGCCACAGGCGACAAATACGAGGCTTTTACAAACAGCGTAGATCCATTTGAGACGGTTAATAATGAAACGTCTTATTAGGATCTACGCTGTTTGACTTCCAGGCTTTGAATTCTAGAACTCATTTCCAATAGATAGTTTGTCAAAAATGCGCCGAAAGAGCTAAACACAAATACCTTGTATTTATCCAGAATTTTCTTCCAACGTTTGCTTATAATAACACTTTTACTTGTATGTTCAACCGGACTCCCTCTTTTCATGATGATAATAATTTATTAACGCGCCCTCAGCTGTATTTGTATATATGAAAATTGAACAGCGACTGTTTCGCAGCACCGGTTTTTATTTGATTCGACCAGTCCTCTTTTCCACACTTCTTTGTTTGGCATCCTCCGTTAGGAAGATTTCCTCTATTGGCATTGGCAGCTGGAAGCTGTAAATAAGTCATTGATTGTCGCTTTAGTGTCATTAAAACATTATACTTGATACCATTTGTACGACAGTAGTAAAAGTGGTTGATTTTTCCGATTCTCAATAAGCACAGTTTTTCCGTTATTGGTTTCTAATAATATAATTACTCAGTTTATATGAGGGGTATTCAAGTCGGCAGCACGCTCAGATTATTTGCACTAGCTAACGAGCAACAACGTCAGAAAACGTATCTTTCGACATGTGCGCCCAGCGAAGATTCTGAATATTCACTGGGTGCATTTTTGATAGGCAAGGATGCAAGTTTCTTCATGAGGACAAGAAAGACTCTGATCAAACTCCATAGATCGCAACATATTTGGGTCTTCGTTGAGCACATATCTTCTTTGAAATAAATCCGGTTGAACTTTCATTGAACCTTTACATTTTTGCAGCATCGTTCAAGTTTGGCAATTCTCTATCCATAGTGGCAAAAACAAAAACAACAAAAAACAACATGCGTCTTCCCGAAATGAAGAGGCAGTTCTTACTTGATTCGATACTCAATATTAGTCAAATAGTTTCAGTGATTTTTATTGATGATACAGTCGACTCTCGTTATCTCGACTGCATTTATCTCGAATAACCGCTTATCTCAAAGTGAAAATATGGTCCCTGTTTTAACATGGAAATCTAACAACAGGTAACAAAATATTGTGGAAAAAAGGAGAAGGAGCAATTTCTCTTCTTTTCCATAATACGTATTTTCAATAAATCTCTAACTTCAGGAGTCAAATTACATATTCATTTGTGGAATTTGGTTGTTCGATTTCTTTTTTTCCCCTGAATTTTGCAAATATGATATGTCGAGGTACGGATATCTCGAAGTATTTTAGAAAGTCTCTAGGATTTCGAGATGAGAGACGACTGTATTGGTGTAAGGAAACGTATTTACGTCTAAAACTATTCAACAACATGTTAGGTCGATTTTCTGAGTCAAGAAGACGTCTAGTAATGAATTCCATCCCGTCACATACTTGTTTCCTGGAAAAATGCTCTGAAAAACAAAATGAGGGGCGCTAGCGAAAGCATTTTATTCCAAGAACGAAGTACTTTAGTGATACTTTCCATCGGGTGACTATTATGCTCTTCCGATAAGCGTGCTGCGATTACATACCGATAAACCGTTAAATTCCTAATTAAGACCGCTTGAAACAAGAGGCCCATGGGCCAGGGTCGCTCACCTGAGTGACATTGCCACTGCAGATATGCAGATGTTATGCAACATTTTTCCAATCCTGTCATCGCAACTAATGAAAAGATAATCATTTAAGCAGTTCTTAATTTTGAAGAAGAATATATATAAGGCATGCCAGTCAATGGAGCGTGATCATTTGAACAAATTCCAAATGGCGGCCAGCTTGGATTTACGATCGGCACGATTTTAGCTATTTTTGACCTACGAGTCACCCCAATGCTTCCTACAAGTTTCGTGTCAACTGGCCTTTCGGTTCAGGAGAAGAAGTGAAAGATAGATTTTCAAGATGGCTGCCATGGCGGCCATCTTGGATATCCGATTGGCACAATTTTAGCTATTTTTGATCTACAAGTCACCCCAATGTCTCCTACCAAGTTTGGAGTCAATTGGCCTTTCAGTGCAGGAGAAGAAGCTAAATATAGGTTTTCAAGATGGCGGCCATGGTGGCCATCTGGGATTTCGGATCAGAACAATTTTAGCTATATTTGATCTACAAATCACCCTGATGCTTCCTACTAAGTTTCGAGTCAAGTGACTTTTGGGTTTAGGAGAAGAAGCGAAAAATACATTTTCAAGATAGTCGCCATGGCGGCCACCTTGGATTTACGATCGGCATGATTTTAGCTATTTTTGATCTACAAGTCACCCAAATGCTTCCTATCAAGTTTCGAGTCAACTGGCCTTTCGGTTCAGGAGAAGAAGCGAAAAATAGATTTTCAAGATGGCTGCCATGGCGCACATCCTGGTTTTACGATCGGCACGATTGTAGCTATTTTTGATCTACAAGTCACCCCGATGCTTCCTAGCAAGTTTGGAGTCAACTGGCCTTTCGGTTCAGGAGAAGAAGCGAAAAATATATTTTCAAGATGGCTGCCATGGTGATCATCTTGGATTTCCGATAGGCACTATTTTAGCTATTTTTCATCTATAAGTTACCCCAATGTTTCCTTCCAAGTTTGGAGTCAACTGGCTTTTGGGTTTAGGAGTAGAAGCGAAAAATAGATTTTCAAGATGGCCGCCATGGTAGCCATCTTGGATTTCCGATAGGCACGATTTTAGCTATTTTTGATCTACAAGTCACCCTTGTGCTTCCTAGCAAGTTTGGAGTCAATTGGCCTTTCCGTTCAGGAGAAGAAACGAAAAATAGATTTTCAAGATGGTGGCCATGGCGGCCATCTTGGATTTCCGATCGGCACGATTTTAGCTATTTTTGATCTACAAGACATCCCGATGCTTCCTAGCAAGTTTGGAGTCAATTGGCTTTTCGGTTCAGGAGAAGAAGAGAAAAATAGATTTTCAAGATGGCGGCCATGGTGGCCATCTTGGATTTCCGATCGGCTCGATTTTAGCTATTTTTGATCTACAAGACACCCCGATGCTTCCTAGCAAGTTTGGAGTCAATTGGCCTTTCAGTTCAGGAGAAGAAGAGAAAAATAGATTTTCAAGATGGCGGCCATGGCGGCCATCTTGGATTTCCGATCGGCATGATTTTAGCTATTTTTGATCTACAAGTCAACCTGATGCTTCCTAGCAAGTTTAGAGTCAAATGGCCTTTTAGTTCAGGAGAAGAAGCGAAAAATAGATTTTCAAGATGGCGGCCATGGCGGCCATCTTAGATTTTCGATCGGCACGATTTTAGCTATTTTTGTTCTACAAGTCACCCTGATGCTTCCTACCAAGTATCAAGTCAATTGGCCCAGGGATGTAGGAGGAGTAGGCTTTTAAAGCAATTGTTGACGCCGCACGACGGACGACGCACGACGCACGACGGACGACGCACGACGCACGACGGACGACGGACGACGGACATTGACTGACCACAATCGCTCACCATGAGCGATTGTCGCTCAGGTGAGCTAAAAAGACCCCTCCGCTCCTAAGAGCAGCTTTTTCCAGGCAAAAATGATTTCTTTTTTATTGTTCCATATTTAATATTAAAATATTAAGACCAATCCGCTAGTAAAACCACTTTTAGACAGTCACAAAGGTGGTCTTAACCCTTGTCATGCTGAATAAATTAAGATGCCACGCCCACTTCTAATTTCCAGCCAATCAGATTACTTGATCCGGTTTTTAATAGAAATTCACATATTAAATGACAAACAGTGCCGATCCAGATCAGTTGGCTTCTTCATAAGCCAACTGATCTGGATCTACACTGTTTGCTAAGACAGGGCATGTCGTGTTCAGCAAGAGAAGGGTTAATAGTGGAATTTTACTTTAGTAAGATGTCTTAATTACAACTATAGAACGAACGCAATGTCATTTGGTAGCAGACAAAATACCCATTAAAATAAACCAACAGAGATTCTAGAATATTTTACAAGGTCCAAAGTGTCCTTAACTACTCCTTGACTAGACTGTCTACCATATGCAGTATACTGAGCTGTTAGATGAAGTTCCATCTCAATGAAACTCAATCTCTTTTAGACTGAATAAACTCCCCCAGACCATGTATTGGAAGTCAATTTCAATTTTACTTATGTCAGGCCATGTGATTTTTCTTAGAGAAAAAATAACTAAACTATCTACAAGCAGTGGAGATCCTAAATGCGATGTCTAATCTGGGGCTGCACTATTTGCCTTGCCAGCTTGCCTCTGGGTGAGGGGGGGGGGGGGGATATTATTCATCCTTCAATTTACACATTCCTTGAGATACAGAGATTGCTTAGTCGAAGGGTGAAAAACCGGGCTATGCTTCAAAGCACACTGGCATCCGTTTTCCCAAAACCCAAGTCAATTAGACCACATTCAATGAAATGTCTTCTATCAAATATAAAATGTGTCAATTGATATCATCATCCTGCGTGTGCGCGTGCAGTCTCACAATAGATACTTCTCTCCATTGACTTTACAGAGACTGCACGGATGCGCAATCTGGCCTGGGACTTTGCAGTCCAAATACACCTAAAAGGCATATCTTCTAGAAGCGTTACCCATTTGTCTCTGCCAATAATTTTCCTTCATCAATCAAAACTTTGACGTTTTCTCTTAGCAACATGCTTATGATAAATGACAAATTCTCACGAGCAGATGAAAAAGATGATAAATAAAAGTTAAAAATTAAAGAAACAAAAAAGTAAAACGTCAAATTAAAATAAAGAACAAACATATTGCAAGTAGATATCATTGACAAGAAGAGCCGAAAGAATGTTACAAACGAGCCGCTTCGTCAGAAGACGTTCTTTCGAACAGCAAAGGACGCAACGTTTCTTCATGCGGTTAACAAAGACTCCAATCAGACTGCGCGGATGCGGAAGTTGGTTTTAGTTATCGTTGAGTGCATGTCAGATGGTACGTCTTCTTACGTTACGGTCCAACTTTACATTACGAAAACACGCCTATTCAAATAAATTGAAAATTTTACAACCAAAAAAGGAAAATTTTCAAACAAAAAATTCTGATATTTTCATATTCCTGCTCTAACGAATACCCACAATCTATGTTTGTTTTTTTTTCACAAAATAAGAAAAATGATGTATATTCCTGTAAAACCCAGTTTTACCATATAAAAGTGGGGTTTAAGGGGGTGAAAATTATATAGGCATGTTTTCGTGATGAATTGCACAATAAAAGAGGAACTTGTTTAAATTGATAATGAAAGGTGCATCGAAAGATCGTTATGCTACTAGTATCACAAACAACCCTTTCTTCTGACTTGTATTTGTCGTTTTATTTACAAAAAAAAAAAGTAATCAATTAACCCAAATAGATGCAGTCGCTGATAACAAGTTTTATCCAGTCAAGGTTGATGTACGGTTTAACATATATTTTAGGACTGCATTGTTTGCTATAAACAATGCCGTAACGTCAAAAGGACCTTCAGAATTTATTTCAGAAGACACATAAGGGTCACGTTAAGGGAAGCAAAACACTCAACAAGAATCACAGACGTTTGCAAATTATGCATTGAATTGTGACCGTTTTTGTCCGTGAACAATTTCTAGAGCTTTCTGATGGCGCAACTGATCATAATAAGCGACCTATACAAAAGAAACAAAAAATGTTTTCTGGTTTGCAACAAAATATTAAAATGTTTACTGGGTCGATATTATTTATTCGATCATATATTAATGGTTAAATATTGATACGTTATATTAAGTCTGACAAAGTTTCGTCAACGAGAATAAAGGCGACTCTCAAATTTTGCGTCACATGAGACAGGTTTTTAAATAACAGCTAATCAAAGCACAGAGAGTGCTGATGGAAGCGGTTGCCTGAAATTCTATAGGCGCATAGAAATAATTGGGATTTACGCTGAAAATACCCCCCGCCCCACCCCCCCCCCCAAAAAAAAAAAAAAAAAAAACAAAAAAAAAAAACAACAACAAAAAAACAAAAAAACAACAACAAACAAATAAAAAAAAAAAAAAACAAAGCTTCACATAAACAGTACCCGATAGCCTATTTTCGGTGGAAAAGGTCCTTTTCGGTGTTTAGTAGGACCACGGCTCGGGTTACACTTTATACCCAACGCTGTAGATTTATTGCGTTTACTGGAGTATTTACATTCGTCCGCCGATATTGTACTCAATATGGTGAAAATCTTGTTTCTTCAAAAGTTCATTTGTTTTTGTTTTATTTATTTATTCGTTATTTATAAGCATCAGAGTGTATAAGGCTAATATGTCATCAGTGCTATCAGGAAACTATTAGGTATTTATTAGGTTGGTAGTAATTAAGTCATATCGAGGGTTGAGCGCAAGACTAGCGTAAGTCAGATGGTTGTTTTTCCCCAAACCTAATCTCCTCACCATGAAGGCGTTATGAAGATTACAACATTTCTTTCTGTAAACAATGAAAATTTAGGTGCCATTGCTCGTATGAGCAATGACACCTAAATTTGCATTGTTTACAAAGGGGTCCAAGTTGCCCCTAAACAATGGTTTCAAAAATATGTTTGAGTTACCATAGTCTTGCGCTCAACCCTCGATATGTACTTTTCAATTACACTACAGTTGTTTGATAATAGATGAACCAATAAAAATGCCCAACCCTGCTCCCCCACACTCCAACCTTTTTGACATTCAAATTGTGCATGCTGATTATTGAACGCTGACCATACATCACTGACCTATCACGTACGTTTGACGTACAGTTGCAAAACAGTTTGTGAAAAAAACATTCCCGAATTCTCTCAATATATTAACGTAGCCCAGTTGTTCGCCGTCGCTGCTAGTAACACTAATTACCGGAACGACTCTAAATACCGGCTAATTGAATACATAAGGAAACTGCACACCCAGTAGGAGTATTGTGCAAATGACATCCGCAGTCTGATCAGTCTTCATTGTACGCATAAAAAAAACTTTGCATCCTTGGCTATGCAAACTACACCAGTGAAGATTCTGATCAGACTGCGCGAATGCGTAGACTGTTCTGAATCTTTGATGGAATCACATCCGAAGGTACGTTTTCTGCCGTTGAAACTCGTGTGTTTTACCTGTTTGGAAAGAGTTGCGGCTTTCACTAAAATTGGCTGAACCGCAACACACGTGTTAATCTGCATTTTTTTAAAACAAAACTACCTATTTGAATTAGGTTTACAGTCAAACCCTTGTTAAGTAAGCATCTATGCAAATCCGAAGCAAACGTTTGTTTCAGGCAGGTGATTGCTTAATACAGGTATATGCACATTTATTCTCCTTTGATGTGATCTGAACCCTTGAGACAGGTTTGACTGTGTCTAAAATCCATTGTGCTTCTCTATTGTGTAGTTCATATTTTCAGGTCCTTTGTGATCATTGTGCCCTTTCCGCGAGTTTTGAAAAACAATTATAAGGGTCTTTGATCAGGCCTAATTGGCCGAAACTAGCTAGTCTGGCCTAGAAAACTTGACACTTCAGCTGTTTTCAGTTTTGTAAGTGTGTCTATTACTCTCAATGGTCATTCATTTTAGAATATATTTATTTTCACTACAACTGGTGTTAGTGTAGTGTGTCAGCCATAAAATGCCTCCCTGTACTTCACTACAGGGCCATTCCTTTTAGAATCTATTTATCTTCACTACAGCCGATGTTAGTTTTACGTGTGGCGGCCGTTAAACGTCTCCCCGTTCATCACTATAGTGTAGTTTATATTTTCTAGTCATTTATGACCAGCTCATTCTGAAAAGTCATGTGAGGGTCACTGATGAGGCCTTTTTGGCCGTAACTGGCTAGTCTTGCCCAGAAAACTTCAGCTGATTTTAATTTTCTGAGTGTGCTCACTGTTCCCAATGGTCATTACTTTTAGAATATTTTATCACGACGCGGGTAGAGTGATTGGCCTTTTTACGAAGTTCAGCAACGTACAACACGTTTCTGCCTAGATGAGTGGCCGCGATGCTCGAAAGACACGGCAAACGCGACACTGGGTGTCAGCGGTGGGGCAGGAGATGACGGTTTTGTCATCCCCTGTCACACCGCTGACACTGAACGTCGCGTTTGCCAGCGGTGGGACAGGCCATCTCCAGTTCCACCGCTGACACCGAATGTCGCGTTTGCCGTTTCTTTCGGGCATCGCGGCCACGAAACCGTCATCTCCGGATCCAGACACCAGGGATAGTCGTCCCTCACACTGTTACATAGGATCTGCTTCGGGATTGCTGGTTGAGCAGCAAGCTTTCGCTGACAAGTCAAGTTCCCTTATTGTTATGTAGAAAAACTGTTGGATGAGTGGGAAACTATGTAGAGCTTGATCATATGGCGCGCGCTGCGGTATTTGATCTGGCTCTGCACTGTTTGCTGAATCCTTTTTGTCCAAATACTTCGGGCAAATACGATATATAGTTCATCACGAAAACATGCTAATATAGTTTTGACCCCCTTAAATCCTACTTTTATATAGTAAAACTGGGGTTTACAGGGGTATACATTAATATTCGTATTTTTGCTCGAAAACATAGCTTGTGGGTACTTGTTTGAACCGCCTCGGTGAGGCGGTTCTAACGAGCACCACAATCTATGTTTTAAGCAGAACTATGAAAAATATCAGTTTTTTTTTTTTTCTGAAATTTTCAGTTTTTGGAGGAGAAATTTTCTATATGTTTGAATAGGCGTGTTTTCGTAATGCACCCCATGAGGCTGTATCAAATTCCGATTTTGAGACGAGTGTTAATTATAGCTATATTGTAGCGTTTAATTAGTGTTTTGTCACATTAATACACATTTAAAACAGCTGATCATAACTATTTAAAACCGGTATCAATGCTATATAGATTTTCTAATAACGATGTGACATTTGATTGATAACATTTATGGGCTGACTGTTCCTTAGGTCTCATCAAGTTTACAGGTAATCGTATAAAATGTAGAAGATGGCAAACTTTTGTGAGAGAGCGCACGTAGCACATATTGTGGGGTATAAACACAATATTTTGCAGTTTCTGTGACAAAATATTCAGCCTAATGCGGTCAATGGAAGTTTATTCACTTATATGCATATTCAATTTTTTTTTTTCATATGTAAAATGTATGCTATGTATTGGTGTCAGACAGTTAGTCAGCAGTTTCTTGATATAAAAATAAAACAGAACTGGAGACCATTAACTCTTTCGGTGTCGCAGATTACAATATACACAGGTAAATCAAAAAGGCTTTTGAGAAACAGCATAGATCCAGATGAGACGGCTCATAGTGAGCCTTCTTGTCTGAATCTACGCCGTTTGACAAATAGTCTATGAATTTTAGATATAAACTTAATTCCAATAGATAATTTGTTTAAAAATGCAGATTACAATTGTCCTCTGAAATTTGGCGCCGAAGGAGTTAGCATCCAGACGTTTTACGACCGCCACTTACACTAGCTACAGTGAAGATAAAAAGATTCTAAAAGAAATGACCCTTGAGAGCAATGGATTCAAAAAGGAATGACCCTTGAGAGCAATGGATTCTAAAAGGAATGACCCTTGAGAGCAATGTATTCTAAAAGGAATGGCCCTTGAGAGCAATGGATTCTAAAAGGAATGGCTCTTGAGAGCAATGGATTCTAAAAGGAATGGCTCTTGAGAGCAACGAACACACTCACAAAATTGAAAGCCGGCTTCCACAAGGCTGTATAAATGGTCGATATATATGTTTTCATTACGCTCTATTCAATAGTAAAATGCAAAATGAGAAGCGTAGACCGTAACCAGATTGCGCGGATGGACAGGCTGATCTGGATCTGCCCTTGTCGCATATTTCATAAAGTCAGTTTACTTGGAAGGAGAGCTCAGGGCGAAGACACTGTCCAGATTACGAATGCACAGCCTAGTTCAAGCTTACGCTGTTTGCTGTTCCCTATTTGCACTGGGACATTACGAAAACACGCCTATTCAAATATACAGAAAATTTCACCACCAAAAACTGAAAGTTTTCAGATAAAAATTCTCATATTTTTCATATTTCTGCTCAAAACATAGACTGTGGTACTCGTTAGAACCGCCTCAGCGAGGCGGTTCTAACGAGTACCCACAATCTATGTTTTTGAGCAGAAATAAGAAAAATAATGTATACTTCTGTAAACCCCAGTTTAACTATATAAAAGTGGGGTTTAAAGGGGGTCAAAATTATATAGGTATGTTTTTGTGATGGATAAAATCGGTTTTCTCACAAAACCTGGCACAGTATGCATTACAGCCGCAACGTCAGAAAGCGTATCCGCACAGTTTCATCAGAGTCTTCGTTGCCCGGATGAAGAAACTTTGCACTCTTGGCTATCCAAAATGCGCCAAGAGAAAATTCTGATTCGCGTTGTCTGATTTGAATCTTCGCTTGCGTAGATGTCAATAGGCACGGTTTCCCTCTTTGAGGTTCATTGCTTTGTCTTATTTGAATCTTCGCTTGCGCAGATATCATAAGGCATCGTTTCCCCAGTAAGCATTCAATATAAATCTATAGCGGGCCGTTATCGGCCCGTCAGAGTAGTTGACGGGCCGATAACGGCCCGCTGTAGATTTATAAAGAATGCTAGCTGGGTCCCTCGTTGAGGCTCATTAGCTCATACTCTTAATTATTTTTTCAGAGTCGATGATCTTTAAATAGTCTTAAGGTATCACCGTATGAGGGCGCACTAAATGAATTAATGCTAATATTTACATTTTTTTAAACATAGATAAATTAGTCCCGTGACCTACTAACACCCTGTCTGTCACCTTGTTTGGTGTCAGTTTATTTTAACTCGGAGTAATCCGAACCGCCACGATTTGAGCCGCAACGTCAGAAAATGTACTTCCTGACATGCGCGCACAGGGAAGAATCGGATCAGACTGCGCAATCGCGCAGTCTGATCCGAATCTTCACTGTGCGCATCCTGGATAGCTAAGGATACAACATGCAGAATATGAAGACTATAATCAGACTGCGCGGATGGACAGGCAGATCTGAGTCTCCGCTGGGCCCACATGTCAGAAGGTACGTTTTCTCGCGTTGAGCTTCATTTAATTTTTGTATTCAGTCTGCGACAAATAAGCGTCTGCAGTGGAATATTTACATGAATATATAATTTCTAACATATGATTGATACGTATTTTTTCATTGAAGAAATTATCGAACATATTTCTGCACGTGCAAATGCATTACAATGACAAAACGTGAGGTCGAGAAATGATATTATGTTGTCTTCAATACTTTTTAACTATGGCTTTAACATAAATGATAACCATTAACCCATTTATGCCGAATGGGCTCTTTTACCTTCACTCTTCGGACCGGTCCATTTCCAACATAACATTACGAAAACAAGCCTATTCAAATATAATGAAAATTTTACCACCAAAAAATGAAAATTTTCAGATAAAATTCTGATATTTTTCATATTTCTGCTCTAAACATAGATTGTGGGTGCTCGTTAGAACCGCCTCGGCGAGGCGGTTCTAACGAGTACCCACAATTTATGTTTTTGAACAGAAATAAGAAAAATAATGTATACCCCTGTAAACCCCAGTTTTACTATATAAAAATGGGGTTTAAGGGGGTCAACATTATATAGGCAAGTTTGCGTGATGGGAGTGCCTGGTTTGTTTTTTTATTATTGCCATGTTTTATAGAAATTCCTGTATTTAATGCAAACAGTCTTGACCCTGATCAGACGCCGCGTCTGATCTGGGTCTATACTGTTTGCCATTGTCCCTTTTATGGGACGACAGGCTTAAATGGGTTAAAGTGGTGGTCTTTTCAAAACAGTCGACTTTGATGTATTCTGCTACGTTTGCAAAATTAAGTGAAAAGACTTCTATATAATTAGACATAATAAACAGAATAGGTAACATCCTCGAGACGATTAACTGTCAAGAGTGCGACTAAAATACCCGACCTTGTGCTTTGATACATGTTTATGCCTGGTTTGAAATACAGTGAACTCTCATTATCTCAAACTCCAAGGGACTATAGTTTTCAGTTTGAGATAACAGTAGTTTGAGATAACGGGAGTTGAAAGTAAAGAATATATAAAGGCAAACTAAACCAACATTATTTAGTCTAGTTTGACTTAAGCAGTGGTTTGAGTTATCAGTGTTTGAGATAGCGAGAGTCAAGTGTATTGAAAATATTGTGGAAAAGAGGAGAATTCCTTAGGAGCAATTTCTCCCCTTTTACATAATATTTTGTTATCTGTTGTTAGATTTCCATGTTAAATAGTGACCAGATTTTTATTTTGAGATAAGCGGCTTTTCGAACCCCAGTTTTACTATATAAAAGTGGGGTTAAAGGGGGTCAAAATTATATAGGCATGTTTTCGTGACGTTATTTGATGTGTTTCTGGCTTCAATAGTCGAAGTCATCACTAGTCGAAGTCATCAATAGTCGAAGTCAACATACCAGCAAGTTAAACCGTAAATCGCAAGTCAAAGAGACATGAGTGAGTCTACTAACATATCAAAACTGCTGTATAAAAAACATCTTTTTGAAAAAAGGGAACACACAAAATAAATTAGTCGCAACGTAGGAAAACGTACTTCGGACATGCGCACATTCTTTCTGAGTTGCGGTTTTACGGCACAGTTAACCCATTGGGGTCATGTCGAGCGCAGTCAGTTTACCTAACCACACGTTTCCTGGGAAGGCTTAGTCCTCTAAGTGGTTAACCAGTACTTGTGCACACACTTTCGTAAGAAGCTGACAAATACCCTTCTTGAATCAGCAGAAGGGAGAGAACGACCGTAGAAAACATTACATGATCAGTCTCCCCGAAAGAATTATTGTCGGACTCGGCGGGGATCGAACCCGCAACTTCCTGATCACCAGTCGGACGCGCATCCGACTGAGCCACCAAGGCCGGCAAAAGTCAGATCCGTCTTAACTAGGCGCATTTTGGATAGCCAAGGATGCGTTTTTTCTTCATGCGGTCAACGAAGACTGATTAAACTGCACGGATACGCAGGCTAATGACACACCAGTCAGAATGTACTTTTTCTTACGTTGCGGCTCAATGAAAACTCTTTCCATTGGCGTGATTGGTAGACTGTGTCACAATCAGTGAGCCTTATTTTCTCTGGAAACCAAAAACAACAAGCAAATTCAGAGAATTTATGTGTTCCGCCTTTTAAAAAAATCCTGAAAAAAAATGACAATAATGTACCTAAGTGACAATGTAAAAAAATCTGATGATTTTTTCCAAACCACATTCAAATCTTCAGACCATGTAAAATGTGTGCAAAGTTTCAAAAAGATTTAAAACATTGCACACACAAGACACCCACTCTATATATACACTATTGAGGCAAAATAACTAAGTTCACAACATGAAAAAAGTAAAATACTGCTACTACTACTAATAATAATAAAATTGGAGGACAGAGAAAAACACACATGCATATCTTCAGACCATGATTAAATCACTTGTAAAGTTTCAGCAGAATCGGCGCAAACCTGTAGGAGGAGTTGAGCTCACAAGGTACCACCTATATACACCTCCATAGTACTGAAGCACGAAAAACGCCTAAGTTGAATATGTGAAAACCCCCCCCCCCCCAAAAAAAAACAAAAAAAAAACAGAGTTCTGTAAAAAGCACAAGCAACAAGCATATTCTCATACCATTAGTAAAACACCTGAAACACTTGTAGAGTTTCAGGAGGACTGGACTAAAACTGTAGGAGGAGTTGCGCTCACAAAGAACCTACTACCTATACACTTTCTTAGTATTCGAGCAAAAAAAAAAAAAAAAAAAAAAAAAAAAAAAGTTAAAATGTGAAAAAAGTAGAAAAATAATTCCAAGATTCCTTGAAAAGCAAATGCATATCCTCAGACCACCAGCAAAGCACTTGTAGTTTCAGAAATGTTGGTCTAAAACTGTAGGAGGAGTTGCGCTCACAAGGTACCTTCTAACTATACACCTGTATTGTATTCGAGCACAAAGATAGTCTTACTTAAAAATATGAAAAAAGTGGAAAAATCAGGATTCCGTAAAAAGCACATGCAGAAATTCAGACCATGATTGAAACACCTGTACAGTTTCAGAAGGATCGGCTCAAAACTGAGGAGGAGTGCGCTCACAAGGTACCTGCTACAAACTCGGAACCCTGCACCACGAAAAGCCGAAAACCATGTCCCATCGCTTTTCTTCGAAAAGGCGAGGGACAAAAAGCAACTAAAAATGAATGTTGCTAGCTGCAATTTTGAATGGCACTGTAAGGGTAAACTGATAGTACCATCAAAACATCGCAGAAATTATCCCCCTTCATCGCGATATGGTTTTGTTGTATTGGTGTGCCATAAAACCCAAATAAATCACATATAACATAGGGACAATATTTAAGTATGGCTGAATTGAGATAAGATTTGCTTCTCATCGCTTTCTTTGTTTAATTACAATTAAACTTAGCTGATTCGAACTCGTTTTTGAGTCTCTAGGAAATTCTTCCAATAGCTCAAGAAAACAAATATTAAGGATATTTTAGGAAAATGTGCTCATTTTATGATGAAAATATATGGTGTGTGTACTCTTTATAATAGCCTTATCGGGGCAATTCTAATGAGTATACGTAACACCCAACAAACCATTATTTTGTAGAAGATCGAAAACATATCCCTAAATTATTTCCATTTTCCTTCTAATCTGGAATTTGATTACCCCTCAGTGGCTGGAGCTACCCATGTCTAAAGCAAATTTCAATGGTCTCAAATATGTTCGAGCCACTGAAGTTCGGCTGTAATTTAATTATTTTGTTATTTTTAACTGATTTAACTAAATGTTTGAGTACACTCACCCCATCTTTGAATCTGTTTTCATAATTTATCCTTAAGCACATTTCTACACAATGTATGACTTCATCCACTAAAACATCTTTTTTTCTTTTTGCACAGCTTATATATCATTAAGTAGCTCAATAGTGATTGATATGCGAGCCAAGAACTAAATTTCAGGTCGGAAGTTACTGATGTTGGCGCTAAAATCGGTTAAGACATCATCTGTAGAATTTTCATACAAATGGATTTTCTCCTTCTCCGTTGAATCTGACCAGTCGTGTAGGAGATGAAATGGCTTCCAGGTTGTCGCAGCAACCAAATTGCCATTACATCCCGTATACGAATGGCGTAAAACCAGGGTAGTCGTTGCACGATTCCTATACATTTACAAAATATATGTGTATATTCAGATCAGACTGCGTCGATGCACAGGCGCTCTGGACAGGTCAATGTTACAAACGCGACACAGAACTAATCGCTCATCGAGATATCAATATAAACGTCATGTCACGCATTTATTTGTTTATATACCAATAACCTGCAGCTGATCAGAAATGTACACAGAAAATGCCTTCATACTTTTGTAACCGCAAACAGCTTATGCCACGGAAAACAGCGCTCTGATCCTGATCAAACCGCTCGTTCTATAGCGTCTGGTCTTTGTTTTGATTTTTGGGATGCTAGGCGTTTATGGATTAAAACCGAAACAAATATCCATAAATACTTCCACCGAAACATTAGTATCATTGTAATAATCATTATTTTTACCATTGAAGTATCAATTTACAATCTGGTCCGAAATACTAGATTAGTTGAGAGTCCCATATCACAACTACAGGTTCGACGCCACAGAATGCCATTACAAAAACCTGCCTATTCAAATATACTGAAAATTTTATCACCAAAAAATGATTTTTTTCAGATAAAAAATTTCGATATTTTTTATGTGTCTGCTCAAAACATAGATTGTGGGCACCCGTTAGAACCGCCTCAGCGAGGCGATTCTAATGAGTACCCGCATTCTACCTTTGAGCAGTAAAAAGAATAAATAAACCCCAGTGTTACTATATAAAAGTGGGGTTTAATACAGTCAAAATTATGTAGGCGTTTTTTTTCGTGATGGTCCATTTCACAACCTGGTGATGCGTCAAGAAAATGTTAGCTAAATGGCTACACTGGATATCTTGTTTGCCAGACATTCAAAAGTTTTAGACAATGGACTTGCTGAAATGTTAGGTCAAGAAGCGGTAAGGAGTTAAGATATTCCAATATTTAGAGTAAATATGGTATCAGAGTTAGTCGTAAGTTTAGTTTATTTCGATTGTTTAAACCTCAGCAATTATTTTCTCGATCTCTTCATTGCTGTTAATGAGTAAATTGAATCGGTTCGAGTACGGATTCATGTTTTTTTTCCTCTCCCATGACACGACCTCTGTAATAATCTAATATTCTGCCAAAGAATACATCGCCTTGTTCACTTTCTTGTTTGATGTGTGTTCAAAATCATTTGGGTTAAAGCTGTTATTGGCAGCTGTGGTTTATTCACAACTCGTTAGAAGTCCCACAGAAAGCGAGTAAATCAATTTCTGTAGACTTTGTCGGTGTATTAACTTTCATTTGGGAAATTGTAACGATTAAATTATTTAAGAAACCTATGTAAAACAAAATACTCGTGTTTAATATATTTTGTAAATTTGAGGTAATGGCGAAAATCTTGAACACTAATACCTTGCAAAAAGTATATATAGATGAGTAAAATCAAGCTCGACACCAGAAAGACTCTACCTGAATTTACCCCAATATTTGAAAAACTTGAGTATCCTAAAATATGAACATGTCCTTTTTGCTTCCTGATGATGTGTCTAAAACTGCTGGATGAGTGACAGACAGTGCATAACCTGATCAGCCCTTCAGATCTACCGGGTCATGAAATGTCATATAATTACAGTCGAACCTCGTTATCTCGAACTCGCTTATTTCGAATTACCGCTTATCTCGAAGTGAAAATCTGGTCCCTGTTTTAACATGAAACTATGACAACACGTAACAAAATAATGTGGAAAAGAGGAGAAATTGCTCCTAAGGAGCAATTTCTCCTCTTTTCCACATTATTTTATATATATATTTCTAACTTCAGGAGTCAAATTACATATTCATTTGTTAAATGTGGTTGTTTAATTTATTGTTTTCCTCACTCTCTCAACTCTTATATGTCGAAGTACGGACATCTCGAAGTGTTTCAGTGAGTCCCTTGGAATTCGAGATAACGAGATTTGACTGTATTTACAAACAAAAAGTCGACCGAGGTGGTATTTTTCTTATAGATCTTGACCATTTCATACGTCCAGCTGCAGTCAGGTGTATACAATAGGTTCAAGAGGAGGTTTCTGGAGTGTATGGGACTATTATTTCTCAGAGACCTCGACGAGAAGTTTGTATATACTAGGATGGCATGATGAAACGGGTCTACAGTCCGTTTTCTGTCCGACTTATTTCGATGCATTTTGGACAACCAAGTTGTTCCCGTAGTGAAGACAGATAGAACAATCAAACGAAACAAAGAAATGGAGTCAGCAGCATTTATATGTATTAAAAATTTAGGGCAAACCTGATATGAAGTTTAAGTCTTCCAATAGTTAGTGTCAGTACGTTACTAAAGTGATACAGATGCACCGTTTTATCTGGGCCTTAGTTTTGCCAATCTGCACCAAAGACGCCAATCTGCACCAAAGACTATTTTCGCCCGACACGTCAGTTTACATTACGAAAACATGCCTATTCAAATATATTGAAAATTTTACTACCAAAAAATGAAAATTTTCAGATAAAAAATTCTGATACTTTTCGTATTTCTGCTCTAAGCATAGATTGTGGTACTCGTTAGAACCGCCTCGCCGAGGCGGTTCTAACGAGTACCCACAATCTATGTTTTTGAGCAGAAATAAGAAAAGTAATGTATATCCCTGTAAACCCCAGTTTTACTATATAAAAGTTGGGTTTAAGGGGGTCAAAATTATATAGGCATGTTTTCGTGATGTTTATGTCAATGTGGGAGGTGATAATATCGAACACCAAAACACGAACCCGAGTGCACCAGAGGATTTGTTAAAGAGGAGCATTTGGCGATAAGTCTGGGATAGTTTTTTTCTTATTTCTCCATAAACACATATATTGTGGGCAATAATCAGAAGCTCCTCGGCGAGGCGCTCTAATTAGTACCAACCACATGCTTTATTAAGAACTGGAGAACATTATCCCAGAATCAACATCAAATACTCCGCCTTAACAATTCCTCTTGACTCATTGATCATTTCTAATAAAACAATGGTTGGCTGTTTATAAACACCTAATTAGGCCGTGTCCTTTTTTGAATGTATTGAATAATTCAGTGATTCGTGTTATTGTTCGGATTATATAATGAAATGTTATTGGCTCCTGGTACTTTTTATAAGGTAAAAACTTCAGCACAGGTGCTAGGATGAATTAACATAAAAACATTTCAAGGAGGTTAAATCAAGATTGTCTGCACGCTACTATACCGATATGAATAATGTAATCCTAAATGATTACAGTTGAACCTACTATATAACCTGGCAGCCAGTTTAAAGTCACCGCATGCACCCAAAATATTCTGACGCCTTATCTCCTCACTATATTTGCCCCGCAATTTGAACAAGTCAGTTGTACTGCAAAACCCAAGTGTTATGTTTTGACATCTACTTCATCGTTAAATATCACAGCACTGTTGGACAAAATATTATAGATCTTTCGAGCTCACATATAACATGTTTAGGGACATTTACGAAGACAACGATGACTCGTACATAAAAATGAAGTAAAAAAACAAAACAAAACAAAGCAAAACAAATTAAAAAACACAACAACAACAACAACAACAACAACAACAATTTAACCACGTTTATATAGTGAGTATGCTAAATTGATATCCGATTTTTGGGGGCGGTTTACCGCCACCAGATTTACCATACCGCATTTCAACAATCCGTTCAGCTGAAAAATACCTACCTAATACCTGCCTAAAATCGCCCCAAAATAGTTCCCTGCTAACGCTTATAACGCTAAATTCTGCATTTAAACATATTAGCTTTATACATTCCGATGCTTATAAATAGCGAATAAATGAACAAAAGCAAAGGAAACGTTAAACTTTTGAAAAAATAAGATTTTGATCATATTGTGTACAATATCGGCGGGCGAATATGAATACTCCAGTATTCCAGCAAAGCAAACCAAATCTACAGCATTGTCTAACAAGCAGAGGTGATTTAGGAATTTGCAATACAGGGGGAGCTCTCCAAATGTGAAACAGAGGGATGGGAAGCGTCAAAATCCACAAGGTACGAGGCTTTAACTCACCTATTAAATATTCTGCTTGTATTCTTTTCTTTCTACTTATCTAGTGCCCTAGTAAAAGCTGAGCGAGAGATATTGCTGGAATTGACCAATTTGACCTGTATTTCTCGGTAATATAGACGGGACATTTCGTAGCAGATCATTTCGTACCGTTGTAACAGTTAGCCTAAGTTCTGCTTCATGCAAACAATAACAAAACAGCTCTTAAAATACTTACTTTCTACCCTTATTATCAGAATTGTCTAACAAGAAGAGGTGATTTTAGGAATTTGCAATAGACGGGGGCGGGGGGTGGGGGGAGACGGGCTCCCCAAATGTGAAACAGAGGGATGGAAAGCGTCAAAATCCACAAGGTGCGAGGTTTTAACTCACATTTTAAATATTCTGCTTGTCTTCTTTTCTTTCTACTTATCTAGTGCCCTAGTAAAAGCTGAGCGAGAGATATTGCTCGAAATGACCAATTTGACCTGTATTTCTCGGTAATATAGACGGGACATTTCGTAGCAGATCATTTCGTACCGTTGTAACAGTTAGCCTACGTTCTGCTTCATGCAAACAATAACAAAATAGTTCTTAAAATACTTACTTTCTACCCTTATTATCAGAATAAAATATTTAGAGAATATGATTGGCATTTCCTGCCAACATAATGCTATCTGGTGATTGAGTTGTTCCCCTTGTGTCATCTGTAAGGGGGCGAACTGCACCGTCCGTCACATTGGTATTTGTAACCGGTGAACGGTACGCATGTAAAATCGGCGAGGGGGGTATCAGTTTCCCATAAGTGGAGTGAATAGGGATATCTCAATTTCAACCATAAATACATATATGTCTTACTGAAATGTAGATATCTCTAATTGAAATACAGATATATGTATTTAATTTAGATTTCAAATACAAATAACAAATATATGCATTTCGATTAGAGATACCTGTACTTTAAATGCAGATAACGAGAATTCAGCTTAATTAGAGATATCTCTAATTGAAATGCAGACACCTATATTATGATCAAAAATAGAGATTTCAGTTTTGTGGGACTTTTACCCAGAGCTCTGCCTTGGAGGCGTCAAGCAGCCCATCAATTTCGCTAGCCTCGATGGGGGACACTTATTACCCGATAATAAGTGTATGCCGGTAATAGGTACCGAGAGTGACAATACACAATCGTTCGTTCGCATACCTGAGATGCATTTTACTACTCTTCAAGAATTTTCTGGAGAACTTAAACAAAATTCTATCTTTCATTTTTGTTGTGATCCTAAACATTATGAAATGGAAAATACAGCAAAAAAAAAAAAAAAAAAAAAAAAAAAAAAAAACTAAAAAAATAAACCCAGAAACGTTCAGCAATCAGTATGTCGATTTACGGCAAGTCGTAAAATCAAATTTATTTCAATATTTCAGATAAAAATGCAAGGCTATGCTTCATTCCTCAAGACAATTTGCTAAACTATAATTGAAAAAGAAAGAAATAACTTCAAAAACCAAATGTATTTTGCATTACGACAGTTACCCCCTGTAAAGAGGACAGATTACGATTTTTCCGCTGACTTTAGTACTACCTTAAATGGGTAAAACCTCAAACGGGTTGTCATTATTGAGTATTGTTTATGTATTGTTTCTTTTTTATTTGAACGTAAATCCCAATAAGTTAAATAGTTCTGGCAACGCCCCCCATCAGCACTCTTAGTGCTTTGATTCAGTTTGTTGCTGTGTGTTTACCTGAATTAATAATCTAGTTAATATTTGCAAATAAACACAACGTACTAAATAGTAGTTTACAGAACAAAACAAACAAATGTGTCCCTATGGATGTATCGTGTCTGTGTACCAAATAGTAGTTTACAGAACAAAACAAACAAATGTGTCCCATGGATGTATCGTGTCTGTGTCTACGTTAGAGCATGGTATTAGCCCTTCTACGGGTGATATCTACTGACATCCGTGGATTATCCCTTTGCACAGCCGCACGAATCAAAGTCAACGAATAAATATTAATGTGGCATATTAAAAAGGACACAAATAAGTTTGACAACCAAAAAGGGACTTTGTTAATATGTCGCATTTACCTCCATGCTTGGACACATAAATGTCAATCTTTATAAAAAAAAAAAAATAAAAAAAAAAATAAAATAAAAATAAAATCTAGCGGTCATACAGTGTTGAAAGATTGACATTACATTTACCATTACATGACTATACCTGTTTGAAACCGAGGTCGAATGGGCTGTTTCAACTGTTGTTTGAATTTTTTTTTTTTTTTTGCATAAAATACTAGCTTGTTTACGTAACGTTGCATGACATAATTTGCCGCCCTAGAATAAGCATTTTCTCAAATTTTGTTGACGTACTACATGCGACGTTTTTTTTTTTTTTTTTTTTTTTTAGATGATTTTGCGGCTTTTCGGTAAGAAGTATAAATGGAATCATACACAAATTGCAAGAACAGCCCCTGTTTGTTTGATTGCATTAAGATTTTCCGGCTCCCTCGGAAAATATCTGAATACTCGGCGGCCTTGTGTTCAAACAACTTCTTCGGTATCCGGCCAATGTTAATGTATGAGAAAACAACGTGTGATCCTTCTATTCTTTGACTTTTTGTGTGCCTACTGGGAATGATACACGGATGCAAGGTAATGATGAATGCCTCTGAGTACATATGTATTTAGCTCAGATCGGACTGAATGAGTAATTTTGGTAAGTTCAGTCTTATCCACAGTTCCACTCACCTTCATTACTTTGATATTATTTTCGTTCTTCATGCTTCAATCAACTTCTGGAACACAATTACATTACAATATATATTCGCGAGTTCATCCACTCATCTGTTATCCCATTTGTTTGCTCAAACTGGTATACTCAGTAAGTTTAAACACTTAAATTTCTCGAGTACTTTTGCATTATAGAATACGACTTTAGTCGTCGTAACTTCCATTGTCGCAAACCGTTATGCCAAATGCATTTTCAAACAATAATATTCCGTAGTTTTAAATAGCGTTTGTTTAGTTTTGTACTTTGATAAAATTTTATTTCGTAATTTGTTCCACTACTATAAAACGTACACCTCCAGAAGTCGTCCACACTGACATTGATGTCAACAGAAACAACTTTATCAAATAAAGGAAACATCGTCACGCCTCCTCTTTCTCGGACATATTTACATTGCAAAATGCAGTTTCACATGTTAGGACACTATTTTTCTAAAAACAGCGACAACAAAACTAGCAAACAACAATGTTATTAAGTCCATTGGAAATTAGAAAAAATAATAACTTCTCGGATAGTTACACATTACAGAATACGACTTCATTCGTTTTAACTCCGGTTTCCTCAAACTATAATCATCAATTGAGCAGTCATGTGAGAAAACGTACTTTTGACATATGCACCCAACGAAGACTCAAATCATACTGCGCATGCGCGCAGTCACATCAAACTTCGCCATCCGCATGAATTTGACTTTGCATCCTTGGCTATCCATAATGCGCGCAGTGAAGATTCAGATCAGACTGCGCGAATGCGCAGTCTGATCTGAATCTTCGCTTGGCGCACATGTCCGAAGGTATACTTTCTGACATTGCGGCTCAAATAGATTAGATTCTAGTTTTTACTATAATATACTATTAAATTACACCTGTTATTCTCAATCTGATTTGGTCAATTGGCAATTAGTAACACACTGAAACAAGGAAATCTCTCGCATCTTCCTTGTTGAACACATTTACTGACCTATGCGACTGAATAACATTTATTTCTCAATTTTGGCCGATTGGCATAGTAAACCAAACAAACGTGTTCGTTTTGACTTCTTGGATACAGTTTTACATCGCAGAATTCCACAGAATACCAACTCACTCTCTTCAGACCGTCACTTCAGATAAGGCGCTTTTTTCAATCAAAAAGTATTGATATGTTTTTTTTTTTCCACAAAAGCATGCTAGTACTCATTCGAAGCGCCCGGCTTATCAATCAACTAGAATATGGTGTAGGTAAACATTAGAAGCGCCTCACTGAAGCGATTATTATGAGTACCTTAACATATGTTTTTCTTGGATAAATAAAAAAAAATATTTATCTGACTTCAACTCTTATCTGGAGTTATGCCTCGAATTTCTCATGTTTAATTGGCAACTAATAAAATATCAGTATGACCTGCATCATGAGAAAAAGACCCTTACTGCATGACCGGACAGTGAAGGACGGACAATCAGGAGTGTCTTTTCTGTATACAGAATCATTATACAATAACAAAAAAAAAAAAAAAAAAAAATAGAAAGAAAAAAAGCAATGTTTCTGTGTTTCTGAACTGCAAAACAAAAAAGTAAGACTAATACCTTATTTTTCTGTTCCAACAAAATATTATTTATAAAGTGGTCCGCAGTTTCTTGTACATATACTTTATACTGAGGAATAAACAATACAAATGTACCTACAGTTGTTGGTTTACATACGCATACTTTGCCATTTAATAGCGTTGCATTTTAGGGTCAGTATATAGCGTATAACATATCGACGGACGGAGAAGACCCTGCTCAGACTACGTGGGATATCAACTTGATCTGGGCCTTCGTTGTTCCTTTAAGGCGTAAGAACTATTTTCTCACGTCGTGTATCAATCGTCACCATATTTACCCAAAGTGTCCGGACCTATTAACTCCTTACCATACCTCTAAATTTAGAACAAGCAGTTTGAGTTGAGGTTTAATGGCACTGTCAACGATAACTACTACCGGTTGATGTGTATTTTGGAGGAGTGGCAGTTCCAAATCAGACGCCGCATTCTGTAGCGTCTGCATGATCTGTCTACCCTGTTTGCTCAGGTCTGTCCGAATACTTAGGGCAAATACGGAAGGGAAGAAATAAGAAAATAATCTTCTTGCTAATATAAACTCGGCACTTTAGTGATAATAACATTCCCTACGAAATCTAGCATGGGTTCTAGGAGAAATGATCTTTGTACGCAATTTATACCTTGGTTGAAGACCGATCTACTTTTGACATATCTTATCTTGCTTTTAACTCGTCTTTTGATATAGACACACGTATACTTTCATCTTGATCTCTAAACTCACAATCGCACTTTTAATCCTCACTATATATATACGTTTTTACCTTTTTTTTTTACTAACGCTTTGCACCACTTTGCACACGGAGGGTGTCGCAGAAAAAAAAAAAAAAAAAAAATATATATATATATATATATATATATATATATATATATATTGTGCAAACCCCATGTTATCCTCCGCATCTCTGCGGTCTAACAACTTGTTAAACAGTTCGCTTTTTAGAAGTTACAAAATTGAATGCGTATATAAAATATGTTGGCTATCAGGTTGCTAACTATGCGGTTTGATCCGGGTCGGCACGTTGCACACGCATTTGTGTGATTTTCTGTGCGCTGTTTATTGGATTGATTGTTTACAATCGAGACAAAGTATTTCCTTCGTTTGTACAAAATCCAGGAAATGTTTATGTATAGCCGCGCTATTCTTGTGGAAGTGACATCAGAGAGCCGTGTAAGATGGGCTATCTGTAAAACCTGGACTGATCAGACGCCACAGAACGCGGCGTCTGATCAGGTCTGCAATGTTTGTTTTAATTACAGGATTAAGGCTTAAACGAAACAGACAACCCCATTCAGGACCAATTTCCCAAATACACCCAGAGACAATCGACCCATCAGTACTGTTAGTGCTTTGATTTATCAAGATCGGAGTGTTATCTATTGGTTTATGTTGGTCGATTAAACAGGTGAAAAGTTCATTATTGAAAAACAACGTAGCGTATTTAGCATTTACCCTACACAGTCGGACCAAGTGGCATATGCCACAATCGAACAGAATGTCATTTGCAGCAAGCAATTTGAATCCTGACCATATTTAAAGTAGCAGTTTAGTTTAAGCATATTGTATTTGCTAGTCAGTGTGCGTATTAAAAAAATATGAAACAGCAACATCAGAATCTGAATGAAAGCTGTAAAACTTATAAGGTTCATCTTGAACGGTTTGTGTCAGTATAAGTGGATACTCACAAATTTATAGACTGGACATATGATATTTAACACCACCACCGACACAAACTGTTCTGGGTCTGCACTGATTGTGCAGGGTTGTAATCCGAATACAAAGGATATATATGGAACTTTGAAATATTACGGGTTGATAAAAATGCAGAAGCAGTTGTTGTAAATATAGGTAATAGAAATATTTTCATGTGATATATGCACTCAAAATACAGTCGATTCTCGTTATCTCGAAGTCCAAGGGACTCTCTGAAATACTTCGAGATATCCGTACCTCGACATATCAGATGTGCAGAATTGAGGACAAAAAACTGCCATATTTTAAGAATGAATAAGTAATTTGACTCCTGAAGTTAGAGAGATACAGAAAATATTGTGGAAAGCTTCTTAGGAGCAATTTCTCCTCTTTTCCACAATATTTTGTTACCTGTCGTTAGATTTGCATGTAAAAACCGGGACCAGATTCTCACTTCGAGATAAGCGGTTATTCGAGATAAGCGGTCGTGGTAACGAGAGTCGACTGTAATTGTTTTTATATATATCTAATAAAAAAACAGTAACGTTCATAAGAAACGCATAACTGGTTTGTTATGACTCCGCTGGACCCGTAAATGGCCCGTGGACTCCTCTAACTCACTTTTTGCACAGATCTATTTGAATTTCAGGCAGCCAGGCTATTTATTATTTTCCTTCTGTTTAATAGAAACGGTGGAGAGCCCAACGTGGTCCTGTTTATAGTTTTCTTGTGTTCTTGCTTCAGAAAGCCTTTGGTCCATTGGCCTTGTTTCAACATTGTGTTTGTGTTTATATGTGTTTCACTCTGACGTTTCCTTGATGAGGTAGAGGACAACCCCTACCCCCCATGCAGACCAAACATATATTTGTAATTTGCATCAGAATTAAGGGCTAGGTTTCGCGCGAGTAAAACTGGTCTCCCCGCCCATCCACTCTCCAGTATTTTCTACAGACCATTCCGAGGCGGTTGCTTTGTTGCAGTCAATATTTGTTTGTGCTTTGGTGGTTTCATATGTGACATTTGTTTTGTTTTTATTTGTTACTAATCTCTCCTTTTGGTGCCTCGGGAAGGTTGTGCTTCGTTATTGGGGTGCTGTGCTTCTTATTGTGGCATTTTCTATCTAATACTTATATTTATTCTTATCTATATTTATACTGTTCATTGGCGACGCTAGGCGCTAATGGGTTAATCTGAGAAAGAGCCTAGTCACTAATCAAAAATTTGTTTCAGGTGCAATTCCGGAAGAAAATAATTTGGAGAGCATTTCGGGATTTTAATGAAAGTTCAAATACTTGTTCTTCGTGATTCATGCCATCGGTTAAATTAGATAACGGCAGGCATTTCCTAGATATCTTCACTTATATATATTTCTAAAGTGCGTGATTTCGGATGATGACGTGACCTCAGAGAATATGTATGTGTGTGCTGCGGAAAAACAAGTTTAAATAGTGCAGTATACTTATTTGTATTGTACAGCACCACAAAACGCCATAATAAGCGTCATAAAGCATAAGAATAGCAGAAAGCTCTTACACCTAAGTATGCTCCTGTTAACCAACAGCGGATTATCAATATTCTAATTTATTGTATAATGAGTTAAAAGTTGAGAACATCGTATAAAGAGTTAAAAGGTGAGAATATCGCATACAAAGTTAAAAGTAGAACATCGTGTAAAACATTAAAAAGTAAGAACATTGAACAGAGTTAAAAGTGGCGAGTATCAAGAAATAAAAGTTGATCGTATAAAGACTTAAAAGTTGAGAATATCTTAAAAAGAGATTAAAGTGGAGAACAACGTAAAGAGTTAAAAGTGGTGAACAACGTATAAAGAGTTAAAATGTGGAAAACATCATATAAAGAGTTAATTGTGGAGAACAACGTATAAACTTAAAAGTAGAAAACATCTTGAAAAGAGTTAAAAGTGGAAAAAAAACGTATAAAGAGTTAAAAGTGGAGAACAACGTATAAAGAATTAAAAGGAGAGAACAACTTAAAATGAGTAAATTAAAAGTGGAGAACAACGTAAACAGAGTTAAAGTAGAGAACATCATAAAAAGAGTTAGAAGTGGAGAACATCATTTAAGAGTTAAAAGTGGAGAACAATTTATAAAGAGTTAAAAAAAAGAGAAGAACTTCAAAAGAGTTAAAAGTGGAAAACGACGTATAAAGAGTTTAAAGTAGATTATATCTTAAAAGAGATAAAAGTAGAGAACATCATATAAAAGGTTAAAAGTTGAGAACATCGTATAAAGAGTTAAAAGTTGAGAACATATTATAAAAAGTTTAAGTAGAGAACAACGTATCAAGAGATAAGAGTAGAGAACATCTTAAAAAGAGTCAAAAGTGAAGAACAACATATAAAGAGTTAAAAGTAAAGAACACCGTATAAAAAGTTAAAAGGAGAAAATCGTGTAAAACATAAAAGTTGAGAACAACATATAAAGAGTTAAACGATGAGAACAACGTATAAAGAGTTAAAAGTAGAGAACAACGTATAAACAGTTGAAAGCGGAGAACAACGTATAAACAGTTGAAAGCGGAGAACAACGTATAAAGTGTTAAATGTGGAGAATAACGTATAAAGAGTTAAAAGTAGAGAACAAAGTATAAAAAGGAAACATCTTAAAAAGAGTTAAAGTACAGAACGACGTATACAGAGTTAAAAGTAGTGAACATCGTATAAAGAGTAAAAAAGTAAAGAATATCGTATAAAAAGTTAAATGTTGAGAACATCGTATAAAGAGTTAAACGTTGAGAACATCGTATAAAGGGTGGAGATGAAGAGCAACGTATAAAGATTTAAAAGTAGAGAACAGCGTTTACAGAGTTAAAAGTGGAGATGGTATAAAGAGTTTAAGTGGAGAACAAGGTTTTAAGATTGAAAGTGGAGGATATCGTATAAAGAGTGAAAAGTTTAGAACATCTGATTAAGGGTTAAATGTTGAGACCGTCGTATAAAGAGATACATGTTGAGAACGTCGTATAAAAAGTTAAGAACATCGTATAAAAACTTAAAAGTTTAGAACATCGTATAAAGACTTAAAAGTAGAGAACATCGTGTAAAAAGTTAAAAGTGGAGAATAACGTATATAGAGGTAAAAGCTGAAACTATCGTTTAAAGAATTAAAAGTGGAGAACTTTTTAAAAATAGTTAAAAGTGGAGAACATCGTATAAAAAGTTTAAAGTGGAGAATATTTTTAACTTAAATTGCAATGCAGTAAAGTGTCATTTATATAGCTAACAGTTAAACTATTAACAAATGATTATAAAAAAAACAAAAAAAAAAAAACAAAAAAAAAAAACAAAAAAAAAACAAACAAACAAAAAAAAAAAAAAAAAACACACAAAAAAACAAAAAAAAAAACAAAAAAAAACCACAACTCCCCCCCCCCCCCCCCCCAAAAAAAAAAAAAAAACAAAAACAAAAACAAAAACACAAACAAAAACAAAAAAACAAAAAAAAAAACAACAACAAAACAACAACAACAAAACAACAACAACAAATTTATGCCGAAAACGATGCCAGAATATGATTTTGGTGTCTGTACTAGATAAAATATAAGTGAAGATACCCAGGAAATGCCACAATCACGAAGCACAGCTTTCTTAAGGCACAAAAAAAAGTAGAAATTAGGACCAATTAAAAAAGAAACACTACATATGAAACCACCGACGCACAAAGAAGTACTGCAGCAGAGGAACCGTCTTAGAACGGTAAGTATTAATGAACTGAAAGCTCCCCTAATACACATCTATCAAATCTCTGCCTTTCCTTTCAAACATCGTTTATACATTAAAAAGGCGTAAGACAATCAAAATGGGTTGTGCAAAGCAAAAAGGTGTCTTTCCAGCATACGCGGAGAGGGAAGGTTTGATCAGACTGTGCGCATGATATTAGCCTATGTTGTCTGCTGATAGAATCCTAGGATACTATAGAATGTATGGACGGACAGCAATGGCCTAAGAGAGACTCTGTGCATGCATAGCATGATCTGAGCATGCTACAAATTTTATGCACATGCTGTAAGGCACCTTTCATTGGGCTCGTTCTAAATGAGAAATGTACTCACGCACGCAAGTAGGTGATTATAAAGCTATCTAGCATTTAATGCAATGTCAACTGTAGGTGACCGGAACTCCTAATTGTAAGGGTACTTGATATACTCGGTAATGTTTCTGCCATATTTTACAAGAGAGATAACCTATCAGACTTTCAGGGTCCAGTTGTTCAAAGCATCGTTAGCTTAACGAGCTCGTTAGAGGTCAAAATGTTAACTGTTCTAGTAAGTTCAATATTTAATTCATAAGTATTTTTGCTGAAAAAATGTGAGTAGCTTTTGCAAATGCAAAAGCTACTCACATTTTTCAGCAAAAATATTAGCGTACATGCCATATTAAATGGTCAAAATTTTAACGATTCGTTAACTAACGACATCGTTAGTTTTGAACAACTGGACCCTGAGTGCTTACCTGCGCATCTCTCCTGAATAGCGGTCTACTCTAAAATGAAGGAATTCGCTCCCAAAAGGCAGCATTGTTTTCCTTTTAGAACGGATCCCTTTTCAGAAGGTAGGTAGAACAATTTTGAGTCTTATCGCCTCTGTACGAGTATCATTTCGCCTTAATCTAACATTCGAAAGGAAACAAATAAAATTGTCATGTCTACTCCGGTCAACAACTGTCATATAAGGCTATTCAAAAACTCAAGACTATAAACAAAGGGTATATTTATCGGTAAGTTTCCAGTTGGGGTACGGCTGATGACCGTTGACTAAATATTTGAAACTTTATCTCCGGTCACGTGAGTTTAAAATGCTTTGTTATACAGGCCATATAATTATAGGGTAATTGCACTGATATTGGTGAGTTGGGATATTAAAGGGCGCGAGCTTGAGCGCGTCCTTTGATATCCCAACGAGGGGCAATATTTACCAATACCAGTGTAATAACCGTTTTATTATATATTTAATGATAAACACTTTGCGACGTTTTCAGCTGTTTATAGCATCCAGATAGGCATTTTCATTACGTAAAATTCACAGCCTGTACAAATACGTGTCAAATTTGGCGCGATGTCATTGCCCGAAAACTCTAACTTGGACTTGTATATCCGTGCATAATGAGCCATCACGAAAACACGCCCATATAATGTTGACCCCCTTAAACCCCACTTTTATATAGTAAAACTGGGGTTTACAGGGGTAAACATTATTTTTCTTATTTCTGCTCAAAAAATAGATTGTGGGTACTCGTTAGAACCGCCTCGGCGAGGCGGTTCTAACGAGTACCCACAATCTATGTTTGAGCAGAAATATGAAAAATATCAGAGTTTTTTATCTGAAAATTTTCTGTTTTTGGAGGTGAAATTTTCTATACCTTTGAATAGGCGTGTTTTCGTAATGGCTCTGTGCGGCTTTACATATCCAGATGTCAAATTGTGTAAGCTAAGCAGCTTCTTGACCTTCAAACACGCCTAGTTTAAAGGAAATGCATAGACGTTCAGCGGGACACCTATCAAAATTGTTTGCTTCTTCTACTGCGAAAACTTGGGCCCAGTTGTTCAAAGCCAACGACATCGTTAGTTAACGATTCGTTTAAATTTACACCGAGTGATACGCAAATATGCTGAAATTGTTTGCTAAAAAATGTGAGTAGCTTTTGCAGTGCAAAAGCTACTCACATTTTTTCAGCAAACAATATCAGAATATTGTGCATTAAATCTGCTAAAACAGTTAACAAAATGACCCTTAACGAGCTCGTTAAGCTAACGAAGCTTTGAACAACTGGGCCCTCGTGTTCAGTGCCGTACGGCGACCCTAAAACGCCTTACCGTACCTCATTATACTGCAGATTATATTTTATTTCATTTTGGATGACATTTTAATTACTTTGAAAAAATCGAATACCGCTTCCTTTGCTAGGGGCGTATGCAGCCTTGCAAACTACAGTATTGCATATGAAGACTTAATAAACCGAGTCTCCGATTTTCGTTCTTTTGTGTGTTCTCTGTTCTCAAGATAACCTTTTAGATTTTTTTTTTTTATTTTACTTCACTGCAGCTGGTATTAAGTGCCGTGTGGCGGCCGTTAAACGTCTCCCCGTACTTCATTATAGTGCAGATTATATGTTATTTGGATAATTTCCTTTGGGATCATTGAGCCCATTCTGGTTACTTTGAAAATCGAATACCGCTTCCAGCGCTAGGGGGGCGTATGCAGCCTCGCATACTACATTAATGCATACGAAGAGACTTAATAAAAGCTACCCTCCAATTTCCGTTCTTTTGTGTGTTCTTTGTTATGAAAGGAAACCTTTAAGATTTGTATTATTCAAATAATATACTGTCTATGCGTAGCCTCATGAAGATGTTCGTTGGCCACTTACAGAATCACGGGATACATAATCCGAAAGCGAAAGCTCTCACAGGTCAATGCGTAGTTTTTTTTTTTGTGTGGATTTTCCGCCGCCATTTTGTACAAGGGACATACATTTTGTGACTTCCTGCTTGCTTTCCTGCATAACACTTCCCTTCTGTATAGGGATCTACTCTAAAAAGAAAGAATTTGATCTCATGAAGAGTATATTGTTTTCTTTTGATATTTTGAGAATCGATCCCTTTTTCAGGAGGGAGCAATACCAATTTTGCCAGAACTGTCTTACTCTCCCTTGTATTTATATTAACTCCACTTAAATTTCGATATGCTGAAGACATCTTTTTTGCTTGAGGCTTCCCAGGCATCTACGGAATAGGATTGTGTGTTAGACATTTATCAGTCCACAGTATGTGCTGCGAACTCTTTCAGAACTGTGTGGACACAAAGTAGGAACATTTGTCCTTTTTATCACAGAAAACAAGCTTAAATGCTGATTTTTTTTTGAGGCAGACCGGAATGGCTAATGTGTAAGATTTATAAGGCTCATTGAAAATGATAATACCTGATCGTAAAGTAGTAGCCTGCTAAACTACAATGATCAGTCATTTGAAGTATGAGATAGTATCTGTTTAAACCTTTTAAACGCTAAATTATGAGCTGATTACATTTGTGAGTTTTGTTTAATGTTTACCCATACTTTACTTTTTGAGGATTGTACAAAATATCATTGATGATCTCTGTGTCGTCATTTGATTTTAATCAAACTCGGGCAGAAAAGCCTTGTAGTTGCTTTGCTATGATCGTGACAAACTCTCCATGCCTTAGATGCATGTCATTATTTGCAGTATTGATATTGTGCATATGTACACATCACACATGTCGTCACAGAAAATAGCCTACCAATAAGATAAAGAGGAAGTCATTACGAAAACACGTCTCTTCAAATATATTGAACATTTTACCATCAATAAATGATAGTTTTCTGATAAAAATTCTGATATTTTCTATATTTCTGCTCTAAACATATATTGTGGGTACTCGTTAGAACCGCCTCGCCGAGGCGGTTCTAAAGAGTACCCACAATCTATGTATTTGAGCAGAAATAAGAAAAATAATATAAACCTCTGTAAACCCCAGCTTTTACCATATAAAAGTAGGGGGTAAAGATTATAAAGGTATGTTTTCATGATGAAACAAAGTCAGACAGCACCGCTATCATCAACTAAAAGCAAAGCGACCAGTTCCTTCTTCCCTAATGAGTTGGTCATAAAAAAGAAAGAAAGAAAGGCAAAACATACAAAAAAAACCTGCAATGGACAACATAAGGTCAAGTCATTTCAAGACATTATTTGGTGACGACGTCATCGGTTCTTTTTTCTCACCTATTACATGTCAGAAAGCTTGAAGTAAGGCTTGCATGCCGGCTAAAGAAATATACGGCTACCCAGGAAAAGCCACAGCCACGGAACACCACCCTGAATAACATGAGATGACTTCACAGAACAACACTTCAACGAAAACAGAATGAACAAACATAGATGAAATGCAACAGCAAACACTTGTAGGATTTTCAACCCAGTTTTAGTAGTCCCCAACAATCGGCCATAATCCTGATATAAGTCGACTCTTGTTATCTCGAAGTCCAAAGGACTCTTTGAAATACTTCGCGATATCCGTACCTCAATTGATCAGATTTGCAGAATTGAAGAGGAAAGAAATCGAACAACCACATTTAGCAAGTGAATATGTAATTTGACTCCTGAAGTTAGATATATATTGAAAATATTATGGAAAAGAGGAGAAATTGCTCCTTAGGAGCAATTTCTCCTCTTTCCCACAATATTTTATTAGATTTCCATCTTAAAACAAGGACCAGAATTTCACTTCGAGATAAGCGGTTATTCGAGATAAGCGAAGTCTAGATAACGAGAGTCGACTATAGTTCCAGCTACACATAATTGTTGGGGACGTGACCAGGTGTTCATCAGATATTATTGCGACCTTTGTTGCACGCTCCCAGCTACCATTCTTTATAAATCTATAGCGGGCCGTTATCGGCCCGTCAGGTCATCTGATGGGCCAATAACGGCCCGCTATAGATTTACTGGGCTGCTTTCGATACTGCACTGGCATGAGCTAGGGATACCTCTATTTGGATCCCTATTTTCTAAACACCAGTGAATACGCACATTTGTTTTTTTTAGAAATTTGTTGGTTAAAATCTAGTGACAACATCTAGCGATAATACTTCGTAGTATCCTTTAAAATATGTAACTCTTTTACTAGACTGATTGCAAACGGACAGACAAATATAATAAAGCCATCGGAGACATGGTTTTATTATATTATTTGTCTGTCCGTTTGCGGTTTTGAAAGCTTAGAATCGTTAAGGTGTGTTAACAGTGTTTTCTCTTTTGAAAAAACAGAACAAAAACAAAATACAAAAAACAAAAACAAAAAACAAAACAAAAAAAACAACAACAACAACAAAAACAAAAAACAAAACAAAAAAAAAAAAAAAAAAAAAAAAACAAAAAAACAAAAAACAACAACAAACAACAACAACATACATTTGGTATAAACCACCTTATCTTGGATGTGCTTGCCCGGTTAAATTCCTCAGTGGCTGACATTAATGTTAACCCAATCGTTAAACTGCACTTTACAGCATGATATCCATGAACTTAGAACTTTAATGTCCGCTTCAGATTCATAAAATGTAGAGTCCGTAGGAAGCATAACATTGTAATTTTAGAAATAAATCCTACATCAAGTACTTTTGCGGCAGCTATTAATTTCTGTATTGTAATATTGTGACATCGTAAAAAACAGACGAGAAGCACGTTTTACCTTACTTACCTTAATACAGAGGGCCACATGGTAGAATAGCTTGACAGCTAAATGTGCTACCCTCTTTAAATATTGTATTAATAAAATAAAATAAAATAACCCTACGTATTCGGACAGGTCTGAGAAAACAGTGTAGGTCCATATTAGGCACTGTTTGTCACTCATCCGGAGGTTTTAGGAACATAAACAGGGAGTTAGATCGACTACGCATCACGGAAACATACCTATATAATTTTGACCCCAATAAACCCTACTTTTATATAGTAACACTGGGGTTTAAATGGGTATTCATTAGTTTTCCTATTTCTGCTCAAAAACATAGATTGTGGGTACTCGTTAGAACCGCCTCGCCGACAATCTATGTTTTGAACAGAAATTTGAAAAAATATCAAAGTTTGTTATCTGAAAATTTTCAGTTTTGGGAGGTGAAATTTTCAATTTATTTGAATAGTTTTCCTAATGGACCGTTCCACGGAAGCTCTTCTGTTGCATTTTGTTGTTGGTCGTACGTCTATGGTTTCATATGTTGCGTCGGTTTGTGCCATTGTATGTTCCTCAACTCTTCTTCTTTGAGTACTTCCGGAAAACTTTGCTTCGTGATCATAGCATTTACATATCTTCGCTTATATTTCTGTTCTAAGCGAAGAGTTGATTAAGGTGTTCGAATATTTAGAGACATTACGACAACTGAAACGTTCCCGTCGCATCGTGAGAAAAGCTATTATGGCATATCACACGTAAATAGATAATTCTCATGACAGCTTGTGCAATAGCACAGAATGTAAAACCATCTGTTGCTTAACACGACATGCCCTGTCTTAGCAAACAGTGTAGATTCAGATCATTTGGCTTCTGAAGAAGCCAACTGATCAGGGTCTGCACTGTTTGTCATTAAATATGTGAATTTCTATCAAAAACCCGGATCAAGTAATCTAATTGGCTGGAAATTAGAAGTGGTCGTGACATCTTAATTTATTCAGCAAGGCAAGGGTTAATGGCATAAGTAGGCTGTCTGATGTTCGGTCATCACAATTTACGCCCGGTGATGGCACAGGCCTGGCTGCGCGGATGCGACGAAGCTCTAGCTGGCATTGACCTTTGTAATGGACATACCACATGTTTCAATATTAAATAGGCACTGTCTCGTCTGCAACTTAAGCAAGATTAAAATAGAAAGAAATTGAACAAGTTAAACTACAATCGATGTACTGAAATAACATCGGAGTTCAGGCGATTAGCGCGCTTTAAAAATCACTTAACTGAACCGAATTGAACTCGTCCGTATTTCCAAAAAAATGAACCGCAAAATTAGAAAACGATCCAATGGACTAGTGCGCTCAGCGAAGATTCAGATTAGCCTGTGCGTTTGCGCGATCTCATCAGGATCTTCACTGGGCAAATTTTTGGATAGCCATGGATGCCAAGTTTCTACATGTACATGCGGACAACGAAAATAAAAAAGGTAAGAGAAAAGTCCAGGGAGTGCCACAATCACAAACCGCAGCCCTTCTCAGACACCAAGAGGAAGAGGAAACCGACAAAACCAAACAAGCGCAAATCGAACAAACATACGAAAAGCACTAAGATTAGTTCTCTCTTCCCCAAGCGAGGTAATTGCAATGCTAAAAGGACTGAAAAAACACAAGAACAAAATGACACGAGGTAAGACATGAAACAAATCGCCGCGTAGAATAAACCACAAAGCAACAAAGAGTAAGACTAACACCAGGAGCACCGCCTTAGAATGGTCAGTAGAGTAAACCACCGGTGGTTTTAAAGCACTTTTACAGCTAGCCAACTTCACCCTGGATCCCGATGCTAGTACAGAAATACATTAAAACTCGGTTCGCATAAAGGCTTCCAACTCAGTCAATGCATCAAAGCAAAAACAAAAATCAATTCAATCACTATAATAAACAAAGACAGGTAAGAAATTAGACAGCGCGGATGCGCAGGTTGATTTAAGTCTTCACTGGGCGCACATGTTAGACGGTACTTTTTCTCACGTTAAGGCTAAAATGAACCATGAACAAATAGCTACGTGTTTAGTGCTGTCTCCTTCAATGAAAGTGTGTAAAAGAAGATATCCTGGAAATGCCATAATCAAAAAGCTCAGCCTTCCCGAGGCACCAAAAGGAGAGATGAAGAGCAAACAATAACAAAGCAAACGCCATACATGAAACCACCGAACGGAGTAACCACACTGGACGGTGAGTAAAAAAAAAATACATTCTTCTGTGTTGTATTTCTCGACGAAAAACAATATCAAATGTTCTCGTCAAGGCAGGTATATAGCCCTACAGACACGAAACTACCCTGACCTTTTCATCATCAAGTGCAAGTTTAAAATCTTCGAGATCAGGATATAATTATTGAACGTCTACAGTCGAACCTCGTTATCTCGAACTAGCTTATTTCGAATTACCGTTTATCTCGAAGTGAAAATCTGATCCCTGTTTTAACATGATGTATGACAACAGGTAACAAAATAATATGGAAAAGAGGAGAAATTGCTCCTAAGGAGCAATTTCTCCTCTTTTCCACATTATTATATATATATATTTCTTACTTCAGGAGTCAAATTACGTATTCATTTGTTAAATATGGTTGTTCAATTTATTGTTTTCCTCACTCTCTCAACCCTGATATGTCGAGGTACGGATTTCTCGAAGTGTTTCAGTGAGTCCCTTGGAATTCGAGATAACGAGAGTCGACTGTACTTTTCATAGACTAGCCTCCACAAGATACTACACTATGTTTTAATGTATGTTATTGTTTTGTCGTTTGTGTGCGGAATTGCAAAATTTGAGAGCTAGGATTCTCGTCTGTTTCCCAATATTTTCTCCGCCTATCATATCGTTCTAATTGTCCCAGAATCACAAGGATACGGTGTTGTTTTTATACCCCGCCACAGGATAGTGGCCGGGTATTATGGTTTCACGTTGGACGTCCGTGTGTCTGTCCGGGCACACAAATGGGCATATATTGGGTACTTTGTTTTACACCATTCCCTTTATTCCGTAGACTACTAGTGGGTACTTTAAACGTACTGTTGAAGATTTTTTAACAAAGAAACGTCCGTCCGTCAGTCGGACGTCCGTCCGTATTTCGTTTCCGGATGATAACTTGAGTAAACATCAACGGATTTTCACCAAACTTGGAATGTGTATTGATATTGTGGAAATCTGGTTTGGGATTCCTAATGGGCAAATTTCGTCAGATTTTGACGGAGTTATATGCCCGAGTTATATTTTCGTTTCCAGACGATAACCAAACTTGGTACATTTATTGATACAGTCGACTCTCGTTATCTCGAATTCCAAGGGACTCACTGAAACACTTCGAGATATCCGTAGCTCGACATATCAGGGTTGAGAGAGTGAGGAAAACAATAAATTGAACAACCATATTTAACAAATGAAAACGTAATTTGACTCCTGAAGTAAGAAATATATATATATATATAATAATGTGGAAAAGAGGAGCAATTTCTCCTCTTTTCCATATTATTTTGTTACCTGTTGTCATATATCATGTTAAAACAAGGATCAGATTTTCACTTCGAGATAAACGGTAATTCGAAATAAGCGAGTTCGAGATAACGAGGTTCGACTGTATTAAGAGGATCTGGTTTGTGATTGCTAATGGGCAAATTTCGTCATTTTTTGACAGGGTTATCTGCCCGCGACAAGATAATGGCGGGGTATTAATGTTTTACGCTTTTTTTAAAAAAAAGTTTGGTGTAAACGGATTTTAAAAGGAATGGCTTTTTTGACAGCCTATTAATTCGAAATAGAACAATTAAATGCCGTCAAACAACTTCCTTGTTCAATCACGTGTTGAATTGAAATAGCTATTATAGAATATTTGATGGTTGGGTTTCAATTCATTGCGCTTGCTCCTTGTATATATGGTTATCATTATGAAAACACGCCTATTCAAATATATAGAAAATTTCACCTCCAAAAACTGAAAATTTTCAGATAAAAATCTCTGATATTGTTCATATTTCTGCTCAAAACATAGTTTGTGGTACTCGTTAGAACCGCCTCAGCGAGGCGGTTCTAATGAGTACCCACAATATATGTTTTTGAGCAGAAATAAGAAAAATAATGTATAACCCTGTAAACCCCAGTTTTACTATATAAAAGTGGGGCTTAAGGGGGTCAAAATTATATAGGTATGTTTCCGTGATGATTAGCTGAGACTGTTTAAGCTACTTATGTAATTTACTATCAAGTGTCATAAAACATCATCTCCCCTAACTTTTTTGTTGAATGGCCACACAATGTCCTATTTCTTTAAGACAGAAGATGATGGTTAATGTCGAATGACCACAAAATACCCTGTTTCTTGAAGACAGAAGATGATTGAAAATATCATTGAACTGTCTTTATCTAAAACCCAGAACATACCCCTGTACTCTTAATTCAAGTTAACCGATGTATGCCTGCTGTTCAATAAAAGGGACACTGGCAAACAGTGAAGACCCAGGCCAGACGCTACAGCGTCTGATCAGGGTCTACACAGTTTGCATTAAATACAACATCACAAAAACATATCTAAATAATTTTTACGTGGTAAAACTGGGGTTTACATGGTTAGGTATACATTATTTTTCCTTATTTCTGTTCAAAATTATAGATTGTTGGTACTCGTTAGAACTGCCTCACAGAGGCGATTCTAACGAGTACCCACAATCTATGTTTATAGCAGAAATATGAAAAAAATATCAGACTTTTTATCTGAAAACCATCAGTTTTTGGTGGTGAAAATTTGTATATTTGAATAGGCAGGTTTTCGAAATGGGAATTTCTATAAAATACAGAAATAATGAAAACCAACCAGACACCCCCTCTGTTGGAAAATGACCTATTCAAAGAATTGAGGTAGCAGAGTCCACGGCATAAATGAGTTAACTGATACACTTTAATGGGGGCAACTCAATATAGGTTAGCTTCCCTTGTGAAAAGGGATCTAATCTAAAAGGAAAGAATTTGCTCCCCATCGGAGGATATCTTTTTTTTTCCTAACGATAGCCTCGCTCTTCCTCTGTTGAAAAATAAAAGTGAGCTTACCTAGGAAATCATCACGAAAACATGCCTATATAATTTGACTCACGTAAACCCCACTTATATATAGTAAAACTGGGGTTTACAGGGGTATACATTATTTTTCTTATTTCTGCTCAAAAACAGATTGTGGTACTCGTTAGAACCGCCTCGTCGAGGCAGTTCTAACGAGTACCCACAATCTATGTTTTGATCACAAATATAAAAAAAATAATGTATACCCCTGTAAACCCCAGTTTTACTATATATAAGTGGGGTTTACGTGAGTCAAATTATATAGGCATGTTTTCGTGATGATTTCCTAGGTAAGCTCACTTTTATTTTTCAACAGAGGAAGAGCGAGGCTATCGTTAGGAAAAAAAAAAGATATCCTCCGATGGGGAGCAAATTCTTTCCTTTTAGATTAGATCCCTTTTCACAAGGGAAGCTAACCTATATTGAGTTGCCCCCATTAAAGTGTATCAGTTAACTCATTTATGCCGTGGACTCTGCTACCTCAATTCTTTGAATAGTTTTCCTAATGGACCGTTCCACGGAAGCTCTTCTGTTGCATTTTGTTGTTGGTCGTACGTCTATGGTTTCATATGTTGCGTCGGTTTGTGCCATTGTATGTTCCTCAACTCTTCTTCTTTGAGTACTTCCGGAAAACTTTGCTTCGTGATCATAGCATTTACATATCTTCGCTTATATTTCTGTTCTAAGCGAAGAGTTGATTAAGGTGTTCGAATATTTAGAGACATTACGACAACTGAAACGTTCCCGTCGCATCGTGAGAAAAGCTATTATGGCATATCACACGTAAATAGATAATTCTCATGACAGCTTGTGCAATAGCACAGAATGTAAAACCATCTGTTGCTTAACACGACATGCCCTGTCTTAGCAAACAGTGTAGATTCAGATCATTTGGCTTCTGAAGAAGCCAACTGATCAGGGTCTGCACTGTTTGTCATTAAATATGTGAATTTCTATCAAAAACCCGGATCAAGTAATCTAATTGGCTGGAAATTAGAAGTGGTCGTGACATCTTAATTTATTCAGCAAGGCAAGGGTTAATGGCATAAGTAGGCTGTCTGATGTTCGGTCATCACAATTTACGCCCGGTGATGGCACAGGCCTGGCTGCGCGGATGCGACGAAGCTCTAGCTGGCATTGACCTTTGTAATGGACATACCACATGTTTCAATATTAAATAGGCACTGTCTCGTCTGCAACTTAAGCAAGATTAAAATAGAAAGAAATTGAACAAGTTAAACTACAATCGATGTACTGAAATAACATCGGAGTTCAGGCGATTAGCGCGCTTTAAAAATCACTTAACTGAACCGAATTGAACTCGTCCGTATTTCCAAAAAAATGAACCGCAAAATTAGAAAACGATCCAATGGACTAGTGCGCTCAGCGAAGATTCAGATTAGCCTGTGCGTTTGCGCGATCTCATCAGGATCTTCACTGGGCAAATTTTTGGATAGCCATGGATGCCAAGTTTCTACATGTACATGCGGACAACGAAAATAAAAAAGGTAAGAGAAAAGTCCAGGGAGTGCCACAATCACAAACCGCAGCCCTTCTCAGACACCAAGAGGAAGAGGAAACCGACAAAACCAAACAAGCGCAAATCGAACAAACATACGAAAAGCACTAAGATTAGTTCTCTCTTCCCCAAGCGAGGTAATTGCAATGCTAAAAGGACTGAAAAAACACAAGAACAAAATGACACGAGGTAAGACATGAAACAAATCGCCGCGTAGAATAAACCACAAAGCAACAAAGAGTAAGACTAACACCAGGAGCACCGCCTTAGAATGGTCAGTAGAGTAAACCACCGGTGGTTTTAAAGCACTTTTACAGCTAGCCAACTTCACCCTGGATCCCGATGCTAGTACAGAAATACATTAAAACTCGGTTCGCATAAAGGCTTCCAACTCAGTCAATGCATCAAAGCAAAAACAAAAATCAATTCAATCACTATAATAAACAAAGACAGGTAAGAAATTAGACAGCGCGGATGCGCAGGTTGATTTAAGTCTTCACTGGGCGCATATGTTAGACGGTACTTTTTCTCACGTTAAGGCTAAAATGAACCATGAACAAATAGCTACGTGTTTAGTGCTGTCTCCTTCAATGAAAGTGTGTAAAAGAAGATATCCTGGAAATGCCATAATCAAAAAGCTCAGCCTTCCCGAGGCACCAAAAGGAGAGATGAAGAGCAAACAATAACAAAGCAAACGCCATACATGAAACCACCGAACGGAGTAACCACACTGGACGGTGAGTAAAAAAAAAATACATTCTTCTGTGTTGTATTTCTCGACGAAAAACAATATCAAATGTTCTCGTCAAGGCAGGTATATAGACCTACAGACACGAAACTACCCTGACCTTTTCATCATCAAGTGCAAGTTTAAAATCTTCGAGATCAGGATATAATTATTGAACGTCTACAGTCGAACCTCGTTATCTCGAACTAGCTTATTTCGAATTACCGTTTATCTCGAAGTGAAAATCTGATCCCTGTTTTAACATGATGTATGACAACAGGTAACAAAATAATATGGAAAAGAGGAGAAATTGCTCCTAAGGAGCAATTTCTCCTCTTTTCCACATTATTATATATATATATTTCTTACTTCAGGAGTCAAATTACGTATTCATTTGTTAAATATGGTTGTTCAATTTATTGTTTTCCTCACTCTCTCAACCCTGATATGTCGAGGTACGGATTTCTCGAAGTGTTTCAGTGAGTCCCTTGGAATTCGAGATAACGAGAGTCGACTGTACTTTTCATAGACTAGCCTCCACAAGATACTACACTATGTTTTAATGTATGTTATTGTTTTGTCGTTTGTGTGCGGAATTGCAAAATTTGAGAGCTAGGATTCTCGTCTGTTTCCCAATATTTTCTCCGCCTATCATATCGTTCTAATTGTCCCAGAATCACAAGGATACGGTGTTGTTTTTATACCCCGCCACAGGATAGTGGCCGGGTATTATGGTTTCACGTTGGACGTCCGTGTGTCTGTCCGGGCACACAAATGGGCATATATTGGGTACTTTGTTTTACACCATTCCCTTTATTCCGTAGACTACTAGTGGGTACTTTAAACGTACTGTTGAAGATTTTTTAACAAAGAAACGTCCGTCCGTCAGTCGGACGTCCGTCCGTATTTCGTTTCCGGATGATAACTTGAGTAAACATCAACGGATTTTCACCAAACTTGGAATGTGTATTGATATTGTGGAAATCTGGTTTGGGATTCCTAATGGGCAAATTTCGTCAGATTTTGACGGAGTTATATGCCCGAGTTATATTTTCGTTTCCAGACGATAACCAAACTTGGTACATTTATTGATACAGTCGACTCTCGTTATCTCGAATTCCAAGGGACTCACTGAAACACTTCGAGATATCCGTAGCTCGACATATCAGGGTTGAGAGAGTGAGGAAAACAATAAATTGAACAACCATATTTAACAAATGAAAACGTAATTTGACTCCTGAAGTAAGAAATATATATATATATAATAATGTGGAAAAGAGGAGCAATTTCTCCTCTTTTCCATATTATTTTGTTACCTGTTGTCATATATCATGTTAAAACAAGGATCAGATTTTCACTTCGAGATAAACGGTAATTCGAAATAAGCGAGTTCGAGATAACGAGGTTCGACTGTATTAAGAGGATCTGGTTTGTGATTGCTAATGGGCAAATTTCGTCATTTTTTGACAGGGTTATCTGCCCGCGACAAGATAATGGCGGGGTATTAATGTTTTACGCTTTTTTTAAAAAAAAGTTTGGTGTAAACGGATTTTAAAAGGAATGGCTTTTTTGACAGCCTATTAATTCGAAATAGAACAATTAAATGCCGTCAAACAACTTCCTTGTTCAATCACGTGTTGAATTGAAATAGCTATTATAGAATATTTGATGGTTGGGTTTCAATTCATTGCGCTTGCTCCTTGTATATATGGTTATCATTATGAAAACACGCCTATTCAAATATATAGAAAATTTCACCTCCAAAAACTGAAAATTTTCAGATAAAAATCTCTGATATTGTTCATATTTCTGCTCAAAACATAGTTTGTGGTACTCGTTAGAACCGCCTCAGCGAGGCGGTTCTAATGAGTACCCACAATATATGTTTTTGAGCAGAAATAAGAAAAATAATGTATAACCCTGTAAACCCCAGTTTTACTATATAAAAGTGGGGCTTAAGGGGGTCAAAATTATATAGGTATGTTTCCGTGATGATTAGCTGAGACTGTTTAAGCTACTTATGTAATTTACTATCAAGTGTCATAAAACATCATCTCCCCTAACTTTTTTGTTGAATGGCCACACAATGTCCTATTTCTTTAAGACAGAAGATGATGGTTAATGTCGAATGACCACAAAATACCCTGTTTCTTGAAGACAGAAGATGATTGAAAATATCATTGAACTGTCTTTATCTAAAACCCAGAACATACCCCTGTACTCTTAATTCAAGTTAACCGATGTATGCCTGCTGTTCAATAAAAGGGACACTGGCAAACAGTGAAGACCCAGGCCAGACGCTACAGCGTCTGATCAGGGTCTACACAGTTTGCATTAAATACAACATCACAAAAACATATCTAAATAATTTTTACGTGGTAAAACTGGGGTTTACATGGTTAGGTATACATTATTTTTCCTTATTTCTGTTCAAAATTATAGATTGTTGGTACTCGTTAGAACTGTCTCACAGAGGCGATTCTAACGAGTACTCACAATCTATGTTTTGAGCAGAAATATGAAAAAAATATCAGACTTTTTATCTGAAAACCATCAGTTTTTGGTGGTGAAAATTTGTATATTTGAATAGGCAGGTTTTCGAAATGGGAATTTCTATAAAATACAGAAATAATGAAAACCAACCAGACACCCCCTCTGTTGGAAAATGACCTATTCAAAGAATTGAGGTAGCAGAGTCCACGGCATAAATGAGTTAACTGATACACTTTAATGGGGGCAACTCAATATAGGTTAGCTTCCCTTGTGAAAAGGGATCTAATCTAAAAGGAAAGAATTTGCTCCCCATCGGAGGATATCTTTTTTTTTCCTAACGATAGCCTCGCTCTTCCTCTGTTGAAAAATAAAAGTGAGCTTACCTAGGAAATCATCACGAAAACATGCCTATATAATTTGACTCACGTAAACCCCACTTATATATAGTAAAACTGGGGTTTACAGGGGTATACATTATTTTTCTTATTTCTGCTCAAAAATAGATTGTGGTACTCGTTAGAACCGCCTCGTCGAGGCAGTTCTAACGAGTACCCACAATCTATGTTTTGATCACAAATATAAAAAAAATATCAGAATTTTTTATCTGAAAATTTTCATTTTTTTTGTGGTAAAATTTTCAGTATATTTGAACAGGCATGTTTTCGTAATGGCCACAATCATGAGCACAGCCTCGTCGAGGCAGTTCTAACGAGTACCCACAATCTATGTTTTGAGCACAAATATAAAAAAAATATCAGAATTTTTTATCTGAAAATTTTCATTTTTTGGTGGTAAAATTTTCAGTATATTTGAATAGGCATGTTTTCGTAATGGCCACAATCATGAGCACAGCCTTCCCGGGACACCAAGTGAAGGAGAGATGAAGAGCAAATAATGACAAAAACCAACGCCGCATATAAACCCACAACAGACGCATAAACAAATAACTGCAACAGAGGTACAGCCTTGGAACGATCAGCAGAAAAAAAATACTGGAGGGATAAAACCACTTTTATTCGCAGGAAACCTCACCATTTCTTTTGATTCAGCTCAACATTATTAACATATATTGGGCCGCATATGGATGTGTAACATCACAGTAAACACATATCGTATAATCAAAACACTGTGATGAAACAAAGTAGATGCGACTTTGAAGTGCCAGAACACAAGGAAATTACAAACAGGACCACGTTGGGCCCGACCACAGACACTGATAGTCAAGTACCAATCATCTGAAACAGATTGAGGAGGGAGCCGTCATTTTGTCTGAGGACGACCCAGCGTCGTGCAATTAAAGAAGAAAGCAAAATTATTAACTATGATTCGGTTAATAACCATGCATACAGTTTGCCGCAAAATTACTATGTTGTAACTGATCTTTTTGTAGCGAACCCAGAAATATCCTCAAACCTACCGAGGACAATACAATAAGTCTCTTACTAGCTTTGTTTGCGCTCCAACAGCTATTCTCGTTCGCCTACTGAAAATAGTCAATTAGATTCTTTATGGAAGACCCGGGTTGTCACCGTAGATCAAGTATATTGCAGACACAGCGATTTTTAAGTAAGTGCGTTCAATTGATTTTCAGCAAATAAAGCACTTTTGTCATAGATGTTTTACGGTTCTACGTACTCAGCCTAATCTTTACCACTCTCTGGGCTAATTCAGCAGACGACAAATTGACGGCAGTTTTCTTACAATTCCCAGAAGACAGGATTTTAGCAAACTGTTTCCAAATCCTGTTTAATATATATATATATATATATATATATATATATATATATATATATATATATATATATATATATATATATATATATATATATATATATATAAGTTGGAAAAAGGAGCGTAACATCGAACAAAAAATCTTTTTGGTAGCACTGGATCCAGAAAGGATGCTGAAATGATAGGCGTTAAACTATATGTCTTTTGACATAAAAAAACTACATTTTTATGTCTTTTGTTTAAAATAGAAAACCTCTGAAGAAGGCGAAAGCCGAAAGGCCTCAGGTAAACAAATTATTTGCACTGTTAATGATTAACTCTCAACATATATATATATATATATATATATATATATATATATATATATATATATATATATATATATATATATATATATATATATATATATATATATATATATCAAAATGCCGTCTGCTCATATTTTCGCACAGCATGCTAAGCGTTAATGTCGGATAATTTAATACTTTTGTGCTATTTTTGTAAAGACACCAAAGCGATGCAAAATAGTAAATAATATATGAGGAAATATATAGCGACATAGTCGAATATTCCATGACTTTGAGATTAGGACTAGACTGAATGAATCGATTAGGAAGCCAGGCTAGTATATATACCACGACTCGCCCTTACGTAATGGTCACCATATATTATATTTATTTCCTGGTTCTAGACGGCAGTAGGTTTCTATGCTATATTTTGTTGTAAGACGGATGCATTATTACTAACTGAATAAAGAGGAACGTTTTGTTCATCATTGGCGGAATGTTTTACAACTTAACCCTTGAAGCCCTGCAAATCAAAAACAGGACCCGAGTTTACAAAACTTTTTTCATGCCCAACTCAGCCTTTTCATATTTATTAGCAAAGAAATTTTTATGCTCAGCTATGTTTAGCAAGAAAGAATTTGCAATTGTTAGTAATTTGAGATCAGGGCAATTTTCATGCTCAGATGAGTTGAGCATGGAAAGCGTTTTATGACTTCGGGGCCAGGTACCTTTGAAAACAATGTAGCTCCAGATGCGTCGGCTTGTATCAGAATCTACATTTTATGCCTTTCTGTTTTTGGTTTTTGGTTGACACCTTTTTTTCAAAATTGAGTGTGCCATATATACAGATGGTAGTGTCAACTTCAGAAACGCAAAGATGAACGGGTTAATCTACTCAAGTATAGCATTCCAATGCATTACGAAAACACGCCTATTCGAATATACTGAAAATTTTACAACCAAAAAATGGAACATTTTCAGACAAAACTTCTGATATTTTTCATATTTCTGCTCAAAACATAGATTGTGGGTACTCGTTAGAACCGCCTCGATGAGGCGGTTCTAACGAGTACCCACAATCTATGTTTTTTTAGCAAAATTAGAAAAATAATGTGTACCCCTGTAAACCCCAGTTTTACTATATAAAAGTGGGGTTTAAGGGGGTCTACATTATATAGGTATGTTTTCGTGATGGAGCTGGATGACTTAGTGGTTAGACCTCGCGACTTGCAAATGGAGAATCGTGTGTTCAAATTATGCTCGTGTAGAGAGTGGTTCATACCAGTATTACATCTATGAGAGTATGAATGGGCGGTCTAGATTTCTCTAATCAGTAAAACTTTAGCTTATGATTAGCTTTCTCTAAATATTGGCCTTTCCCTTTAGCTTTTTTTCCATTATTCTTTTAAAACACAATTTTCTGGATATTTGATTGCTATCACCTCAAGTGGACCGGGACTTTTTATATCTGTTTCTCGGCCCACCGGTGTTCAACTGGCGGTTTACTTTTGCTCCAATATTCCAATGGTGTTGTTTGACACCCAAGGGATCTCCACATCACGAAAACACGCCTATACAAGTTTGACCCCCTTGAACCCCACTTTTATATAGTAAAACTGGGGTTTACAGGGGTATACATTATTTTTCTTATTTCTGCTCAAAACATAGATTGTGGGTACTTGTTAGAACCGCCTCGCCGAGGCGGTTCTAACGAGTACCCACAATCTATGTTTTGAGCAGAAATATGAAAAATATCAGAGTTTTTTACCTGAAAATTTTCCGTTTTTGGAGGTGAAATTTTCTTTATATTTGAATAGGCGTGTTTTCGTAATGCAGTTGTCTCAACACGTTGTTTCTCCTTAGTCCCAATCTTTGCTACATCATAGACATTATCTATTTGTTGCCAGTAATTATTCATGTATGAGCTAGCACTCCGAGCGGACTAACAAATATATGTTTTAACACTATGGAAGCTGAGGGTGAGGGCTGGAATCCCGTAGCTAGCTTAAGGCTCCACCCCATTCCGTCCAGTAATCTATTACTGACCGTTCCAAAGGGCTACTTTCATTGTGGTACTTTTTGTTATATGTCCTGTTTCACTTACAAATGTTTTTCTTTTAATAATTATGTAAGTAAAAGATATATTCAAACTTAGTCAAGTTTGGACAACATAGTTGTCACCTTTTAGGGAAAGGGTTGCCAACTCTGCTTATGATCTGTTCTTTTTGCGGCTGTTTAATTGTTTTTGTCTGTCTATCGCTTTCATTCTGAGAACGATGTGGATCTGATTGTATCAGTTCCTGAGTTTACTTATTTACTTTATCTTGTAGGGACAAACAAGAGGGCAACATAATTAGTGTTCTCTTTTTCAGCTTGGATTAGCATGCAAGTGTTTATACTGCTTTTGATCAGCTTTGTCCGGTCTTGCGTTAGAAAGGATAACACGGATTGCTGCTTTGTCTTTTATGGGTATAACAGATTCTATAAATAATGGCCATTGGTAGCAATGAATACATTCACAAAACTGAAAACACATCACGAAAACATGTCTATATAATTTTGATCCCCCTTAAACCCCACTTTTATATAGTAAAACTGGGGTTTACAGGGGTACACATTATTTTTCTTATTTCTGCACAAAACATAGATTGTGGGTACTTGTTAGAACCGCCTCATTTTTTATCTGAAAATTTTCAATTTTTGTGTGGTAAAATTTTCAATATATTTGAATAGGCGTGTTTTCGTAATGAGTTGAACTGTTAAGTCTTCTGGGTAAGAGCAGCCAGCTTCGACCAACTAGGCCTCATCAGTGACCCTCATTTCATTTTTCAAACATCACGAAATAGACCCAATTATCACAAATGACCAGAAAATATAAAGCTGTATTCTTTGCCTCGTATCATGCTGTAATTGCACTGTTCCTCACTGTGTTGTCAGTGTATAGTAAATTTAGATAATAAAGCAGGCACACTTCTAAGCAATACTAGCTCTTATAATGGATGTATCATAGGCCCAGGTTCTTCATTGCTCATTACGAAAACACGCCTATTCAAATATACTGAAAATTTTACCGCCAAAAAACGAAAGTTTTCAGATAAAGAATTATAATATCTTTTTCATATTTCTGCACAAAACATAGATTGTGGGTACTCGTTAGAACCGCCTCGACGAGGCGGTTCTAACGGGTACCCACAATCTGTTTTTGAGCAGAAATAAAAAAATAATGTATACCCCTGTAAACCCCTGCTTTTTTTATATAAAAGTGGGGTTTAAGGGGGTCAAAATTGTATAGGCACGTTTTCGTGATGTCCTCAAGTTAAGGACCAAAATTTGTAATGCGCAAATTGCGCTTTCACACGAAAGCTGATTTTCAACGATGAAGTTAGTAAATACAGTTCGATGTCGTCTTCTAAAAAAACGTATAACTGTTCATTTTAATTGACTTTAGGTATCTTATTTCTCTTAAAATTTCGGACCTTAAGTTAAGGCACATGTTAACTCTTAAAGCCCCCGTCACATTCAGACAAAGACCACAAAGACCGTACTGCGTCCTTAAAACATGAAAAACCTAGGCAGAACGGTATGAAATACAGGAAAAAACACAGTTTTCAAGTTGGTTCTACGTCTTTATTACAAACTTGTCTGGATGTCACTGCGTCTAACACGTCCCAGCTAAGTTTTGTCACGCGCTTGATCAAGCACGCACCACGTCCTTTGCGTTTTTTCTACGTTCTTTCTTAGACCTTTCATCTCGTACCAAGCGCTTGCTGCACGTTTACCACGTTCTCACTGCGCCCTTCGTGATCTTATAAATTCAAGTCAACGCACTCTGCGTTCTCATTCGTTCTGCAAGTTTTCTTGAGTGAACAACCGTCATACAACTATGCCTTCAAAAGGTCGTAGGAGATGACAAAAAGGCCAGAAAAGGGGTAGCACTTCACAGTTTGTCCCCAGTGCTGATGCTGGCGCTGCCGTTATAGCAGAGCCACCAAGAGCACCAGAGCCTCCTGCAGAGTAGCTGGAAATTACAGGTCGTGAGGGTGACGAGGAGATGGTTTAAGTACATTGCAGAAGAAAGTTCTGATACTGTGTGTTCATTATAAAAGTTGAAACACAATTGAAAATGTAAAATTTGGTGAAGTATTTATACTAAATTGCTGGACATGACATGGACGTAATGAGAACTTGCTGCAAACGTACAACGGATGTGTTTAGCACCGAACGAATGTGTAACAAACGTAATATTGTCTTATACACCGTGGTATGAACGTACCTTTGCCTTTGCAGAAACGTGGAACGGTCGTGGTGGGTACGCAATTGACGTGGTATGAACGCAGAAAGAACGCAACAAGAACGCAGTGCAATCTTTCCCGTCCATACTAGGTTTGTACTACGTCAATGAAGACCATGGCCCAGTTGTTCAAAGCATCGTTAGCTTAACGATGTCGTTAAGGGTCATTTCGTTAACTGCTTTAGCTGATTCAATATACAATATTCTGATATTTTTTGCTGAAAAAATGTGAGTAGCTTTTGCATTGCTCGATGTAAATTTTAACGAATCGTTAACTAATGACGTCGTTAAACCCCAGTCACACTAGACCAAGTTCCCACTGCGTCAATGTAAAACCGGGCCGACGTAGTACGAACTTGTACGACGTAGAAGGAACGCAGTAGAAACCGATAAGGACGTGATGCGATCTTTATGGTCTTGGCTGACGTGGATGATTTTTAAACATGTTCAAAAAAAACGTGGCGAGGACGTGATCGAATAAGGACGCAGTAAGGACTCAGTAAGGACATGGAAACAACGGCATTGACGTAGTACCAACGGAGCATGAACCTAATATGGTCTACATTGGCGTAGTACAAACCTGGTATGGACGGAAAAGAGAGAACACAGAGTGCCGCAGTTGACTTTAATTTATAACATCTTGAAGGGCGCAGTGAGAACGTGGTAAACGCGCACTAAGCACGTGGTGTTGTCTCAAAGGTCTTGGGAAGAACGTAGTAAAAACGTAGTAAAAACGCAAAGGACGTGGTGTATGCCTGATCAAGCGCGCGACAAAACGTAGCTGGTGCGTGTTAGACGCAGTGGCATCCTGACATGGGCGTAGTAAGGACGTAGAACCAACTTGAAAACTGCGATTTTTCCTGCATTTCATCCCGTTCTCCCTGCGTAGTTTAAGTTTTAAGAACGCAGTGCGGTCTTTGAGGTCTTTGTCTGAGTGTGACGGGGCCTTTAGCTTTGAACAACTGGGCCCATATTAGGTTCATGCACGTCGGTACTACGTCAATGTCGTTGTTCCCACGTCCTTATTGAGTCCTTACTGCGCCTTGATTCGATCACGTCCTCGCTACATTTTTTTTTTTGTTCAAACTTCACCCACGTCAGCCAAGACAACACGTCCTTATCGGTTTCTACTGTGTTCCTTCTACTCCGTACAAAAATTGTACTGCGTCGGACCGGTTTTACATTGACGTAGTTGGAACTTGGTCTAATTGTCAACCTGGGCACAATTCAGTTGGATGCGCCGTCCGGCTGGAGACCAGGAGGTCGCGGGTTCAACCCCCGCCGAGGTCGGCAACATTCTTTCGTGGAGATTGATCATGAAATATTTTCTGCGGTCATTCTCTCTCTTCCGCTGATTCAAGAAGGGCAGTTGTCAGTTTGTGCACAATACTGGTTAACCGCTTAGAGGACTAAGCCTGTCCAGTAAACGTGTGGTTAAGTAAAACTGACCGCGCTCGACATGACCTCATTGGGTTGACTGGACCGTAAAACCTCAACACAAACAAAACCTGGGCATAATAGTTTTTCTCCTTGAAACTATACATTTTGAGAATCCAGTGAACCATCGGGGTGTATCGATTCCTACGGGCACCACTGCATATTTTTCGTGGCGTTAAGAAAAATATCAGCCCTTGAATCGAAGAAAGCATCTTATCCAGAGCTATGTTTCCTGTGCAACTATACAAAGCTGTGAACTCAAACTTTGGAAAATAATTATCATCCTATTAATGTCTTGTCTCCCGAAAGGGGACGTTGGCAATCAGTGTAAACTCTGATTAGATGGCGTCTGATCGGAGTCTACACTGTTTGCATTAACTACAAAAATATGTAATAATAACGCGGCGTCTGATCGGGGTCTCGAGGGTGGGGGGAGATCGTGGTCTAGTGGTCTACATTTGCATTTATTACAAGAATTTCTACAATACTATGTATTGTTGACAATACCAACACGAATTACTGTCCTTTCGACATCATTCGGAAAGACGTTTTTTGCTTGGCGTTTTATTTTAAATGTAAATATATTTTGTTCTGATTGACTATATCTTATCAGAAACCGTTTTTATTTTCTATATCTGTGTTTCAGGTTTTGTCCTCCAATATTTACCCTAAAATTAAATTTGCGGCCAAAAATTGGTCTGACCAATGCGATTTCTATAGTCAAGTGACTTTTTTTTAAACTTTTGTCTAAGAAATATTTTTTACTTTTCTTTGCTGAATTTGAATTAAATATGTTTCACAACAATATTGTAAACATTTCAGAAAAAAATGAACAAGCGGAACTTGTTGAAAATCTGCCTCCAAGCTACCTACCCTACAGATTTCTGCATAATTTGCATTCCATTTTATTATGGGTAAAAGTGAAAATATTGGATTTTGTATAAACCAATGACTAGAATAAAACTTTTTATGCTTAGGTAGTTACGACAAATAGTTTTGCATTAAATCACGACAAAAGTTTGCAAATTTACTTATTCTGTGTAAAGGACCAAGCAAAAAAAAAAAAAAAAAAAAAAAAAAACTTTCTGAAAGATGTCGAAAGCACAGTAATTTTACGGCTTTGACAAGGACGTAGTAAACAACGTATGAATATAACGTCTAAGCTAAATAATAATAATAATAATAATAATAATAATAATAATAATAAAAATAATTACAAAGATACTCATTTAACTGGAACTTGACCTGTACAGATACTCTTAGCAGAGCCTACTGGGCAATAATGAGCTAATATATAAACATATACAAATTACTCACCCATTCTTTATAAGTTTTTGCATGTCTAATGCTGAAACACATTTTTCCCCGCAAAACAAGAATAATCACAACAAACTCTGAACAGGTGTAAATATTTAGTGTACTAATCTTCACCCACTTTTAGTTAATGAATGATCAGTGGGGTCAATAAATCAATCTGCGGCTTCTACAAGTGTTGGGTTTCAGCGGGTAAAAAAAATCTTCAAACAAGAGGCAAATCTGGACCTGATTTGCTCATATTTTTTCAGTGAGTACGTATAAGTACGTGTAAACGAATCATGTAAAATTAATAAAGTTAACACGTGCATGCTTCTTATGTCTTTTTTTTTTGGTATTTTAATGACACATATCTAACATTATTTACTCTAACTATTCGGAAAACAGGCCTGAACATTACGAAAACAAGCCTAGTCAATTATACTGAAAATTTTACCACCAAAAATGAAAATTTTCAGACAAAGATTCAGATATTTTTCATATGTCTGCTCAAAAGCATAGATTGTGGATACTCATTAGAACCGCCTCGGCTAGGCGGTTCTAACGAGTACCCATAATCTATGCTTTTGAGCAGAAATAAGAAAAATAATGTATACCCCTGTAAACCCCAGTTTTACTATATAAAAGTGGGATTTATGGGTTTTTATTATATAAAAGGGGGATTTAAGGAGATCAACATTATATAGGCATGTTTTCGTGATGCAAACAGCGTTGACCCAGATCAGACTCCACGTTCTCAGGGTTTACACTTTTCGCCACTCATCCAGCAGTAGGCGGCGTCAGATCTGGGTCTACACTCTTTGCTCAGTCCTATCTACTTAAAGTAAATATGGTCTGTATTAAAGGGAACGACAATGATGAAGAAACATGTAAATGAAAGATCTTGACAAACCATGCCATCACGAAAACATGCCTGTATAATTTTGTCCCCCTTTAACCCCACTTTTATATAGTAAAGCTGGGGTTTACAGGGGTATACATTATTTTCTTATTTCTGCTAAAAAACATAGATTGTGGGTACTCGTTAGAACCGCCTCGTTAATCTGAAAAGTTTCATTTTTTAGACGTAAAATTTTCAGTATATTTGAATAGGCATGTTTTTGTAATGACTGTGAAGAAAACAGATAAAAAAAAACTGATTTCAAAATAAGAATGCTACAAACCTCGAGCTATTTAAAATGTTAAATGTTTCTTCTATAGACAGCGTTATTTTGAATATTTAATGAGGTTTTATGACATCATAAAATCTCCATTAAATGAGCTAATAAATGGGATTTACAATATTATTATACATACAAAGACAGTTACTGGTTTTGCATGAAAAAAACAAAAAAAAAAAAAAAAAAAAAAAAAAAAAAAAACAACCAAAAACAAAAAAAAAAAAAAAAAAAAAAAAAAAAAAAAAACCCAAAAAACAAAACAAAAAAAAAAAAAAACAAAAAAAAAAAAAAAAAACAACAAAAAAAAACAACAAAAAAACGCAATGCTGGCTGTAAGAAACCAGACCAGGAAATATTTTGAAATCTTTGGAATTTCAATGAATATCCAAAAGTGCGGCACCCATTAGAAACAGTTTGTGGTGTCTGATTTGGGTCCACACTGTTTATCAATATCCGATATTGGAGACGCTGGGAATAAGTGGGTTAATTCAACGGTCCGGGTGAGCTAAGGTAAACTTTCAGGTTACATGATACAAGCAATTAAAATTTGCAAATGAGACTCGCCATAAACACTTATACTCGTATTAACCCATTTAAGCCTAGCGTCCCACAAAAAGGACATAGGCAACCAGTGTAAACCCAGATCAGACGCCGCAGCGTCTGTTCAGGATCAACACGGTTTGCATTAAATATATTCAGAAATTTCTACAAAACATAATAATGATAAAAACTAACCAGACACCCTTACATAGGAAACAGACCTTTCCAAAGAGTTAAGGTAGAGGATTCCACTCAGCATAAATGGGTTAAAATAACAAACAGCACAATAGTCCATGCATGCCGAAGTTAGATCAGGGTCCTGGATGTTCGCTTAATCTGTAAGCGGACAGAAAGAAAACAATTAAGTAAGACGGACAACAAAACCCCTGATCAGATGCTGCGTATGCACAAGATGATCTGGAATTTCGCTGTCTGCATACATCATGAAGGCAATATGACATTGTTGACAGCTCAAACGTGTTTAACTAAACGGATCGAGCATGACGTGGCAAGAAAATTGGTTGCCATTACGAAAACACGCCTATTCAAATATATTGAAAAAATCACCTCCAAAAACCGAAAAAAAAATCAGATAAAAAACTCTGATATTTCTCATGTTTCTGTTCAAAACATAGATTGTGGGTACTCGTTAGAACCGCCTCGGCGAGGCGGTTCTAACGAGTACCCACTATCTATGTTTCTGAGCAGAAATAAGAAAAATAATGTATACCCCTGTAAACCCAAGTTTTATTATATAAAAGTGGGGTTTAAGGGGGTCAACATTATATAGGCATGTTTTCGTAATGGAACAAACAAAAGGAAGACCGGGGCACCGACGGCTGGCAAAACCTCAGACAAGCTTGTGCATTTGTCCCGTCACGGTATTACTGTTCGAGTATACGCTACATAAAAATAAAGGTTCTTACAACTAGACCAGGTGGATGTGCTAGCTTTCTCCGTTCACACAATTATATTATATGGTACCTTTTATTTGCGTCGTATCCATGGAGGCAAGATCTTTATCCATACACTAAGTGTTAACTACCGAAACGACGTTAATATCAACAGCAAAATACATGAAGTTGATATTATTCTGAAGAAACAAACAACAACAACAACAACAACAACAACAACAAAAAGAAACAACAACAAAAAAAAAGAAAAAAAACAAAACAAAAACAAAAAAAACAAACCAAAAAAAAAAAAAAAAAACCCAAAAAAAAAACAAACAAACAAAAAACAAAACAAAACAACAAAAACATAAAAACAAAAACAACAACAACAACAACAAAAAAAAAAACAGCAACAATAACAACAAAAAAAAACCAAGAGGCCGAATTGGCCACAATTTGCTCACCTGATAAAAACAGCTATTGCATATTTGCAAATGACATGCAACATTCTTCAAGTATTGCCACAGCAAATGAGACGCAAATTTTACCATACCATAAAAAAGTTAAAAAGTTTCATTCAGTTTTCATTACCCATGATAAAATACAGTAATTGTATCTTTACAGGTTTTCGGTACAGGTTTTTGGTACGTCATGTTTTTCGGATAATCTTTATACCAAAAGTGGGTCAATGAGTTTGGCAAACAACAAATAAGCTTACTTCGCTTTGTTTTTTTATTTGAATAAGAAAAAAAAAAAAAAAAAAAAAAAAAAGTTCGGACGTTGTAATGATGCCACCATTTGCCCTCTTCCTGTATTTTCGCTCATGAAAATGGCAGCGCAAGTTAACTCCTGGAATGTTGTAGATACAACGTCATGCTTTATTTGAGAAGGCTTGGTTTCAGAAATACACTGTTGTGGGAATAACGGGTAGGAAAGAAATATCTAGGCAAAACGGAAAAGATTCCTTACTGACTTTAAATTTAAACCCATACTTTGTTTTGAAAATGGTCAAAATTTGCAAAGACCATATGGTAATCATGTGATTATTTTTTGCCGAAATTATAAGAAAAAGCGAAGTCACATGACATTAGGTTCAAACTGATTGCGGCGATATGGTTGGCCTGTTTACACAAATACTTTCATAAAACCAATCGTCTTATTGGAACATAAAATAAATGCTCAGATATTATTTTGGATAACTCCAGTATTTTTTTTCAGCATTAATGTCTGTAAGTAATTATAATGAAAAAAATTACCATTAGTAAAGCGAAAATACATGACACCGGGATATTACTTATAACCTGAAAAAAAAGTAAAAGAAAAGTCCAGGGAGTGCCATAATCACAAACCGCAGCCCTTCCCAGACCCCAAGAGGAAGAGGAAACCGACAAATCCAAACAAGCACAAACCGAACAAACGTACGAAAAGCACTAAGATTAGCTCTCTCTTCCCCAAGCGAGGTAATCGCAATTTTAAAAGGACTGAAAAACGCAAGAACAAAATGACACACGGAAAGACATACAACAAATCGCCTCGTAGAATAAACCACAAAGCAATAAGGAGTAAGACTAACACCGAGACCACTGCCTAAGAACGGTCGGTAGAGCAAACCACCGGGGGGTTTAAAGCACTTTTACAGCTAGCTAACTTCACCCTGGGTCCCGATGCTACTCTTAATACATAAATACATAAAAATTCGGTTCGCATAAAGGCTCCCAACTCAGTCAATGCATCAAAGCGAAAACATAAAAATCAAATTAATCACTATAATAAACAAAGACGAGTACTCATGGCTAATTCTACTGTATACCAGAGTAAACGAAAACCAATAGTTGAACCACGGCGGGCCAAGCCAAAGACATATCGTCAAGCCCCAACCCACTGGTTAAAGTTTTACGAAGAGGCCGTCATTGAGTCTGAGGCCCGAACCGCCGTCGTGCAATTAAAGAGTGAAGCATAGCCATCAACAATGATTGGGTTGACAACTAGGCATGCAGTCTGCCGCATAATATCTAGGCTATAGCCAATTCTTTTATAACGGTTAATAAGTTTTCTGAATTGCTCCGAAAAGTTAGATTTACCTACAATTTTTCTAAATCTGTACACTAAGTCACCGTAAAATTCGGGTTCCGATATACCTTGTTGCAGAAGTGTTTTCAGACTGACGCTATATTTTTCTAACAAGGCACTGTGTCTGCGATAAAATTTCGAAAACGCCTTACGAAGTTTAAAATAACGAAAGTCTTCTTTGAATTTATTATGGTAAAGTCAAATGTAAATTCTATGGATGATGGAGATTTAAGGCAATTTAAATGTAATATACCTTTAACTTAGCTATTGAATACTCATTGCTCTTGTGAAACAGCGTTTCTGCAATTTAGTGCCCGGATATGGAAGTGACTAGTACTGACTACTTTAGTTTGTATCGTAGGTAGCTGTTCAGGTTTTTTCTTTTCGTTTTTTTTTTTTTTTCAATTTTTTTTTGAAAAAAAAAAAAAAAAAAAAACAACAAAAAAACAACAACAACAACAACAACAAAAAAAAAAAAAAAAAAAAAAAAAAAAAAAAAAAAAACAACGAAAAGGAAATTTTACAATTGCTTTAGCCATAAATTTAAGGTTGAGCCAATAAACAGAGAGCCCTCAAATCATTTTATACCCCGCCACACGATGGTGGTCTGGTATTATGGTTTCACGTTGGACGTCTGTGTGTCTGTCCGTCCACGCCAAAATTTAGGGTTAGAGGGTTCAATGTTGTAACCACATTATGCTTTATTTCGTTAAGATACATTATAAACATTTGGGTTAGGGAGCTAATAGCCCTTAAACCCCTATGAAAATTTACATTGGGACGTAGCCCCTAAACCCGAATTGTTGGAGTGTCCGTCCATCCGTCCGTCAGTCGTACGTCCGTCCGTATTTCGTTTCCGGATGATAGCTTGAGTAAATATCAATGGATTTTCACCAAACTTGGTATGTGCACTGATATTGTGGAGATCTGGTTTGGGATTGCTAAAGGGCAAATTTCGTCAAATTTTGACTGAGTTATCTGCCCGAGACACGCCCATATTTTCGTTTCCGGACGATAACTTGTGTAAATGTCAAGGGATTTTAACCAAACTTGATACATGCATTGATATTAAGATGATCTGGTTTGGGATTGCTAATGGACAAATTTCTTCAATGTATAACAGAGTTATCTGCCCGCGACACGATATTGGCGGGGTATTATAGTTCAACGTTTTTATTTTATATATTTTCATTTTTCCTTTGAAAATATTCAGAATTAAAATTGGCAAGGTACAATAAGTACATCTCCAAATTCGGTCACAAGACCGAAAGTAAAATTGCCCAATTGCTGCATGGACAACGCCTGTTATGATTCCACAGACAATGGAACTGGCTTTTTATAAGGTAATAAGTACAATCAAAGCACTGACAGCACTTAGTCTAGTGGGTCGATTGTCTCTGAGTATAGGCTGGAAAAATGACCCAGAACGGGAACAAAACTGTTTGATTTTACCCTTAACTTCCTGTAATTTAAGCAAACAGTGCAGACCCTGCGGCGTCTGGTCACGGGTCTGCACTGCCAATGTCCCAGTCCAGATTTTACAGATAACCCTTTTAACACGTGACTCTGACGTTACAATGACAAGAATAGCGCGACTATAAATAACCGTTATCTGGATTTCGGATACCTTGACACCCATCATAACCTTTATGTTCAGGCTTTAATGAGCCAATGCCAGAAAGAAATCAACGTTTAGTGGACGTGCAGGACTCGCAATTACAAACGCATTGGCTAATCTCGGACTAGATCTTGTCAGTATCAATCTGGGGCGTATTCATGAGTCGATTATAGGGCACAACCCGAAAGTCAGCTTTTCTGCGGATCGTGCAGTACGCGCTAGGTTGCTATAACTGCGATCATATAATAATTGCTACAATTAACAACCTTTGCATAAAGTAATTACGAGTATACTCTGGCCGTCTCTTTATTGGTAACAAGATACCTAATACTAAGCATACCGTACTAACCCCGAATATTTGGACAGACGTGCATGGACAAACAGTGTAGACCCAGATGAGCCGTGACGCCACAAAATGCGGCCTCTCATCTGGGTCTACTTTGTTTGCCAGCAGTTTTCAGACATATTAGCAAGAAGTAGAATGGATTTGTTCAAATTTTAGAGCAGATATAGTAAGAACTTAAGGTGTTCCATTACTAAGGGTAAATAAGGTAAGAAGGTATAGTACGACTAACCTATTAAACATATGAGACCACACGTATGAGAAAATGTTCCTTGAAGTCGCAAAGCTAGGTTTGGCCCGGAGGTTATACAAAAAATTTCATGCTCAACTCAGCTGAGCATGAAATTTGTCATGCTGATAAATCTCAAATTACTAACAATTGCAGTTTTTTTCTTGCTAAGCTTAGCCGAGATGAAAATGTCTCTGCTAATAAACATGAAAATGCCAACTATTATTGGCATTTTCATATATATTATCAGAGAAAATTTCATGCTCAGCTGAGTTGAGCATGGAAAAAGTTTTATAACCTCGAGGCCTGGTCTTTTTTTAACCATGTACAGATAAGGACCCAGAATGGGTTCAGGTGTATCAGGCGAAACCCATCTATAGTTATTACTATTATTATTATTTAATTTTTATGGGGAATTTGGGAAATTTGGGTATTTTATATACATCTTATATAGAAATGCTCGAATAACTCCCCCCGCCGCCCCCCCCCCCCCCCTCTGTGAAGTCGAAACCCCATAGCAAAACACCTGGACATTACGAAAACATGCCTATTCAAATATACTAAAAATTTTACCACCAAAAAATGAAAATTTTCGGATAAAAAATTCTGATATTTTTCATAGTTCTGCTTAAAACATAGATTGTGGGTACCCGTTAGAACCGCCTCGGTGAGGCGGTTCTAATGAGTACCCACAATCTATGTTTTGAGCAGAAATAAGAAAAGTAATGTATACCCCTGTAAACCCCAGTTTTACTATATAAAAGTGGGGTTGAAGGGGGGCAAAATTATATAGGCATGTTTTCGTAATGAACGCATCTGATTGAAGTTTAGCATCCCTGAAAAGGAGCCTTGGCAAACAGTGTAGAGTGCAGATCTAGATAAGAACGCAATTGGCAAAATAAATAAACACATTACGAAAACACGCCTATACAAATATATAGAAAATTTCATCTCCAAAAACTGAAAATTTTCAGATGAAAAACTCTGATATTTTCCCTATTTCTGCTCAAAACATAGATTGTGAGTACTCGTTAGAACCGCCTCGATGAGGTGGTTCTAATGAGTACCCACAATATCGAGGCGGTTCTAATGAGTACCCACAATCTATGTTTTTGAGCAGAAATAAGAAAAATAATATATACCCCTGTAAACCCCAGTTTTACTATATAAAAGTGGGGTTTGAGGGGGTCAAAATTATATAGGCGTGTTTTCGTGATGGTCAGGTAAGTTACCTCGGACTTTCATGAATAAATACATTGAAAGCATTAAACTGCATTGTTTATGAAATTCGCCATTAAAGTGAGTCTTCAAGGCATATTCGGATAGCGAAGTCCCATATCAGCCTGCCAATGCGCGCAATATGAACAGAGCATTCCATCACGAAAACATACCTATATAATTTTGACCCCCTCAAACCCCACTTTTATATAGTTAAACTTGGGTTTACAGGGGTAAACATTATTTGTCTTATTTCTGCTCAAAACATAGATTGTGGGTACTCGTTAGAACCGCCTCGGCGAGGCGGTTCTAACGAGTACCCACAATCTATGTTTTGTGCAGAAATAAGAAAAATATCTGAATTTTTTATCTGAAAATTTTCAGTTTTTGGAGATAAAATTTTCTATATATTTGAATAGGCGTGTTTTCGTAATGGTTCTTCGCTTACAGAAACGTTTGAAACCTAAGATTAAGTTGACAAGCATTGAAGGAGCATATTAGACAGGATAGATGAGCTGGCTTAACTGGACATTCACTGTTCACATATGCCCAAAGAGAGATTTATACATGGTATGACTCGTTTTGGTCTTGAAAAGTTTAGTTTTACCAACAACTCAATTTGTAAAGTAAGTCGCAACAAATTCGTGTTCCAATAGGCCTTGTTGACGCATACGACCATTGTATTATAATGAAATGGAACAGGCAGGTTATGGCATTTTCTGAAAACACACACACGCACAAATGCAAAAACTTTAAGTGAGCATATTCTGGGTCAGGCTAAGAAGATCACTGGTCAGACACAGTTCTTGAAATACCTTATCATTCAAAGCGGTTTTCAACGATAGAGAAAAAATATGGATATGCCCGAGGAAACGCTACAATCACAAAACACAGTCATCCCAAGACATCGGATGTGGTTTTACTTACTCAAATTAATAACAGAAAACAGCGTTATGCCGATACGAGGAGAGGAAGAGCAAACGAAAAAGCATTACGAAAACACGCCTATTCAAATATACCGAAAATTTTATCACCAAAAACTGAAAATTTTCAGATAAAAATTCTGATATTTTTTCATATTTCTGATCAAAACATAGATTGTGGGTACTCGTTAGGACCGCCTCGACGAGGCGGTTCTAACGAGTACCCACAATCTATGTTTTTGAGCAGAAATAAGAAAAATAATGTATACCCCTTTAAACCCCAGTTTTACGATATAAAAGTGGGGTTTAAGGGGGTCAAAAATATATAGGCATGTTTTCGTGATGAACTGAACAGATATAACACCTTAGCGGTATTTCAATTAAATTTTATGGATATCCAAGCCCTGCCAGCCTAGGTAATCGGATCTGTCTCAATACTAAAGGTAAATACAGTAAACCATTAACGCTTAAGTTAAGGGTGTAAAAGGTTAATGCCAGAAAATGTTTTAGTAGCTTCAAAGGTTTGACCAAGCAGTTCGTTGGAATTCCACTTCACTGAGAAAAAGTTATATCTCTTATCAGTGATCCTTACAAAGAATCCATTCCATGCCAAGACTGTTGCCAGGATAATTATTTGGGTATCTGCACTAAGACGTTATGAATGGGTAAAGGTAGAAAATCATCTTAAATCATCTTAAACTTCAAAGATTTGACTATTTCATCTCAGCAGAGTACCGCTTAATCTCTTGTCATTGATTGTTACTAATAAACAGTTTTATGCAAAAATACTACAATAATAATAATAATAATAATAAAGACTTTATTTTCAGTGGGTAACACAATTAGCTACAAGCTACTCTTCCTTGAGGCCCACCTAACAAAATATATACAAACAATGAAAATATGCAAACAAAATAAAGCACGCACATACATACAGTTCGTTCAAATAAGACACTAGATCAGATTTGCCATACATTTGCCACACGTCCGATTGCCATCACTCCTTTTTTCATTATGAATGAAAAAGGCCGTAGCACCATTCAGTACAATGAAAAAAAAAAAAAAAAAAAAAAAAGAGAGAGAGAGAAACCCAGTCCTAAAACTTGCTTTTACCGAAAACGGAATGCAAGAATGAGTTCTGGTTTTCGGGTAATTATTTTCGATCTCTAAATGCTTCTAAATGTACATATAAAAATAAGCAATCACCCACAAGTACATCCAAACACAAACACTAATACAATGAATATCACTTCGGAGACTGTACTAAGAAACATTTTTTTTTCTTTATAGTTTTGACCCATCTTGTAACAAAAAAACAACAACAAAAAACATCGTCGGTACGGGGGTTAAAGTGTTTAATGAAAGATAAGACAAAAATAATACTTATAGATCAACACATCATCGCAAAGTGCTATACATTACACAGTATGACAAAATAAGCAAACCAGGAACCGAAAATAGCACTACTCTTCCAGTATATCAATCAAAACCTAATCATAGCGTCTGTCAAAACTGACGCGAACTCTTAGACAGTTCAAAGCTTACAGATGTACTACTACCAGAAGTGCGAGCATTCTGTTTCTGTGCCAAAACACACATTCAATTTATCACCGTTATATTTTGTCCGAAATTTATGTTTTACCTGTTCAACGCTGGGCGTGAGAAATAAAACCTGGCTTTATTTTATGTGAAGAACAATCAAACGAAGGCACGCCGAAGACATTCTAGTGTTGATGTTCTATTGCAGAATAGCTTCTACTATCATTTTTAAGAAAACAAAATTACTTCAGAATCACCTTAACTTTGTGTGCAGTCTGACCAAGTCAAACAAAAGGAAAATAAGTCTCTGGAGAAAAATACTTTAGAACTATTTGTTTTGACTCTATTATTTAAGTAGATTAGCCAATTATCTTATGACATATAGCCGGCGATCACTTAAAGCGAAGTATTTTAACTGTATAATTCATTGATATCCTTAAAATTACTTTTCTTTCCACGCCTATTCAAATATATTGAAATTTTTACAACCAAAAAAGGAAAATTTTCAGATAAAAAATTCTGATATTTTTCATATTTCTGCTCTAAACATAGATTGTGGGTACTCGTTAGAACCGCCTTTCCGAGGCTGTTCTAACGAGTACCCACGAGCTATGTTTTTGAGCAGAAATAAGAAAAGTAATGTATACCCTAGTTTTACCATACAAAAGTGGGGTTTAAAGGGGTCAAAATTATATAGTTATGTTTGCGTGATGCGGTGCTTACAAATAGGCGAAGTATAGTCGTACTTCCATGGCTCGAACAGCTTTTATCTATTGGAAGAATTTCCTATGGACTCAAAAACAAGATCGAATCACCCACGGTAAACGAGCCATCGGTGTTCTAGTCACTGAAGTTTTTTTTTTATTTTATTGTTCGATGCCTTTTAGTCAAACCATTATTGATAGGTGCGAAGTCGTGTACTAAATATTAATGAAGTAACCCAGGAAAGGCCAATTCACGAAGCACGTCTTTCCGTGGCACCGAAAGAACAGGAAAACAATGACAAAATACAAAAGCGCACCAACATAAAAAAGAAAAAAAAAAGCTAGAAATGTGTCAATATGACGCAGATGCCCCCGCCCAGGGCCATCCTGATCCACACGCAGGCATTTTGCAAAAAATTAAGTTGAAACTAGCCCCTCACCAATAATACCATAGTGATATTTTAGTCACCTTTTGTATGTTTTCTTGGTGACCTGTTATATATTTTAACCCCTAGCCCTGCCCAGGGGCATGACCCTGGAACAACAGTACCATACATTAAAAGGTCATGATGTAGGTAAGTGTCATACAAAGTTTCAACTTTCTAGCCCAGAAGGTATGAAAGTTATTAGCTGCAAGAGAAACGCGGACGTAAATTTGCACCTAAATTTGCAGGTAAACTTGAACCTGGTACACACGTACGGACGTAAATTCACGGCGAAACGCTATATGCCCTACTCCTGACAAAGGCAGGCGGGGGCATAAAAAAGAATTGCAACAGAGGAACCGCCTCGGAATGGTCAACAGAAACAACAACTGGGTGCAGGGGAGGTTAAACTTGTTTTATTCAGTCAAACCTCGCCATCAGTTCCGATTCAGCTCAAAACTACAAATATGTATTCGGTCCGCATAGCGTCCTCTATCTCATCAGTGAAACATTACAATAAAACACAAAGTAATCACAAAGCTGCAATGAAAAAAAAATGTAGAGGGCTCTGTCTGATACCAGAGCGAAAGAAAACCATGCTGGACCACAATAGATCCGACCACAGTAATAGTCAAGCGCCAGCCTTCTGAAGGCGTTATATGTTACCTTCTTTTATATGTGTTGAAATAACAATTTCAACATAGCTTTGAAAGTGATGTAAGAAACAACGCACAAAAAAATCTGTAAAAGTTAAAAGCTCACCTTAATTGTTCATTTTCAATAAATGCATATAGTTCCCAAGGATTTTAATTTGTTGCCTTCAAAGCAGAATCTTCAAACATGACATGTAAATTTATAAAAAATAGACATACACATATTTTTTTTCAAGCAAATATTTGTCTTTGGAAAAATATCTCAAGTTAATACTATAAAAGCATCAAATGCATTAAGATAAGAATCTTTCTCGTCTCTGTCTTTTATAGTTGTATAACGTATATAAGAAATTTGATGCATAATAAAATAGGTATAGTATATTATCATGTTAATAGTAAGGATTTGTTCAAATAAACATAAACATGTATTTTTAGATGCTTTTATCATCAAAACCCTAAAGATAAACAGTTAGAATATTAACAAGTTTTGTGATTTTCTTAAGTTACCAGCAGTGGCATTGTTAGTTAGACGTTTTAAATATATTCGGTGACAGTTGTGTGGATTTGGTCGGTAGGTGGTCATAACAAAGTAACAATTATTCAGCCTAGTATCGTATTACTTTGTATTGTCTGGATCTACCCAGCTAGCATTCTACATAAATCTATAGCGGGTCGTTATCGGCCCGTCAGCTACCCTGACGGGCCGATAACGACCCGCTATAGATTTATGTAGAATGCTTACTGGGTATTACGGCTTCCACAAGTACACTATATTCGGTGGGAAGATTTTTTGAAAAAAAAAATGGATTGCCTTTGGAAACAAAGAACACATTACAGATAGAAAAACCGTTTTGTTTCTTTATCACCATTTTATTAACCTCTGTTGACAGAATCTGACATAATGAAGCTGAAATCTCTTGAAATAGAAACACGAATGTGAACCTTCAGGGGAATAGATACACTTTCAGGGGAAGCAAATATCAAAATTGTGTGCCCCCTTCTGAAAAGGGATCTAATTTTAAAAGGAAAGAATTTGCCGGTCTACACTGAAAGAAAGAATTTGTATGAGAGGTATCTAATCTTAAAAGGAAAAATGCTAAGAAAGCAACTCTTTTTCTTTTAGAATAGAACTCTTTTCAGAAGGGACTTGATGAGCAGGAACGCAAACGGGGTTCTCTTACCTGAGGTTTATTATTGCCCTTGTTTTCCATTGATTTACTTCACACTCGCACATGGGATGTATCAATGGACTTACTATTAGCGTGATAGTCGTGATCACGTGTCTTTCACGTTACAAACCGTGTTTGCTTCACATATTTAAAAACAAAACAAAAAAAAAAACAAACAAAAAAAAAAACAAAAAAAAAACAAAAAAAAAAACACACACACACACACACACACACACAAAAACAAAAAAACTCCAAGTCTAGCGCCACATGTGGCCATTGCAGGAAAGATTTGACAACCTGCGATTATACGCCTACAATTCGTGTGCATTTATCTCCGGAAGTTTTTTTTTTTTTTTTTTTTTTTTTTTCAGAAGAGTTCGAGTAGTTGGCACAGAAGCAAAGTTGATGCTTACTTTCCATGGACGCCTGATTACACACCATTTATTATGGGTCCATGTCTGTTCGTGTGAAAATTCCTAATTTTGTCTTTCTGTATGTCGACTTTATGATTGAAATACGACTTTGGTTTGTGATAAAGTAATTCCCTCCCCTGTCGGACAACCTAGAACTAAAAGATGGATCTTCTCTCATGAGATGGTCCCAAATATGCCTACCCACATCCCTACCTTTCCTGAAAGCGTGTATATACGCGATCTGCAGGTTAAGGGTTAATCACTTCTTGGCGAGTAAACAACTGCTACATCTCTTTTCTAGCTCGCTGAAGTTACGTTTATTTGACCTACTATCAGATTTCCCGCCGGTAAACATTGGTTCTTTACTGTCGCTTGTCTACTGCCTTGCGCCATGGAACAGTCAATAGGGTCCTAAATCTACATTAGTCAGTTCTCTTTCTGGCGGCAAACTCACTTTTTTTTCGAATCAGAAAACTGCATTGGTGTAATCAAAACCTGACACACGTACGTCTGTCTGTAGCTGTAAAGTTAATATCGGTAACTCAGTTAAATATTATGAATAATAATAACTTGTAAGAAGTCACTTAACTGATCTTTTACATCGCGACCGCGATGATTAATCAATCAGTGATCGATGTATGTTTGGATAATCTTACCGTCGATCGTCCGACTAATTTCCACGTTCTATCACAGTATTGGAGAAAGGGAGATTATTAACTCTGATACGTCCATGACAGGACGCTGTGATATTTTTTCCTGTAACATGTGACCCAGAGCTTAGGAAGTGCTAACCTAGGTCTTGTTAACCTTATTTACCTTACCATTCAGACATACAGTCGACTCTCGATATCTCGACTTCGCTTATCTCGAAGCGAAAAATCTGGTCCCATTTTAACATGGAAATCTAACAACAGGTAACAACAGGTATTGTGGAAAAGAGGAGAAATTGCTTCTAAGGAGCAATTTCTCTTCTTTTCCACAATGTTTACAATACATCTCTAACTCAGGAGTCAATGGTAGCAATGTAGAATAGGACCAGACGACGTGTCGCGTACAATAATGACAACTCTTTCTTACTTTTGGCGTTATCTCCCTTTGTTATATTGGACAGTGATTATGCATTAATTTCGTGTCCACTCTGTATGTCAAATACCTTTTGGATTATTTTGATGATACTTTGTAGAAATGTAGAACAGGACTAGACGACGTGTCGCGTACAAGAATGGCAACTCTGGCTTTCTTACTTTTGGAGTTATCTCCATTTGTTTCGTTTGAAATTGATTTCGTGCCCGCTCTGTAACTCGAATGTCCTTCGGAATATTTTGATGGTATTTGGTAGAAATGTAGAAGAGGACAAGACGACGTGTTGTACACAAGAATGACAACTCCCTTTGTTATATTGGACAGTGATATTGCATTGATTTCATGTCCGCTCTGTAAGTCGAATACCCTTTGGCACATTTTTATTATACTTGGTAGGGCTGTAGAATAGGACTAGACGTGTCACATACAAGAATGACAACTTTGGCTTTCTTACTTTTGGTGTTATCTCCCCTTCTTGTGTTTGAATTTGATTTTGTGTCCGCTCTGTAACACGAATACCCTTCGGAATATTTTGATGATACTTGGTAGAAATGTAATTTTTCAGAACGATATGACGTTTTGTGTACAACAACAACTCTGGCTTTCCTACTTTTGGAGTTATCTCTCCTCCTTGTGTGTGAATTTTATTTCCTGTCCGTTCTGTAACTCCAGTCCCCGTTGGATTATTTTAGTTTTGCTTGGTAGAAATGTAGAGATGACGTGTTGCGTACAAGAACGCCAACTCTGGCTTTCTTACTTTTGGAGTTATCTCCCTTTCTTGTGTTTGAATTTGATTACGTGTTCGCTCTGTAACTCGAATACCCTTCACAATATTTTTATGATATTTGGTAGAAATATAGAACAGGACGAGATGACGTGTCGCCTATAAGAATGACAACTGGCGGGGTTGGGTGAGGTGGCGGGAAACATCTTTTTTTTTTTTCTAAAAAAAAAAAAGCTTTTCTAGTTCGATTTATTTTTTCTTCAATTCTGCAAATCTAATATGTCGAAGTACGGATATATCGAAGTATTTCAGAGAGTCCCTTGGACTTCAAGATAACCATGGTCGACTGTATATATCGGAGTAAAAGGTGTTGAGCCATATCAGTGTCTGTATACATGTATAAGTAATTCGGTCATAATATTTTATACACATCATCACTAGCTAATGAACATTACAAAACACGTATATTCAAATATATAGAACATTTTACCTCCAAAAACTGAAAATTTTCAGATAAAAAACACTGATATTGTTTCATATTTCTGCTCAAAACAGAGATTGTGGGTACTCGTTAGAACCGCCTCGGAAAGGCGGTTCTAACGAGTACCTACAGTCTCTGTTTTTGAGCAGAAATAAAAAAAAATAACGTATACCCCTGTAAACCCCAGTTTTATTATATAAAAGTGGAGTTTAAGGGGGTCAAAATTATATAGGTATGTTTTCGTTATGAAGAGAATATTGAATGTTTTGGATACTGTATGTACCTTTACAGGCCTGATCAAACACTGTAGACCCTGATCAAAGGAACAGTTTGACCAAGGTTTAACACTATTTAACAACTAGTCAGCACGTTATACGCATATTACATTGTACCAGGCAGATAAATGGATTGTTATAAGTTTAGAATACAATTCATCCTCCCAAACGGCATCAACTTGGCTCTTCGGTATACCAGAATAAGGTAGGCGTGTCATATAGAACAGAACAGAATAGAACAGAAATAAACTACACAGTTTCTCATCTTTCACAATATATGATAAACATGTACGTCACTATAAAACAGTTATAGAAAGATAGCCGTTATTTGAAATCTATGAATGGTAAGGAGTAATTAAGTATCAAGGACATTTATAAGGTTCAAGATGTTATACATATTTATCCTAAAATATTGAGGCACCTTAACTCTCTTCAGTACTTGTCCTGAAAGTTAAGCAAGCCCCTTTTACTACCTGTCGATGTGTCAGAACCTACTGGATTTGCGGCGGCGTCTGATCTGGGTCCACACTATTTGTCCAGGACTGTCGATCTCAAGTAAGTGCTTTACGGTACATACCTATGATAATATTGTTGTCTCTTCAGAGACATCACTTTGTAAATAAATCTCTTATCGCATATTAACTCTATCACTGCCACAGACGATAATAATATGCCTTTGCAAACAACATAGATTCAGATGAGACGGCTCATAATGAGCCGTCTCATCTGGATCTATGCTGTTTGACAAGCAGTCTTTCAGCCTTACATAGAAACCTCTTTCCAAGCGAAAGTTTATTTAACTCTTTCACTGCCACAGGCGATAATAGTAGCTTTTGCAAACAGCATAGATTCAGATGAGACGGCTCAATGAGCCGTCTCATCTGGATCTACGCTGTTTGACATTCAGTCTTTCAACTTTACATATTAACCTCTTTTCAAACCGTAGTTTGTTAAAATAAAAAAGCAGATGACAAATGTCGTCTGAAATTTGGCTCCGAAAGAGTTAATGAAGGGCCAGATCAGCTGATGCATTTATGCAATCCATTCAAGGTGTTCACTGTTCGTGTACAAAACCATTGAATATTGCAGAATGTGTCAGTGCAAAGACAGCGCAGCTAAACGGCTGATCAGGGTCTTAGCGCTATTTAAGACTCAATTACAATAACTAAGGGAGAATATCAAATCAAACTCGCCTGCGATACTATGCCACGGATTTGTTTCCTCTTATAGATAAAGAAATAAATCTTTTTTAACGCTAAATGCGCTAAGTAAAATTGTAGCAGACGACATTCTTATTTATAATTATTATCATTATTATTGTTTTTTTTTTTGGAATTAAACAAGACATTATTATTATTACAATTATCATTATTATTTTTCGGAGTTAAACAAGACTTTGCTTGTCAGTTTTCGGAGCTAGGCGGACGATTCACATGGAATTCTAAGTCTTATTTTCTCCGAAAAATAATAAAAACATCATCATTTTACTCAGTGTTTTAAGGTTTATACGGTGATATAAGGAGATACTACAGTAAGGTGAGAATTTTCCCTAATTGGCTCACGTGTTAAAGACCAAATTTCAGAAATTTCAATATTCAAATTTTTATTTCATATTCCGGTAGCCCGATCTCTGAATCATAGCAGGAAGGAAAATGTTAATGCTCCTGGCTTATGATTTTTATGGGGAGATAATTCAGTCCTATACACCCCACCTTAAAAAGCTCCTGAATCCGTGATTTTAAAGACAGTCAACCCCATAAAATACCCCTGAAAAGTGAAATTCTACTAACCATGTTCAAAACGATGGGAATTACTTTTCTCTTCGGGAAATATTTTTTGCATCAGAATGATGTGAGCACAACACTGACAGGAAATTTTGGTTAAATGAATACAGCCAGTGTGCATGTCTGATATATCGGACTTGAATTATAATTCTCACTTCCGGTTAAAATACAAAATTGAACGTGTGTCATAAAAGCTGTTATAAAAATATGCCCCCACCCCTACAACCAAATTCCCATTCATGTATATTAGGCTATGTTAGCAGTCCGGAAATATCTCTACCAAAAGGCATCTTGGGTCTACAATGCACAAATTATGTGTGAACAGCGAAGATGATGGACAGATTGGCTACGGTCTTCTTTGTCGATATAAGTACACCAATTAACTTGATAAACTAATTAGTACTGAGTTTTCTCGTCTTATCAATGTCTGATTGAAAAATCTATAGCAAACTTCAGAGAAGTTTACAAAGCACTTCTATACTACTTCTGTTGTCATCAGAAGATACCGTAGATTCTGACACTTTCATCCTTTTCCGACCGCTGCGAAATGGAAAGCGCATGTACGAGTATGTTGTATGTGGGAAAACACTCGGTCATTTGTCTTCCTTCGTGAAAAATTGGGACGTACTCGTACACGCATATCGAATTTCTGGCTTGCCGTGCGCATCTAAGTGAATGAATAAATATGATATGACAACAAAACTTTTAAATCTGCTACTCTTGCTTTGAGATGTATTTGTCTTGTATTAATCTAAAACACTTTAATCTTATAATACCGTTGATTTATGTAGAAATTTTGCTGCCGGTTTTAAAAAGTAAAAAAAAACTCCAAAAACATAGTTGTTGCCAAACATCACGAAAACGTAGATAGTGGGTAATTGTAAGAACTGCCTCACCGAGGCGGTTCTAACGAGTACCCATAATCTATGTTTTGAGCAGAAATATGAATAAAAACTTTAAACTATAATACCCCGCCATTATCGTGTCGCGGGAAGATAACTCTGTCAAACATTGACAAAATTTGCCCATAAACAAACCCAAACCAGACCTCTTTCATATAAATGCATGTACCAAGTTTGGTTAAAATCCCTTGACATTTACTAAACTTATCATCCGGAAAAAGAAAATATGGGCGTATCTTGGGCAGATAACTCCGTCAAAATTTGACGAAATTTGCCCATTAGTAATCCCAAACCAGATCTCCATAATATCAATGCACAAACCAAGTTTGGTGAAAATCCATTGATGTTTACTCAAATTATCATCCGGAAACGAAAATATGGGAGTGTCTCGGGCAAAAAAACTCCGTAAACATTTGACGAAATTTGCCCATTAGCAATCTCAAACCAGATCTTCCCAAATTTCCATGCACATATAAAATTTGGTGAAAATCCATTGATATTTACTCAAGTTATCATCCGGAAACGAAAAACGGACGGACGGACGTACGACTGACGGAGAGACACACGGACGTCCAACGATAAACCATAATACCCCGCCACTGTTGTGTGGCGGGGTATAAAAATATCAGAATTTTTATTAAAACTTTCAGTATTTGGTGGTGAAATTTTCAATATATTTGAATAGGCGTGTTTTCGTAATGGCTAGTGCCGCAACGTCTGAAGAAGTACCTATGGACATGTGCGCCAAGCGAAGATTCACATCAGCCTGCGCATTCAAGCAGTCTAATCAGAAAAAATCTTCCCTGGGCGCATTTTAGACATAACGAAAACATGCCTATATAAAGCTGACCCCCTTAAACCCTACTTTTATATAGTAAAACTGGGGTTTCTTATTTCTGCTAAAAACATAGATTGTGGGTACTCGTTAGAACCGCCTCGCCGAGGCGGTTCTAATGGGTATCCACGATCTATTTTTTGAGCAGAAATAAGAAAAATATCAGAATTTTTATCTGAAAATTTTCATTTTTTGGTAGTAAAACTTTCAGTATATTTGAATAGGCATGTTTTCGTAATGATAACAAAGTTTCTTCATACGGACAACGAAGACACTGATCAGACTGCGCCAAATCACAGGTCGATTTGAGTTTTCGTTAGGCGCACGTCAGAAGGGGCGTTTTTTCACGCTGCGGCTCATATATGCATCAGCCATAGTTGTTATGTGTATTAACAGTCCCGTGTCCACACGGCGTTTTGTTCAATATTACGCGATCATAGCGAATGGTTAATCCTAGTCCTGCTGAACCCGGATATACCCTACCTTCGCAAACAGTGAAGATCCAGATCAGTTGGCTTCTGAAGAAGCCAAATGAACTTGATCTGCACTGTTTGCCATTAAGTATGTGAATTTATATCAACAATCTGGATCAAGTAATTCGATGGATAAAAATTAGAAGTGGGCGTTTCATCAATTTATTCAGCGTGACGAGGGTTAATTGCGACTTTCTTATCATATTGTAGATTTTTTTATCATAAGTTTAGTGTCAATAATTTGAGAGATCAGTTGACAATAAAATTCAAATTTGACGTTGCCAAAACGTGCTGGTTAGATAACAAAAATTCGATGCCCGTGAATATTTGTAATGTGGATTTACAGCATTATAAGATCCATTCCAAATAAAGTTTGGTGCGGAATCTGGCTTTGCCTGAAAAATTTTATACTTTAACAGCACTTTTAGAATGCGTATAACTAAACTATTTAAAATAGTAAAAGACAGCTTCCTGTTTCGCATTGATACTGTCTCGCATTGGTATAACAGTGTTCTATGTTATCATATGAATGAAAGAAACAGAAACATATCTGAACATAGGCCGTGTCGAGCGAAAAAGTGCCTTCATTACAGATCACCCTGCGCAAGCGTAAAAGTCTTATCTGGGCCTTTGCTCTCCGTTCATACATGCTGTAGTATCCAGCTATTCTGTTAGCCACAGTCAAGATCTTGATTAGATTGCATGTTGCAGGCATTACAAAAACACGCCGTTTCAAATATATAGAAAATTTCACCTCCAAAAACTGAAAAGTTTCGGATAAAAACTCTGATATTTTCCTATTTCTGCTCAAAACATAGATTGTGGGTACTCGTTAGAACCGCCTCGATGAGGCGGTTCTAACGAGTACCCACAATCTATGCTTTTTAGCAAAAATAAGAAAAATAATATACCCCTGTAAACCCCAGTAAAGGAACTAAATAAGCTCTTATGCTTTCGTTCTAATCCTATTGTTGTATTTTGTATGTGTTGTATATGTAAACATTTTTGGAAATAAATATGTTTAAACCAACCCCAGTTTTACTATATAACTGTGGGGTTTAAGGTGGTCAAAATCATATGTTTTCGTGATGATAATCTGGTCCTTCGTTGTCCGCATATGCCTAAAGACACGTTTTCGCGTGGCGCGTCCAAATATAATGAAGCAGTAAAGTGATTCTAGGAAATGCCAAGACACAAATAAGACAAGAGAGTAAGTGCAACATGGTAATAAACAAAGACATAGTTGGCTTACAATATCATCAATTTATCATTCACTGCAGCACTCACACAAAGAATCTGTACATCCTTGTCAATGCAGAAAGAGAAATAAGCGCAACCTGAGAAAGCGTTCCTTCTGACATATGCACCAAACGAAGACTCAAATCAGCCTGCGCATCCGTGCAGTCTGATCAGGGTCTTTGTTTTCCGCATGAAGAAACTTTGCATACTTGGCTATCCAAAATGCGCCCAGTGAAGATTCTGATCAGACTGCGCGAATGCGCAGGCTGATCAGAATCTTCGCAGGGCGCACATGTCAGAAGATGCGTTTTATGACGTTACGGTACAAATGGTGATTAATGGCTATAAGGTATTGCATAAGCAGGTGTACTGTTGAAATATTGTAGCATTCAGATTTGCTAAGATAAGGATTATACATGCAGTTCGAAGGGTAAAACTAAATTTCACAAGATAAGCTTCAAAGACTTTTCACACAATGGAAAAAAGAACAACAGTTTCCTGTGAACCAACAGACAATATCATAGATTGGCAGCCCTTGATAAAATCAGTGGAAATAAAGTAAAAGAAAACGGCAACAACCCCCCCCCCCCCCCAACACACACACACCCCGCATAATTCATGCTCATTCGCACAGCATCAACAACTAGATTGTCTGTTACGCTGCTTTCACTATGTTTCAGAAAGTCGTTTTCTCTTGCCTGGCGCTTCACACAGAAGAAGCTTTTATCATGGTTGAATGCAAAACCTGTTGACTTAACTACCTATGCAGATAACAATTACTCTAAATTAAAAAAAAATCGAATATTTTTATGTTTCCCATAGTAAAACTGACCACAATGTTTCTTTTCTAGACATAAAAAAAATCACTTGACCATAGAAATTCCATGTGTCACCCCATTGTTTTGCTGATAATTTAAGCTAGGGTAAGTATTTGAAATCAAAACAGAGAAACAGACAAAATAAATGGTTTCTAATAAGATACGGTCCATCAGAATGAAACATTTTAATTAAAAAAAAAACAAAAAAAAAAAAACAAAACGATAATCAAAAACGTCTTTCCGAGTGATGTCGAAAGGACAGTAAGTTTAAGATTCGCTTAGATAAGAATTATGCGTCGAGTATAAAGAGTAAAACTAAATTACACAAGATAAGCTTCAAAGTCTTTTCACACAATGGAAAAAAAAGAACAAATGTTGCCTGTGAACCATAAGACAACGTAATAGATTGGCTTCAGCCCTTGGTAATATCAGACGAAACAAAGCAAGAAAAATATGAACAAAAAAGCACATAATTCAAGATCACTCGCACAAAATCAGATTAGAAAGTTAGATTTCGATATGCTTATTTCATTAACAGTGGTCTGTTGTTGTTTTTATTTCGTACGCGTAATAAGTCATTTTATTAGCAAGCTAAATTCACGACACTTATTGTTTTTGAAAAAAAAAAAAAAAAAAAAATCAAAAGAATCAACATATTTTATTTTGTTTATGCTGGAACAAAACATTACTCAGTTTTTAAAAAAAAAAATAAAATTACATTTTATTTGTATATGTTATTTTTTTTAATCATTTTTGTTTGTACATCACTACTGTGTAGATTGTAGAGTGTGTTCATTACTCTGAATGATCATGCTTTTCTGAATCTATTTGTCTTCTCCACAGCTGATGATAGTGCCGTGTAGCCGTCGTAAAACATCTCTTTGTGTTTTTTCTATAACATCACGAAAACTTACCTATATAATTTTGACCCCCTTTAACCCCACTTTTATACAGTAAAACTGTTTTTTTTCTTCAGTTTTTGGAGGTGAAATATTCTATATATACAGGGTGCCTTGCAAAGAATGTGATCAGACTGCACGGATGGACGCATATGCAATCGCAGGAAGTGCTGTAATGTAATGATTCAGTTGAATATGTATGACGACCTAGACAGTTTACTAGACAAAAGTTTCCGGTATGTGATGCCCGAAGGCACTGGACAACACATACAATTTAGCCTTAGTTTCCATGGTTGGCCCACACAAATTAAGAGCTTTGTTGACTTTGTTTAGCCAGCACCTGGATCCAGTTAATTAGACACGGCGGTCTGGAACACGACACATCATAGATTTAAAGTTAAAGTCGTGGCCATTTAAAGAATTACAATCCACACTCACTATTTCTAGATGTCGCATCTAAATAGTCTTTGGTTCAAATTTGAATCATGGTAGCCGACTTTTTAAAAAACAGCTATTTTTAACTTTGCTAGAATTTTTACTTATGTGTCAGAACATTGTTTTACACTGAGAATGTGTTCACAACGCTGTGTTAGATAAAATCTATAAAAGATTGCCTTGGAAACAAAAACGTATAAAAGAATGAAAACTGGAGTCTCGGTTTTATTGAGAATCTTCATATGAAGTGTGGCTACGTAGGCCCACTAGCACCGGCTTAAGCGGAACTCGATTGTCCATGAAACCAGAATAGGCTCAATGATCCCATGGAAACAAAAAAGATAAAACAAATGCACAATGATAAAGTACGGGAAGACATTGCATGGCTGCCACATAACACTAAACACTAGAACTAAAATGTGTTCACGACTCTATATTAGAACTAAAATGTGTTCTTTAGTTTTGGATGTACCAACCCTTGTTATTAACAGATAATCATTAAGACAAACATTGCCAAATTGGAAATGACGATTCCATAATTGCTTTACCTGTGCAGGCTCTGTTTCTTCATCTCAAAGCCAAAAACGTTAAATTAATTTCTAAATATAGCGTCTGTTCACACCAGATTAAAGACTATAATCCTTAGGAACTTTCCCAATACCACCTGGACCAATTTCATTTGCTTTGTTTTAAGAGTCACGGACTGTTTTTACCAAGCACTGTTAGTTCTATACATATACAGTTCCGTTTTGAATAGATTCAAATGTTGGCCTGTTTCTAAAGGTTTTTGCTGGCTTTGATGCCTGAATGGATTAGCTTCACAGATAACACAGCATTTCTGCATTAGATATTAGAAGAATTGTATATTCTGGGTAGTTGCTTTATGAAAGTATAAAATATCTGAGGTACAAATTACCCTTACATCTGCCGTAATCTCATACAATATCTGTATCAGTAACTACAAAGAGGCGTCAGATTATTACATGTCACATAACCTACAATACCATATCTTGTTTTGAAAATTTTAGGGGTACTGCTTTCAGGCAAGTACCAAGTATTGGCCCTTTGGACTTAAAACAAAAACGTTGTCGAATGTAGAACTATTGCAAAACATATATAAGGAAAATCAACGCTAGTCTGTAGCGTGTAGTCGATTTATGAGCAGTCAACCTCAGCTGGACATTTTTCAGATACGTGTGGTATAGAATACATGTACTCTTCATACATGATTAACCTTTATCATTCTTTGGGCAAATTCAGCAGGTGACGAACTGATAATGATTATATTTTTTTGTATTCCTAGAAAATAGGCTTAAGTATACAAATTGTCCTGGGCGTCAAGTTACTTAAATTTACATATTAATCAGTAGTTTACCTATAATAATCTAGAAAGTCTAATCTAGAAAAGATTACAAATACACACAGATATACTAAGTTCTTCCAGATAAGATATTGATTTTGCATGCAGTAGTTTGTTGGTAAAGCATTGTGCCAGTTTAAGAAAGAATTATAAGGCAGTAGTCAGGTATCAAAGCATATGTTTCAAACTCAGAACAAAAGTGTCAGAACCATTCCAAACTTGATAGACCTAATGTGAAAGTCAAACTTTTATGACTGCTATCAAAAATACTATGTTTGAGGAGTTTTTACGCGATTTCCAAGTTAAATTCTTTAAGATACATCCCCTGTACAACAGAATGTCAATGTTAGTGACCAGGATAATGAGAAAATTTATCAAGGCAGACTCCTGTGAATAAGACATTTACCAGAAGATATGAAAACATCTGGATGAATGGAGAATGTACTAAACAGAAGATGACTTAAAGGAAGAAGAAAGAATGGTCCATCACTGGAAACAAGATTCATGAAGAAGCTTGACAGCGGGTAAGTTAAATATGTTTTCCATCCCAGCTTTTCAAAAATGCTCTGGTATTACCACATGGAAATGCAGACATTGCGAGTGATCACTAACATAATAACTAAGGACAGTGTTGCACTGGGTGAGAAAAGTGTTAATACCACCAGAATTTTGAAGGCCAGTTAGGTTCCGTGACCTTGTAGACAGCCAACCCCATAAAATACCTTTGAAAGATGAAATCCTACTAGCAAAAATGGCCCATAACAAATATAAGCAAAGGACTGAGAAAGAAAAAGAAACAGGAGAGCTTGGAGGAACTGTCATTAAAAGAAAACCAGACTATAAGACTACCTTTCTGAATGAGAAAAAAATGCCAATGCGTAAAAATGTGGAGATTCAAGCAAAACTGATTACAGTGGAGAAACTGTTGAAATATGGCAAGAACTTACTAAAGCTGTTGAAAGTAGCGGTATGAGGGAAACTGGTATAGCTCAAGTGATGATTGCAGCGGCAACATAAATAAACAAAAAAAAAAAAAACAACACAAAACAAACAAAAAAAACCCAAAAAAACAAACCAAAAAAAACAACAAAACAAACAAACAACAACAACAACAGAGAGTATAAGAAAGGAAATGGAAAGGATACCAAAGGTCAGCTGAGTAGCACAAGCGGCAAAAAAGACTAGATCTGTACAGATTTTATGACTATCTTAAATGCGCGTTTTGTAGAAAGTTATTTCGCTAGCTTATTATAAATGTATTCTCGTTTATACTGTTAATAAAAAGGACGGACTGTGTTTTAGTGAATCTGGGCCCTATGTTTACTCAGGCATATCCTACCCGAGTACTGTGTGGGCGATACGGTAACGTAGTTGATTACTTTCTCGATAACTTGGAAGACATAGTTGCTGCAATGAAGTTTTAATTATACATCAGTTAGAATGAAGGCGGGAATTTTCTTGCTTAATGAGATCTCAAACCTTACTTTTTGTAATGTTATGCTTTTCCTGCCAACAGTTGCGCTTCACAGTCTACGCCCTGCAGAAAACGAAATTGAGTGCATTATATCCGACTGAAAGTAACTGCACTCATTTAACACAAGGAGAAGAACAAACATCATAGGCATACGATATGTGAAAAAATACGAGTGAACATTTGTGAAGAAACGTATTTCGGATATGTTTGTATTCCAGAACTTGATGAAAGAAACTTGTATCAAAGTAATCGCAGTAACAAGGAACAATTTTATTGATGATTAATAACTTAATGAGTATCACAATAAGTCTGCCAACTGTTTAAATCGTATTTCAAACGTTGAAATTCTGAATTGTCTACGATATCAGCAATAGTTGTTAACCTTTTTAGTGTTGTGTTTAGTCAGATACATTATATATAGCATTGTGTCAGAAAGCTGATAGAAATAGCAATATTTTGAATACTACAAGCATAGATGGTCATGAGAAATGATATACATGCATTTGGAATCTGAATACATACATGGAAATTGTACCGTGGGCATGTTGGCACAAACCGAATATATACAATTTCCGCTTTGAGGCATATTGACAATTTGGACAGGTACCTGCCCAGGAAATGTATACTTAACCCTTAAATAAAGAAGATATCGCATGGCTAATACAATCAATGTGGACTGTGCATATGCACAGCAATCCAGTCAAGATTTCTGTTCTCTTTTCTGACAATACAACGATTTGCGACTATTGTAGCTGCTGTGGTTATTTACAATTATTTCTTGAAATCATTAATAGTGTATGTGGTATGTGTTTCTGTCTGTTGGTGGTAGAATAAGACACATACAAATTATGCCATCACGAAAACATGCCTATATAATTTTATATAGTAAAACTGGGGTTTACAGTGGTATACATTTTTTTCTTTTCTGCTCAAAACATAGATTGTGGGTACTCGTTAGAACCGCCTCGTCGTCCTGCACAAAACATAGATTGTGGGTACTCGTTAGAACCGCCTCGACGAGGCGGTTCTAACGAGTACCACAAATATTTTTTACGAGGCGGTTCTAACGAGTACCCACAATCTATGTTTTGAGAATAAATATGAAATTTATCAGAGTTTTTATCTGAAAATTTTCAGGTTTTTGGAGGTGAAATTTTCTATATATTTGAATAGGCGTGTTTTCGTAATGCGCATCCTTATCAAGCTTCCACCAAACGTCATGGTCCGAAGAACAGACTCGCACATCAAGACAGTCATAAACATCAAGTAGATATTCCATTACGAAAACACGCCTATTCAAATATACTGAAAATTTTACCACCAAAAAATGAAAATTTTCAGATAAAAAATTCTGATTTTTTTCATATTTCTGCTCAAAATATAGATTGTGGGTACTCGTTAGAACCGCCTCGCAATCTATATTTTTGAGCAGAAATAAGAAAAATAATGTATACCCCTGTAAACCCCAGTTTTACTATATAAAAGTGGGGTTTAAGGGGGTCAAAATTATATAGGCATGTTTTCGTGATGCACAGCAGCAAACGTCCGCCAGTAAAGCCAAATATACAGAAAATTCAAGAGCTAAAATCCGCAAAGTATAACTTTCCCGTGAAAAGATCATATTTTAGATTAATTTTAGGAAAACGACAATGCAAATTTCATGTCAGTACCGTTCTACCGGCACGAGCAACACTGGCGCACTACTTTCACATGAACTATAATTGAAAATAAATGGTGCCAGTTGTTCCATTTTTTTGTTTGTTTGTTTTGTTTGAACTGTTAGACTATCCGATCAATGGAACGTCTTAACAATGGCAGTTTATGATTACTTATGCAGATTCGTAGAATTTCGTTTCCTTGTTCACTCTTGGCTTTCTAAGTGATGCTTAACATGAGAAAATACCCTTACGTCATACGCGATCAGCTAAGGCCCAGATCAGCCTGACAATCTGCACAATCTGCTCAGAACCTTAAATGGATAACCTTTCAAGGAAGACAACATTTTTTCGAAACTGATTTAACTCCCTTCTGAAACTGGTCTACTCTAAAAGGGCAGAATTTGCTTCCCCATGGGAGCAAATATTTTCCTTTTAGAGTAGACCTATTTTCAGATGGGGTTTGGTGGACAGTAAAGCAAGCACAAGTCACAAAATTCCCCCCTTGTAAAAAATGGCGAAAAATCTACTATGAGCACTTAGTCCGATGTACTGTTCGTCAGTACTACAAGGCTAAAGTATCCAGTAATTCTGTAAACGAGCAACGAAGACCTTGATCTTACTGCGCGAAGGCACAGGCTGATTTCGTCTTCATGGCAAACTATGACGTAAGGGGCCATTTCTTGCGATGCGCATTAAACATATGAGCCATCATGAAAACACGCCAATATAATTTTGACCCCCTTAAACCCCACTTTTATGTAGTAAAACTGGGGTTTACAGGGGTATACATTATTTTTCTTATTTTGCTAAGAAACATAGATTGTGGGTACTCGTTAAAACCGCCTCGCCGATGCGGTTCTAACGGGTATCACAATCTGTTTTGTACAAAAATATGAAAAATATCAGAATTTTTTATCTGAAAATTTTCCTTTTTTGGTTGTAAAATTTTCAATATATTTGAATAGGCGTGTTTAATGCGAGTCGCGAGAAAAAGGCTCTTCGGACTCCGTCGAAGCAATCTTTCAGCGCGCATGCCCGGTTCCTCAGCAAGGCCATATTACTAGTTCTTTGCCTAAAATTTCCTCTTAGCCTACCGCCTGCATGAGTGAAAGGCACAGGTTCTGGCGAGACTGTGCGCATGCGCAGGCTCGCCTGAACCTGAATTGTTCGCATATGCTCAAACGCCTCTTTTTCCATGGTACGGCTAATACACCTGGAACACTGACAACTAGGTTTTCTATTAATCCTAAGATTATACCTAGGTAGACCTTGACGAAGTGTGTAAATGCCTTTATAAAACACTATAATAATTTGAAGCTCAGTCAGAAAACGTACCTTCGGACACGTGCGCACAGCGAAGATTCAGATCAGCATACGCATTCGCGCAGTCTAATCAGTTTCACTAGGCGCATTTCGGAAAGCCAAAGATACAAAGTTTCTTCTTGCGGACAACGGAGACTCTGATCAGACAGCGAATGCGCAGGCTGATATGTCTTTGCCGAGCACAAGTGTCCGAAGGGAGGTCTTCTTACGTTACGGCTCATTTATTGTGAGATATGTTCTATCCGTATTGAAGACCAACGCAGTAAAAAAGTTTATTACAAAACATAGCCTACCAACTCAGTAAGCATTCTTTATAAATCTATAGCGGGCCGTTACCGGCCCGTCAGGGTAGCTGACGGGCCGATAACGGTCCGCTATAGATTTATTGAGAATGCTAGTTGGGAATGACACCAAGAGGAAGAGTAGAGTAAACAATCAGCGGCGGACAGTACATGCGTAATACAGAGGTGTTTGGGTGAGGCAAATGTGTCGTGTATCATGCATCACCGAGGCGTCCAACGGAGATTGGCTTACAGTTGGGCAAAGCCTGCTGTCCTTTCCGCAGGTAAGGGTAGAAGTTGGGCAAAGCCTGCTATCCTTGCAGCAGGTAAGGGTAGCGGGTAAATGTTTTTATTGCTTCTGTTTCTTCACTTTCATTCATTTTCCTCTTTCTCCACTATCCCTCTCTTTCATCTCCTCTACTATCTCTTCTATATGTCTTCTCCTTTTCTCTGAGAGACGACACAAAACACCCACAAGGGTTGACGTGTCGTTAATCACCAACATAATCAATATACGTTATACACAAGCAAAAAGGAAACCAACCAGCTCCCTCTTCCCCAGGGTGATCACAAAGCCAGACTGGACCCAACAAACAGAACAGTACGACAATAAAGAGGACAAAAAAAAAAAACAAACAAACAAACAAACAAAAAAAAAAAAAAAAAAAAAGAAAAAAGAAAAAAAAAAAAAAGAAAATAAAAAAAACGAAAAAAAAGATTGGCACTTAGCTGACACAATGCCCAACAAAGAACGAACAGCATCAGGTCCCGAGGTTATAAAAAACTTTTTTCGTGCTCAACTCAGCTAATTTGTCCTGTTCATACATCTCAAATTACTAACAATTGCAAATTCGTTCTTGCTGAACACAGCTGAGCATGAAAATTTCTTTGCTAATAAATATGAAAATGCAGAGAATTTTTCATGCTCAGGCTTAGTTAAGCTTGAAAAAAGTTTTATAACTTCGGGACATGTTTATGGTCTGCAGGGCTGAAAGAGTTAAGTTGTAAAACATTCTGCCAATGACAAATAAAACGATCCTTTTTATTCAGTAGAATAAATTCGTTCTTGCTAAACATAAACTGAGCATGAAATTTTCTCTGCTAATAAATATGAAAATGCAAAATTAAGTTGGCTTTTTACATATTTATTAGCAGGGAAAATTTCATGCTCAGCTGAGTTGAGCATGAAAAAAGTGTTATAACTTCGGGGCCAGAACCATCGCCTTAGAACAAGGCTAGTCTGTGTTGTTGTATTATTGAGCCTGTAGTTTGCCTTTACTGTTCCTCACAGATACGAGTATATTAAGAAACTCTGTATCGTTTTCAGATTCTTTACAATGTACCTGCGCCACAACCCAACCGATGGAAGTTACAATGTCCAATATCGGTAGTTGCATGACGGCACAGAAGACCTGTCTTTCCTCGTTATTCACAACTAACATTAAGTATGTTTTTCTGTTTCGCGACTCAACAGTGGAACGTTTCGTCGGTGACTGCATAACATAACAGACCCTTTTGAGTTATTCAGGATTGCGGCCACGTAAAATCGATTTAAGCCTCCCAGTGAAATACATTTCACTGACCGTTCCAAGGCGGTTCTTCTGTCATGGTTTATTTTTGTTATAGTTCGTCTTTGAATGTGTGTGTCGCTTACATCTTTTTGTTTTGGATAGCCATTTGGCCATTTTGTGGGAAAGTAACTGTCCCTTTGGCTTTCTGCTAGTGATGTTTCCATTAGGGTCCAGTTATTTCGTGATTGTGTTTCTTTCCCTTTGATGTCTCTGATGGGAGGTGTGGGATAATTGTATCGATTCCTGATCATTGCATTTCTTTTCTATTTTGACATGTTGTATGTTATCTGTGCCGCGACCCAACTAATGGATTCGGTTTACGTGAATCATAACGTCGCAATTCTGTCTTTCTTTTTTTTTTTTTTTTTTTTTTTTTTTTTTTTTTTTTGCGAGTGACATGTTGTATATCTAGCTGCGCCGCGACTCAGCTGTTGAACGTTCCGTCGCTGGCTGCATGGCGTCACAGACCTGTTTTCGTTATTCGCGAGTGACATGATCGCCGTGACTCAGTTGTTGACCCTTCTTTGTTAATCGCGAGTGACATGATGTATGTTTATCACTGTCGCCACTCAACTACTGGATGCTGTATTGGTGGATCATAACGTCATAGTTCCGTCTTTGTTATTCGCGAGTGACATGATGTATACCTGTGCCGCGAGTCAACTAGTGGACGCTATGTCGGTGAACAAGGCCAATGACTCAATAACAACAGTTTCAACAAGATAAAGACCAGCTTCCGGTTATCAATCAAATACCGACATGTATGTTTTAAACAAATTACTTTTACAATGTTGCACACGCAAAAATGCAATGCAGTTTATTCCAATTTCTAAGAATTGCTAGTGCAAAGAAACTTATCGAAAACAAGAGTAATTAAAACAAAACAGACGATGTGTCAAAACAATTTACAGGTTTCATTATTTTGTACAATTTGCATTGTAACTGAACCGATTGACACATACAGAAGTTTAGGAACGGCCACAATAAAATATCGCAATCTATCTCCGCCATTCTGCAAAAGAAGATGACTTCTGCAGGCACGGATTGCCTCCATAAAAAAAACCCTTTCAAATGGGGCTACTTTTAAAGAAAACAAAATGCGTCCAGAAGGATTTCTTGGGACAAAATGCGTCCAGAGAGATTGGGGATATCTTTAAAAGCAATTAATGCGTCCCGAGGGGCGCATTAATTGCTTTTAGAAATCCCCAATGAGAAGGTAGGCAAATAATTTAATGTCAGAATTATTTCCCCTTTAGTTGTATCCGTTCTCCTTAAATTTTGCATCTATCGTCAATTTCAATCCTATTCTAAGTAAATGGTGGTAGAATTATCGTGTTCATTTCTATCCCACATGTATCAGTAAAGTCTACAGAAAAAACAAAAAAAAAAAAAAAAAAAAAAAAACAAAAAAAACACGGGAATTGTCAATAAGCAGTGCTCATTAGATACTCCAGCAGGTAATGACTGCCTTGTGGGTACTAAAAAGAAATGTATTAAAATGCATATTTGCTTCAAGCTGTATGTGATAAAGAAAAAACAAGACAGACAGACAGATAGACAGACAGACATATGGATATACATAAATGGTGAAGTTAAAGTGGCAGTCATTTTGTCAAAAATGATTTTTCCAGTAGCAAACCTCTTCATGCACGTGTTCAATGTGTCTTAAATGAATCTGCAAAGTATCAGAATTTGTCAACAAATTCTTCGAGTCAAGTTGATTTCACCATGCATGCACTATATCAGCTGCACCATCTCAGAGCATACAAAACCCAGTAGTCAAGAATTACCAAAAATGGCAATCAGATTGCTTCAACAAATATTTTTAGATGAGTTGATTTCACTGTGCATGCACTATTGGCATGCCAGAGCAACTTTTTAAGAAGAACAAAGGGATTAACCTTGAAGAAATGAACCCCTGGCCCTTATTTTCCTCTACAGCAACACCTCATCAGTACCAACATTTATGCAAAATATGAAAAGATTTCTTAAATTATTCATGAAGATAAGAAGCAGAAACCAAAATGCCTCTTCAAGAATAACAAAGGAAAATAACTCTAAACAAATTAATTCATACGCCCTTATTTTTCTTTAACAGGAACATCTCATCAATATTTACTTTTATGCAAAATAAGAAAAAGATTCCTCACATTATTTAGCAAAATAAGAATCAGAAACCAAAACATCTTTTCAAGAATAAAAAACAGAAATAACCGCAAAGGAATTAACCCTCAGGCCCTTATTTTTCTCAGACAATAACATCTCATCAATATTAACTTTTCAGCAAAATTTGAAAAGATTCCTTTAATTATTGAGAAAGATAAAAAAAAAGCAGAAATTTGATTGTTTTTTCAAGAATTACAAAGGGGAATAACTTTAAAGGAACTACCTCAAGGCCCTTATTTTTTCTAACAGTGACGCTTCATCAATATCAACGTTTATGCGAAAAGAATCCTGAAATTATTTTGCAAAATAAGAAGCAGAAATCAAAACGCCTTTTCAAGAATTACAAAGGGAGACAATTCTAAAGGAATTAACCCCTAGGCCTTTATTTTTGTGGAACAGTAATGCCTTATCAATGTCAAGATTCATGCAAAATATGAAAAGAATCCTGAAATTATTTAGCAAGATAAGAAGCAGAGACCAAAACTGCTTTTCATGAATTACAAAGGGAAATAACTATAAATGAATTGACCCCTAGGCCCTTATTTTTGTCTAACAGCAACATTTTATCAATATCAACGTTCATGCAAAATATGAAAAGATTCCTGAAATTATTTAGCAAGATAAGAAGAATAAGAAGCAGAAACCAAGACACCTATTCAAGGATTACAAAGGGAAGTATTTCTAAAAGAAAAGATCCCTTGGCCCTTATTTTTTGTCTAACAGCAGCACCGCATCGGTATCAACGTTTATGGAAAATATGAAAAGAATCCTGAAAGTATTTAGCAAGGTAAGTAGCAGAAACCAAAACTTCTTTTCAAGAATTACAAAAGGAAATTATTCTAAAGGAATTAAAACCTAGGCCTTTATTTTTGTCTATCAGCAACACCCTATCAATATCAATATTTATGCAAACTATGAAAAGATTCCTGAACTTATTTAGCAAGATAAGAAGCAGAAACCAACTGAATATAATAGAATAATAAACTAAAGCAACTTTTTTTAGAATTACAAAGGGAAATAATTCTACAGAAATTGACCCCTAGGTCCTAGTTTTTGTCTAACAGCAACAACTTAACCATATCAACGTTTATGCAAAATATGAAAAGATTCCTGACATTATTTTGCAAGATAAGAAGCAGAAACCAAACTGCCTTTACAAGAATTACAAAGGGAAATAACTGAAGGAATTAACCCCTTGGCCCTTATTTGTGTGCAACAGCAACATCTTATCAATATCAACAGTTATGCAAAATATGAAAATATTCCTTTAAATTATTTAGCAAGATAAGACGCATAAACCAAACCGTAACGGACGAACGGACAGAAGGACAACGTGAAAACAGTATACCCCTCCACCACCACCACAAACACAGTTTGCGCGGGGTATAAATACAATCTTTATATAAAATGTTACTGTTCATCCATAGTCTTTAGAAAGCTCTTTGGTTGAAGGATCTGATAAAGCTGTTATCACTAAATCTTATTAGGATTCTGTTAAGGATTCTCACAGGATAAGAATAACAGAAAGCTGCTAGTCCTTAGTGCGCTAAGGACAATAAGTGAATGGAATTTTTAGGACTTAATATTTCAGTAGATACGAAAAAATCGGGCTTTTGAAGCCCAATGGATGATCATACACTTCGACCATCTATGCTGATGTTCAAGAGCCTTAATAATTTAAACATAATTGGTCGAGGTATCTACAATAACCAGAATACGGTAAAAAAAACAGAAAAAAAAAAACAAAAAAACACACACACAAAAAAACAACAACAACAAAAAAAAAAAAACGCCGGTTACCGAGATACAACGAACGCTACTGGGTACAACGAACGCAATTGAAAATGATGACGACACAACAATATATTCGGTAAGAAAAAGATTTATTTTAGCCATATTCCTTATCTTCTTGGATGGTTATTTTGCATAGCTGCAGGAAAGCGGTATTGCCTTTTACAGATACAGTTGCAGAGAAATCTGTTTACGACAAACGAAAATAAAAGCATTTTTTCTTTCGTCAAGCCTGTTTTCACCAACCCCAGCATACTTCGGTCAACATTTTCTGACCGTTACGCATCTTTTGTGCAAATGTTTTTGTGATTTATGTATTGTGGTGAATCTAGAGCCTCCATTTATGCATTTCTTTGAGTCCCAGGTAGTGTTAATGTCCATTGAATCCGGAAATGATTCAAAGCTTGATTTTTTATTAGGGTACAACTTACCACGGGTTACGATACACCATAACGCGGTTAATCAGCACAGTTTGGGAAAACAAACACGGATTTTTATTTTTATGCAATAAGACAAAACGCTTTATCCGCCTGTGAAGTCCCAATAAATGGTGCTTTTCTTTTATTCCGAACGATCTATTTGACTGTTATATACTTTTTAATGCCTTTCTAATTCTCATTATTATGATTTCTGAACATATGCATGGCATTGTTTCTGAGTTGAATAGGGTAATCTTTGAATTACAAAGTGCTCACTTGTACCCAGAATTATAACTGGTGACACGTCAAATAACATTTATTTACAAGGACCTGTGATATGGGAAGTGAGTGCCTAGCTCTGAGCGGTAAACGATCGACCAAAAAAAAAATCGGGCTCTGGTGGGATTCGACACTAGGCCACACGGGTGAAAATCCAGTGCTCTAACCGCTAAGCCAGTCTTTACCCTTTACGCAGTTGTCAAAGATTGGTTATAAACCTATAAGCTATGTCTAAGCTTCCAAGGTAGATAATTGAGGTAAGGGGTCATGAGTCGTAAAAGGATGAGTGACGGATTTTCCTATCTACCCCTCGCGCCCATTACTTTTGTTTGTTTGCTAGACTGAGTGATTGTGTTAGGTTAAAAGACGTGTCAACCCTTATGGGTCATTTTGTGTCGTCTCACAGAGAAAGGAAGAAAAGAGAAAGAAACGATAGTAGAGGAGACGAAAGAACGGGACAGGGAAGAAAGAGGGGAAGGAATGAAAGTGAAGAAACGGAAGAAATAAAAACATTCCCCTCTACCATTACCTGTTACAAGAATAACAGATCTTGACCAACTGTAAGCCAATATCAGTTGGCAACCCCAGTGACGTACGATACACGACATCTTCGCCACACCCTACCACCCCCAGTTTGTTTGTTTTGGAGTTTAACGGCCCAGTCAACACCATTTTGGTCATATCGAGCTGCTCAGTTTACCTAGCAACACTTCCTGGGTAGGCTTATATATAAGCGGTTAACTGGTACAGTGCACAGTCTTACGCTAGAAACTGAAACTGCCCTTATTGAATCAGCTGAAGGGAGGGAATGACCGTAGAAAAGATTTCGTGACACACCCTTTACAGAGCTATTCTTTTTCTTGAATACCTTTAATTCTTGAACGCAGATTTAAATGCAGTTTCTTCTATTGCTGATGTCCGCCCTATTGTGATGAAATTATTGTGGCGTTTAATGATGTTATGTTACATGCAAAATCTTAACGGCAGCGTATATGACGTCATATACAACAAGTGTACGTCAAACACCTCAAACACGTGAGAAATTTTGACTTTAATACAATCCCTCTGCAGGATAATCTAAGTAGGATAAACGTTTCTATCCCAGGGTTAAAACTAGAACTAGTAAAAGAGGGTGAAAGAAAAATCCCTTCAATAAAATATGCGTGTCTAGGAAAGACTCGAATCCGCGCACTCAGACCAAGGTCATTGGTTCCCATATTGATATAATGAATGTCTTTAGTTGCTCGTAGAATGCAAACAGACGAAGTATCTTCAGTCACTACTGTACTGACAAATTATTTTGCATATTCTTGTGATTGCATTATGAGACCAAACAGTGTCTCAATGAAGTTGTTTTTGCTCAGTTAGTAGAGCTCATTGCCTGGGGTAACAACATGTGCTTTGGAAATGACGCCCTGACCTTTGTTCGCGACAGTTGAAATAATAAACTGTTTGGGATATTAAACCAAATGTAACTACTACTATAATGCGCATGTACATGTGCATGCGCAGGTTATTTTGTATGCCATATGCAAACTTTATGAGTCAGAGCGACTGTTTATTGTGCATCTGATTTATATAGAAATTATCTACATGTCATAAACAATATGCTCTGGCACTCAGCTACACGTAATGCCAGCGAACACATCTTTCAACACTTTCTAATTTCGGAATGGCAAGCGCAGCAGTTGATTTGCAATTTTACAACTTAAGGGGCAGATATGTGTCGGTGTTCTCGGCTAATTCTTGAAAACTGGCGCTTGTACTGGAAAAAAAATGACAAAGTTTTGGGTTTCCATATCCGTGTTTGTTGTACCATCTTTTCCGTGTTCTGTGTACCCAGACACAACATATGATCCGTGATAAGTTGTACCCGTGTTTCAAGATAGTGCGCTAGGAAAAATCGATATAATTCTTATTCTAAAAGTTTTTATGAATTATCAAAAATAGTATATTTACTTCGATACCTGAAGACATGAAAAACCCTAGAATAGCCGTGTACATGCCGTTTATCTTTGACTGATAGATCCTTGAAACGAGAAGTTTTGTTTTTAACCTATTATAGCCTAATATGTAGCTTTGCTTTTCCTTCTCTGATCGTGTCATAAAATTTGGATAAAACAACAAAAACACAACCACTTGTAATCCAATAACCACCAGAAAACAAAACTCGTGATATTGCGGTCAATATGAAGGAAACATTGAACTTACACTTTTTTCCCGTCAACAAAATTTCAACTGCGTTCGTTGTACATGCATCCAGTCACGTTCGTTGTATCGAGGTAGCCGGCGTGAAAAAGGTAATACTAAAATGGACATCTTTTGTGCACTTGGTGATTTTTCGCTGCGTTAATGCACACGTCGGGAATCTGTCAATCCGAATGAAAATTACAGTCGCGGTTCTGTGCAAATCACCATTTTGATGACGTAGGTTGTCGCCTTTGGGTTTCTTATGTTTAAATGTAGAGTATAAAGAACAGCATTAACGCTTAGCACTCTGGGTAAAATTTTCAGCAGACGACATTTTGAAATATTTTTCTTATTTTTCCTAGAAAACAGGATTTGACATTTCATGCAAATTGTCTCCTAAGGAGACAATTTGCATGAAATGTCAAATCCTGTTTTCTGGGAAAAATAAGAAAAATAACATCATTTTGTCGTCTGCTGAAAATGCCCAGAGAGTGGTAAAGGTTAATGCTAACAGTTATAATCCTTTTCATGCTGAATAACCTTGCCCCCAGTCATGCTGAATAAATTAAGATGCCGCACCCACTTTTAAATGTCAGCCAATCAGATTACTTGATCCAGGTTGTTGATACAAATTCACATAATGAATGACAATTTGTTTGTTTGTTTGATTTGGGCTTAATGTCGCTTTCAACAATCTTTCAGTCATATGCGACGGTGTCTGGTTATGGCATGGAGCTCAATGCTCACTTTTAGAGTGCTGCCTCACTGAAATATCACGCCCCAGACACTTTGACATGATATTCCACCCAGTCATATTATACTGACACTGAGCTGACCAGTTCTAGCTCTACTTTCTTAATACTGAGTGCTAAGCGAAAGAGAAATTAGTACCATTTTTAAAGTCTTTGGTATGATTCGGCCGGGGATCGAACCCGCAACCTCCCGGTCACAAAGCGGACGCTCTACCACTGAGCCACTGTGCCGGTATAAATGAATGAGAAACAGTGCAGATCCAGATCAGTAGGCTTCTGAAGAAGCCAACTGATCTAGATCTACAATGTTTGCAAAGGCAGGGCATATCCGGGACCAGCTGGACCAAGGTTTAATAAACAATCCCGTGCCAAAAATCATCACGAAAACATACCTATAAAATGTTGACCCCCTTAACCCACTTTTATATAGTAAAACTGGAGTTTCCAGGGGTATACATTATTTTTCTTATTTCTGCTCAAAAACATAGATTGTGGGTACTCGTTAGAACCGCCTCGGCGAGGTGGTTCTAACGAGTACCCACAATCTTTGTTTTGAGCAGAAATATGAAAAATATAAGAAATTTTATCTGAAAAATTTCAGTTTTTTTTTGGTGCTGAAATTATCAATATATTTGAATAGGCGTGTTTTCGTAATGTGTACCCAGAATGTGAAAAAGGTTTCCATGTTCAGGTGTTATGTGGGACTCAAAGAATCAGTATGCATCGAAGTCAGGAATTCTTAAATATACGTCTAAGTAAAAGCATCATTTCAAATTCTAGTAACTGTTTAACATGAAACTGTTTATTTGCAAGGATCCTTCATAAGATATTTATATGATATTATCACTGATAGTTGAAGTCTCCACAGGCCTCAGAAGTTACATTTTCAGTTTATCACATGAAATCAAAAAGAATTTTTTTCTGGTCATTTCTTATATAATGAAAACTGTTGATATAATGTTAGAAACGCCTCCATCGAGATGATTCTTTTGAGTACCACAATCTATACTTTTACTGGATATTTAATAAAATACAGCCAACCATGTCTTAATGAAAGCATTCAAGGGGTCGAAAACAGTTATCTTTTAATACGCGTTTCTTAACACATTTATACCGAAGGGTCTCTGCTACCCCAACTCTTTGGACAGGTCCTTTTCCAACAGAATGTATGTCTGATTGGTTTTAAATAGTACATGTTTTATACAAATTCCTGTTTTATACAAATTCCTGTATTAAATTCAAACAATGTGGAGCTGATCAGACAGGGTCAGATATGGGTTCACACTGTTTGTAAATCTCCCCTTTTTAGGAAAAATATTTTAAGTATTTGAGCGTATTTTCACGCCGTTTGTAAACAAAGGATATTCTCTTCAGAGATCTGGGCCCAGTTGTTCAAAACTAACGATGTCGTTAATTAACGTATCGTTAAAACTTTGATCATTAAACATGGCATATACGCTAATATTTTTGCTGAAAATATTAGTACATTTTTTTCAGCAAAAATACCTGTAAATTAGATATTGTACTTACTATAACAATTAACATTTGACCACTAACGAGCTCGTTAAGCTAACGATACTTTGTACAACTGAGCCCTGTTTTTCAAAGACAGATTTGATTGATTGTGTTGGGGTTTAACGACACTTCAACCATTGAGGGTCATTTTGTGTCGTCTCCCAGAGAAAGGGAGAAAAGAGATAGAAGAGAGAGTAGAGGAGATGAAAGAGAGGGACAGGGAAGAAAGAGGAACAGGAATAAAAGTGAAGAAACAGAAGAAATAAAAACATTCCCCCTCTACCCTTACCCACTACAAGGATAGCAGGCCTTGCCCAACTGTAAGCCAATATCAGTTGGACGCCCCAGTGATGTAAGATACACAGCACCTTCACACCACCCGACCACTCCCCAAGACAGATTTGATAAATTATGTGCTCGTATTACTTGTTATTTGGAGCTATGCATGGGCATACGATTCTACGAACACGTACGCAGGCTTTCAATGAAATTTCTCACACTTCATCAGTAATCATAGGCCAAATATTTTGTAGAAATTTATAAATAATTTCAAAAGATAAGTTAAAATATACACCAGCACAAAGACCGTTCTGTTTCATAACCTAATTCCACTGCAAAGAAATTCTAGTGTTTCAGTTCAGGGAAAACCCCCGTCTGCGAGTTGACGTGTCGTCTAGTACATGGGCGTTTGCTAGAAGTAAAACTGCCATGAAAATAGCTACCGGTATCCTCCCATGACAGACAAAATAAATATCATTACACTGCGATAACCTTTTAGATCATAACATACTCTAATATATAAAACATGTTTGAGGAATGGATACACTTTAAGGGGCGGCAACTCTGTGGGATTGATTTTGCCTCCTTCAGAAAGGGAGCTACTGTAAAAGAAAATAATCTGCTCCCCAAGAATGTGATTTCCCTTCCTTTTACAATGGGGACCGAATTCTGTTCTTTTGCAGGAAACCTTTTTCTCAGAAGAGAGAAGAGCAAACTGGAAATCACACACTAATCTCCCTTGTCAATAATAGCGTGAGGCGGTAATACTCCGCCATTTTGATGTCGTGGGCAGAAATTGACTAAATGTGCCAATGAGCAATCCGAAACACGATCTACAATATCAATGCACATATCGAATTTGGTGAAAATCCATTGAGATTTACTAAAATTATTGTCCTGAAACTAAAATACAGATGTGTTGCGGGCAGATAACTCTGTCAGAAATTGACGAAATTTGCCCATTAGCAATCCCAAAGCAGATCTCCACAGTATCAATGCACATACCAAGTTTGGCGAAAGTCTATTGATATTTATTACTGAAGTTATGGTCCGGAAATGAAAATACGGACGTGTCGCGGGCAGATAATTCTATCAAAAATGACAAATTTTGCCCATCAGCAATCCTAAACCAGATCGCCACAATATCAATGCACATACCACATTTGGTGAAAATCCATTGATATTTACCAACGTTATCATCTGGACACGAAAATATGGACGTGCACGGGCAGATAACTGTCAAAATTTACGAAATTTGCCCATTAGCAATCCCAAACCTGATCTTTACAATATCAATGCACATACCAAGTTTGGTAAAAATCTATTGATCGTTACTCAAGTTATCGTCCGGAAACGAAACTACAGACGGACGGACGTACGAGAGACGGACGGACGGACGGACACAATGACAATCAACGTGATATCTTAACACCCTGTAACTATCGTGAGGCTGGGTATAAAAATGATAGTGTATCAAGTCTCCTTTATTCGCGATTTTATCTACCCTTTGATGACCCACTACATCGACCTTGGCAAACTGTGTAGACCAGATCAGACACAACGACTTCTCTGAATCTACACTTTTTTTTGCTTTAAGTTTCGATCATTTGGTAAATCCAATAATAAACAAGAAAAAAAAAAAAAAAAAAAAAAAGAACAACATCAAAAACAGATAGCCTCTAAATCGTCCAAAGAGTTTCTATTAAAATGTTTATGATCAGGGCCCAGTTGTTCAAAACTAACGATGTCATTAATTAACGTATCGTTAAAACTTTGATCATTAAATATGACATATCCGCTAATACTTTTGCTGAAAATATGTGAGTTTTTTTCAGCAAAAATACCTGTGATTTAGATATTGTACTTACTAGAACAGTTAACGTTTTGACCACTAACGAGCTCGTTAGCTAACGATGCTTTGAACAACTGGGCCCTGAATGCGTACATCCAAGCCATCACTACATGCGTTTGCATATTCGATAAGTTGTTGTTGTTTTTTTCTCTGTGGCTGCAGTTTTCAGTGTTTTGAAAGTTGTTAGAAACAGGCTCATCTAATAAGGCTCGACTCCACCAAATATTTGAACAGCTGACTCTCATTTTCTCAAGGACTGATAACTCAAACTATTGTTTAAGTCAAACTACATTTTGGATAATGCTGGTTTAGTTTTGCTTATGTTCATTAGATCTACTCCTGTTAACTCAAACTTCTGTTATCTGAAACAGAAAATACTGGTCCCTTGGACTTTGAGATAACGAAAGTCCACTGAAGCAAATCCACTGTAGCTATATGGAGACAGATGACATCATTATTTAATAGCATGCTAGGAAAAAAAAATCAGCGGATGGCATTTTTTGTTATTTTGTTTCCAGAAAATAGGCTTTGACAGGTCACACATCCAAGCCTAATTTCTGGAAAAAAATAAGAAAAAAATATTTATCAAATTGTCGTCTGCTGAACAAATTCATGTTAACGCGATATTTTCCGTTTCTCTAACTGTTTAAGGACGTATTTCCCCTGTTTTCTAAACAAATTGTGCTATCTCCTCATCTCATCTAAAACAGCTAATACACGTTAAAGTATTTCGATGTTGTAAAAAGATAATGTGATAAGCTGTTAAGATTGCTACCGATAACTTCATTTAATTGGAATCGAAGGCAGCGAGGTATTCTAGAATTTCAGAAACTCTGAAACCATTCCATGAATGTTTGACAGTCTAAAACGACAACACAGATTTTCAGCCATTCACTCTAAGTCTGAATTGAGAATCAAAGCAACTAATTATCGGTTTGGAAGCAGGTGAATAAAAGAATTTACAGAACTTTGACAGCGAGATGACTTCGAATGATTGAATTGGCAATAATTCAAATATTTTTTGCTCAACTTTAACCTGGTTTATTAGACTTTAGCGCTCACTTGGCAATAAATATCAGAAGACATCAGATAACGGTATTTCTTCATAGTAGTTTGTTAACGCTTAGCACGCCGGGTAAAAAATTCAGAAAACGACATTTTGGAATAGTTTTCTTATTTTCCCAGGAAATAGGCGTTGACATTTCATGCAAACGGTCAATCTGCCTGAATTTTCAAAACCTGTTTTCTAGAAAAAAAAAAAAAAAAAAAAAAAAAAAAAGACAACTAACTTTAAATGTCGTTTTCTGAAATTCATCACGAAAACGTGCCTATATAATTTTGACCCCCTTAAACTCCATCTTTTTTATAAAGTAAAACTGGGATTTAAAGGGGTATACATTATTTTTCTTATTTTTCTCGAAAACATAGATTGTAGGTACTCATTAGAACCGCCTTCCGAGGCGGTTCTAACGAGTACCCACAATCTATGCTTTGAGCAAAAGTATGAAAAATATCAGAGTTTTTATCTAAATTTTCAGTTTTTGGAGGTGAAATTTTCTATATGTTTGAATAGCCACGTTTTCTGTAATTATCACCCAGCATGTCAAATGTTAACCCTTAAACTGCCAATCACAACTATTGTCGTCTGCTTTGTCATCTGCTTGTGATTTAAGATTTCATTTCTGCAAACAGTGTGGACCCAGATCAGACTGCTGATCTGGGTCCACACTGTTTGCCTGTATGCAAAAATAGGTTTGAAAAGTTTGCAAGAATATTCAGCAGACGACATAAACAGACGACATTTTCAGATGCAGGTTTGCTTGGCGCTTTAAGGGTTAATAGGTAGAATGAGCAGACGATTATCGATGTTTGCTTTAGTTTTCCTAGAACATGAAAAAAATATTTCCAAACTGGCATTTATTCAAATAAGTTCCTTTCCGGAAAATAAGTGTTAATATTTAATACAAATCATCTTCAAAGGAGGTATCCTTATTGTCATCCAAATCATAGCAGAATACCATTTATCTAAAAGTTATAACCTTTTATCAAAGATCCTTATACATGCAAAACCTCTTACCAAACATGTTACAAGAATACGATTTCGGTGTCTGTACTAAGACATTACGAAAACACGCCTATTCAAATATATAGAAAATTTCACCACCAAAAACCGGAAGTTTTCAGAAAAAAAAATCTTATATTTTTCATATTTCTGCTCAAAACATAGATTGTGGGTACTCGTAAGAACCGCCTCGCCGAGTTCCCATAATTAATGTTTTTGAGCAGAACTAAGAAAATAATGTTTATCCCTGTAAACCCCAGTTTTACTAAATAAAAGAGGGGTTTAAGGGGGTCAAAATTATATAGCTATGTTTTCGTGATGAAGTAGGTGGTATACCTGTGAGTACAGACACCGAAATGACATTTTGGTCAAATCTTTGGCTTGATATTTATAAAGGATCATTGATAAATGATTATAAATGTTAGATAAAGATTACAACTATTACCTGTGCAATGTTCTGCACTGCAACTTTCAAACCTTTGAAGTTGAATATGTTCGCTACTTTTCATTTTTAAGAGACTGTAGACTGGTATTAGTTTATTGCATTACGATAACACGCCTATTCAAATATATAGAAAATTTCACCTCCAAAAACTGAAATTTTTTAGATAAAAAACTCTGATATTTTTTCATATTTCTGCTCAGAACATAGATTGTGGGTACTCGTTAGAACCGCCTTGACGAGGCGGTTCTAACGAGTCACATAAACTCTATGTTTTGATCAGAAATAAGACAAATAATATATACCCCTGTAAACCCCAGTTTTACTATATAAAAGTGGGGTTTAAGGGGATCAAAATTATATAGGTATGTTTTCGTGATGGAATTAAATGATGACTGCGCAAAAATACATTATCTGTACCTTTATAAAATCAAATGAAACTTAACCCTTGTCATGCTGAATACATTAAGAAGTCACGCCCGCTTCTAATTTCCAGCCAGTCAGATTACTTGATCCAGGTTTTTGATAGAAATTCACATATTTAACGACAAACAGTGCAGATCCAGATCAGTTGGCTTCTTCAGAAGCCAACTGATCTGGATCTACACTGTTTGCTAAGACAGGGCATGTCGTGTTCAGCAAGAGAAGGGTTAACCCTTGTCATGCTGAATAAATTAAGATGCCACACCTCAGTACTTCTAATTTTCAGCCAGTCAGATTACTTTATCCAAATTGTTGATACAAATTTACATACTTAACGACTAACAGTGCAGACCCAGAGACGCCAACTGATCTGGATCTACACTGTTTGCAAAGGTAGGGCATATCCGGGTTCAGCAGGACTAGAATGTCTCTTCTGATCTATTAAAGAAATATATCCAGTGACCAGCCATATAATTACGATATTATATGGTTTTATTTTCATGCCGGGATGCATCAAACGGGATTATAAGAATAAATATGTAGTCACAGACGACTGGAGCCAGTCTAGTGGAACTGTACAATATAGTTCTTAACAGTGATAATCTCTTATCAATGAGCTTTATAAATTATCAGTTTCTTGACAAATCTGTTACTAGAATATGGTTTAGGTGCCTGTACTTAGAAGATATATCTTTTCCAACTGCCTCTGCGATACAGTATTGCTGAACTAAACTATAAGCCGGTCTTAAAAAAAAATGAAGTGTCGTCTGCTTTAGTTGTGATCCGCTCTTTAAAAGTTAATTGATGTGACGGCAATAATCTGTATTCAAGTTCAGCAGACGAGTTTTGTTTTATCTTATCAATACACTGCAGTTGGTTGATTCGAGGTAAATTAAGCATTAAAAAGACTCTTTATGTGCAAATTATTATATCAATAACTATAATATTCAAATAAAACATGGCAGCATTATAAGATCCGTTATTTTAGCGAAAGTATTTCTTACGTGCTTTATGGGTATTTTAGATTGACTGATTCCAGTATGTTTCAACGATTCGCACTGTTTTCTTGGAAAAATAGGAAAAAACATATTTGCTGTAATATATGCTAATATTTAAATTTATCATGAAAAACAAATGCCGCAGAGGCGTTCCTAATGATGAGACAGCGCACAACAAAAAAAACAGACCTGCAATAAGATTTGTGCGACCAGCGAAGACTCCGATCAGCCTGTGCATCCGCGAAGGCTGATCTGAGTCTTCGCTGATCGCATGTGCATTCTACAGCCTCCGGGCTTTCCAAAGAGGGATAAACGAGAAAATTTGGCATACTTGGTGGATGTACAAGCTGATCTGAGTCATTGCTGGTCATATAGGTCTTATTGTAGGTTTTGTCCTGCGCTGGCTCAATACGTTTTTGTAGAAAAAATAGACAAATATTTATCTTGATAACCATCTCGTCTACAGCCATGTGATGTCACATTTTCACCATATTATACAGATAAAGATCGTTCAGGCCAGCCTGCGCATGCCAGGCCCATTAGCAAGGCCACATATATAGTTCTTGGACTTAAGCTTCCTCTTTCGCAGCCGCTCACGTGAGCGAACAGCATAGGTTCTGGCGAGACTGCGCGGATGCGCAGGCTCGCCTGAACCTTTGCTGTTCACATATGCTATAACAGTACTATTCCCAAGACCACCACCACCACCACCGACTGAATTTAGTAGTTAGTTGAGGGTTGTTAAAATCTTCTTCTCTGTAATTGTTAAACCTACATAAATATGATACCTCAAACTTGAAATTCAACCTGCAATGGCATATTATGTTCTCTTGTTCTGATACTAGCATTGCATGTTTATTTTATCCGGGATTTACGTGACGTTCAACAATCTTTCGGTCATATCACGACGGCTTCTGGATGTGACAGAGAGCTCAATACTCATTTTTAGAGTGCTTCCTCGCTGAACTATTACATGAAATGATATTCCACGCAGTCACATTATACAAACACCAGGCTGACCAGTTCTAGCTCCACTTTCTTAATGCTGAACATCTTGTCCATTTTTAACACAAAGCGGACGCTCTACTAATAGAGACACTGTGGATAAAGAGGAAGTGTTTGGTTACTAAGGCATTAGGACATATTTATACGGTAAAAAGATGCTAGAAGAAACATACAAACTGTAAGGCTGGTTTAAACACAGCAAAACTATTACCCCCCCCCCCCCCCACTCACCTTCACGATAATGTAGACTCGTACATGTACATACCCCTGTCACTATAAATTAAAGGAGGGGGGCATGGAGGTACAAATTACACAGACTTAATTAGGTAATGTATACAAATCACTCATGAGGACAACGAAAGCTCAGATCAGTCTTTGGATCAGCCAGATCCTTCGTTATCCGTTTAGAATCTTCATACTGAAGAACTTATCGACGGACAGCGAAAGCCCTGATTGGACTGTTCATATTTGCATACAGGCCGTGGCATTACGAAAATATGCCTATTCAAATATACTGAAAATTTTACAACCGAAAAATGAAAATTTTCAGTAAAAAAATTCTGATATTTTTCATATTTCTGCTCAAAACATAGATTGTGGGTACTCGTTAGAACCGCCTCGATGAGGTGGTTCTAACGATTACCCACAATCTATGTTTTGAGCAGAAATATGAAAAATAATGTATACCCCTGTAAACCCCAGTCTTACTATATAAAAGTGGGGTTTAAGGGGGTCAAAATTATATAGGCATGTTTTCTTGATGTGTATGCTGTTCGCATACGCTTAAAGGCACTTTTCTCATGACGTTACCCAAACATTCACCTTTGGGAAACATTAATATATTTAACGAATTTTGAGTTTTAAAAAATGTTGCCTTTCTTTATAGTGATAGAATATCCAAAATAAATAAAAAAGAAGAATAAGATGGAAAAACGCGAAAGTAAGAGATTAGAAATAAAGTGTTTATTCCATATTGCTTTTAGGACTGTAGTCTAGACCGGCTTCCGTCTCAGTGACAATAAATAAGTCCAAATTATATTCTCTAACATTAATCATTAAAAATTTGAAGGTCACTAATGTCCTTTGCAAATGGCAGTATCCCTTACAAGGAACATTTATTATTGACCTTTAACATATTTTAGTCTGGATACCCAAAATGGGTAACTGGCAAACAGTGCAGACCCAGATCAGGCGCCGCAAAAACAGCGTCTGATCAGGGTCTACACTGTTTGCATTTACTACAGGAATTTCTATCAAACATAGTTATAATAATAATAAACTAACCAGATATATTGCTATTTGAAATAGACCGGTCCAATGAGATGTGATAAAAGATTCCACTCGACGTAAAATTGGTTAATCATACGAGGGTCGTGCAAAAAGTTCTGTCACTAATAGGCTTCCTTAGTTTTATCCCAGGTATATTTTAAAATGCTTCCCTGCACTTGAATAGTGTGTTGAATAGCTAATGATACCCGTTTATTTCGTGCAAATTGCTTTCCAACTGACCGTTTAAATTGAAATAGATGCAGTCATATACACTGACCTATTTACTTGTTACATTGGAACATTGACCAGAAGACTGAAATTCGTAGCTATATTAAATGCCGCATTAGGCTTAATATAGATTCAAAGCAGATACTTAATTAATTGTGTGGTAAATATGGACCTCAGACCAATTCAATGCGCACAGTTTTTAGGTGTGTTAAAGCTTTTAAAGCTGGGAAATTTTCTATTGAAGATGATACCCGTCCTGGAAGGCCTAAAGCCTCTGTTACCAAGGCTAACATTGCTGCTGTAAAGATTGTGGTCGAACAGGATGCGCGATTGTCTGTCAAAGATATAGCTAGTTGTACTGGCATACCAGAAGGCAGTGTGCAAACAATTCTGAAAAAAGCGTTTGGACCTGAAAAAGGTTTGAGCTAGGTGGGTACCTCATTTTCTTACTGAGGAGCAAAAGACACAACGCCTTAAATGTGCCCGGGAACTTTTAAAAACATATAAAGGCTTTAATAGTCGGGTTATTTCTAACTTGCTAACAGGTGATGAAACCTTGGTGCACATGTTTGAGCCACAAAGAAGGACTGATAATAAGCAATGGAAACGAAAAGATCAAAAACGCCCATGTATTGCCAAGAGAACCATAAGTTCGAAAAAAGATGTTGTATGCACTTTTCTTTAATTCAAGTGGGCCAGTCGTTCAAGTGCCTTGCCCATCTGGTCATACAGTCACTGGCCGGTTCTACAAGAATTCTGTACTGAAGAAAGTGAAAGAGTTTTACAATAAGAAACGACCAGCAAAGGATGATCAGAAGTCCACTTTTTTCTCATAAGTACGAGGTTCTTAAGTCTTTTCTGGCTTCTGAAAAGGTGAAAGTTTGAAACCATCCACCTTATTCATCTGACCTGAGTCCCTGTGACTTCTTTTTATTTCCAAGGCTTAAGAAAATGATTTCTGGAAATAAGTATACGTCTAGAAGTTCTCTTGGCAGCGCTATTTATCAGTGTCTCCAACAGATACCAAAAGAGGACTATTTATCTGCTTTTCGCGACTGGGTGAAAAGGTTACAAAAATGTGTTTCAGTAAAGGAGGAATACTTCGAAGGTTTGCAATAAAAAATATGTTTGATAAAACGTAGCACTGAAGTAATCCGAACCCAGTGACAAATTTTTGCAGGACCCGCGTAGTACGTCTTAGGAAGAGGGTGTGGGTACTAACTGACCGGCGCGCGAATCGCGCCGGTCTCTTAATATAGCTTTGGATTTTTACATATGGTAGACTATTCGATTAGCTCACTAAGGACGTTTTATTTTTGCCGGGACGTCGGTTTGTGATGAACCCGGCAAATATAAAAAATCGTAACACAATCGCGCCGGTCTCTTAATATAGCTTTGGATTTTTATATATGGTAGAATATTCGATTAGCTCACAAAGGATTTTTATATTTGCCGGGATAAATTAATGTCTACTTTATTTTCTCATATATTTTTGCACAGTTTATTTCACGATCAAATCTCAACGTTACGGCTAATGACAGCTTTTTTTTTTTCAAGAGAGTTAAGTTCTTTTAATGCTACACCATCTTCTTATCAATACTGTCAATTATTTTGAATACAGATGTTACTTTATTTTGATTTCAGTCAGGAAATTTCATAAAGCTTAATAAAAGCATACATTAAAGAATCACATTTAATCCGTTACATTGAAAATTTATTAAACTTTAGTATACCCTTGTCCCTTATCTTTAAGTAAACATGAACGCCGGTACTTAGACGAATATGTCTAAATATTTTGTCTTGTATAATCTTATTCTGATTGTCAGCTTTTGCAGGCAAAACTTTAGAAGGGTGCCCGGTAAAACACAACCGTCTCGTCGATTTTTTTCTTGCACGTGATAATGCTATTAGAACGAGGACGTCGGATATATATTTTGCCATCCTTGTCTATTATTTATTTCGTCCTTCTTTCCTTCCGATCTCTAGTCCATGGCAGAGAAGCCTAGGCTGAACAAATGTGGTGAATAAGTACATCTAGTGAATACGAGGTATTGCTCACCAAAATATAATACATCACTGTGACTTACACATGGGTCGAGCTATTCCATACAAAAAATATCAGGGGCATTTCTTTTATCTTGCGTGCTGCATCCAATCAGGAACATCCTTGAATGTACGGTAAAGAATGCTCGATTCATGTGCAGGTCGCAGTGATAACATAAAGACTACTGTTAGTCAAAGAAAACCGAGCGCTTTCGGCCCACTTTCAAAGTTTTGATATACTCGTAATACGAGGGTCCTGCAAAAAGTTTTGTCACTGGGTTCGGATTACTTCAGTACTACGTTTTATCAAACATATTTTTATTACAAACCTTCAAAGTATTTCCCCTTTACTGAAACACATTTGTGTAACCTTTTCACCCAGTCGCGAAAAGCAGATAAATAATCTTCTTTTGGTATCTGTTGGAGACACTGATAAATAGTGCTGCCAAGAGAACTTCTAGACGTATACTTATTTCCAGAAAGCATTTTCTTAAGCCTTGGAAATAAAAAGAAGTCACAGAGGCTCAGGTCAAGTGAATAAGTTGGATGGTTTAAAACTTTCACCTTTTCAGAAGCCAAAAGAGACTTAACAACCTCACACTTATGAGAGGAGGCGTTGTCATGTTGCCATCCTTTGCTTGGTCGTTTCTTATTGTAAAACTCTTTTACTTTCTTCAGTACAGAATTCTTGTAGAATCGGCCGGTGACTGCATGACCAGATGGACAAGGCACTTGAACGACTGGCCCACTTGAATTAAAGAAAAGTGCATACAACATCTTTTTCGAACTTATGGTTCTCTTGGCAATACATGGGCGTTTTCTTTTATCTTTTCGCTTCCAGTGCTTACTATCAGCCCTTCTTTGTGGCTCAAACATGTGCACCAAGGTTTCATCACCTGTTAGTAAGTTAGAAATAACCCGACTATTAAAGCCTTTGTATGTTTTCAAAAGTTCCCGGGCACATTTAAGGCGTTGTTTCTGTTGCTCCTCAGTGAGCAAATGAGTGGTACCCACCTAGCGCAAACCTTTCACAGGTCCAAACGCTTTTCCAGAATTGTTTGCACACTGCCTTCTGATATGCCAGTACAACTAGCTATATCTTTAACAGACAATCGCGCATCCTGTTCGACCACAATCTTTACAGCAGCGATGTTAGCCTTGGTAACAGAGGTTTTAGGCCTTCCAGGACGGGCACCATCTTCAACAGAAAATTTCCCAGCTTCAAAAGCTTTAACCCACAAAACACTGTGCGCATTGAAATGGTCTGAGGTCCATATATACCACACAATTAATTAAATGTCTGCTTTGAATCTATATTAAGCCTAATGCGGCATTTAATATAGCTACGAATTTCAGTCTTCTGGTCAATGTTCCAATGTAACACGTAAATAGGTCAGTGTATATGACTGCATCTATTTCAATTTGAAATAACTCGGTCAGTTGGAAAGCAATTTGCACGAAATATACTGGTATCGTTAGCTATTCAACACACCATTCAAGTGCAGTGAAGCATTTTAAAATACACCTGGGATAAAACTATTAGAAGCCTATTAGTAACATAACTTTTTGCAAGACCCTCGTATTTACATATTTTGGGATAAATCGAAGAAAAGTATGTATACAATAAAATACCTACGAAAACGCGACAACGCTATAAACTACTATATCTCTAATTAAAATTCTTCGTAGAAAGAAAATTTACATTTTTATTATTATAAACGAATATGTCAGGGTAATGCACCCACTATTCAAAAGAGCACACCTTTTCCATGTGCTGTCATGCGTTATGTTGTGCACAATAAACACAACATGAAACCAACATTAACAGAAGTACGATGTAAAAAACACAATGTACTAAATGTTCAAGGTTTCATTATAATAACGATGAAATCATTTCATGTATGAAAGTTATAGTGTTTATTGAATACAGCCTACGGAAAATTATATACATCAACTGATGAATGAAATTTGTAGTGTTTATTGAATACAACCTATGGAAAATTATAAACTGGGAGACCATTGACCTTAAGGTTAGAATCCACTTAGAGAGTGAGTCTTCTTTGTTGATACCATGTGGTTGCAAAGAGTTCAGACGTCTGATCCGGTAGCTTTCAGAGTTTTGGCGTCTGTTGCAATAGCTTTTACAAACTTTACTTGTTTGTTCAGAAGACAAAATTTGCAAGTAGCAGACAACTAATCTCTGATCATTTATTGTAATCTTTTTCAAATATAGCCATGTCTAAGACTAACGTTTTACAATAATTTGTGAAAGAGCAGCATGGGAAACGGTCCATAAATGCTTTATGCAAAACGCTGAGCGCCCAATCAGCAGTAATATATGCCAGAGAATCAAATGATACAGTGCGCGAATAGTACATGTTCTGTTCCAACTGCGTGAACACAGACGCTGACCTGAGCCTTCGATGTTCATAATGTCACTTTTCCTCACATCATCACGAAAACATGCCTGTATAATTTTGATCCCTTAAACCCCACTTTTATATAGTAAAACATTATTTTTTCTTATTTTCCTAAAAACACAGATTGTGGATACCCTGTAGAACCGCGTTGCTGAGACTGTTCTAACGAGTACCCACAATCTATGTTTTGAGCAAGAATATGAAAAATATCAGATTTTTTTTTTATCTGAAAATTTTCCTTTTTTTTTTGGTTGTAAAATTTTCAATATATTTGAATGGGCCTGTTTTTGTAATGTTGAGGATTATTCGCGTATAAAGTTTGAAAATAAAAAAAAAAGCCACAACGTGAGAAAACATACCTTCTGACGTGCGCTCAATGAAGATTTAAATCAGCCTGTGTTTAATCGCATTCTGATCAGTCCGTTCTCTGCGTGACGACACTTTGCCTCCTTGGCTAGCCAAAATGCGTCCAATGAAGATTCTGATCAGACTGGACGCACATGTCCGAATGTACGTGTATATAACGTCGCGGCTCAAAAGGGAGAAATAAAGCAAGCTGTGCTTTTCAAAGGAATGATTCTAACAAAACCAGTTACCAGACAGGATAGCTCGCCTGAACTCACGTGTGTCAACCAAATAAAAAAAGACAATAACTAAAATCCAGATCATAGTGGGAGGGGGGATGAGGGTTGGAGGGGAGGGGTGGAGTGGGGAGTGGGGGAAGGAATATATGGTACTGGATATAATTTTGGATGAAGAACATCTTCCATAGCTATCTGTATACCAAATATAAACCAAATGAATAGTATGATTTGAAAACTAGCTGAGTAAATACAAGAGCTTAAGAACTCTGAGGTAAAACTTTTACATAAACTATCTAAGTCCGTGACCTTGACCTCTAAGCTATAGGGTGGGGATAGTGCTGGATAAAAATTTGGACCAATATCTATATAATCATGATATATATAAAGCTAATCCATGCAAGGATTTAAAAAATAAAGAGATCTTAAAAACTTTGACGCAAAACTTTATCATAAATATCTAAGTCTGTGACCTTGACCTCTACGTCATAAGGAGTGGGGATTGTGCCGAGTGAAATTTTGGACCAATATGTATAAACATGCCAAGTATAAAGTAAATCCATGCAAGGGTTTAGAAATTAAGAGATCTTAAGGAACATCTCTCTCTCTGCGTGTTTGATGTATGTGCGCGTGCACGCATAAGTACTTGTATGCATGCGTTTGTGTATGTGCCTGAATGCGTGCGTGTATGTATGCATGTATGTATGTGTGTATGTATGTACATGCACATGTACATGCGTTCGTTAGTATGTATGTACGTACGTATGTATGTATGTATGTAACGGTTTACATACATGCATATAAGTTATTAAGCTTTTGGTTTAATTGCTTATGATCAAATATGTCAAAAGGCTCAGCCACTCATAACATTTATGAAAGTTATATGCCTTTATTACCAGGAGATGACTTTCAGACAAGCTAAGGCTTACAGTCAGCTCCTGGAAAATATTGTATTGATGTAAATTATGTGGTATTAGAAGCAATCAAAATAAAGTTTAAACCAAATTAAGAGATTTTAAATACGTTGACGAAAACTTTTAACATAAATCTAAGTGCGTGACCATGACCTCTAGGTCATAAGCAGGGGTAAGGATTGTGCCGAATAAATTTTGGGCCAATATCTATAATCATGCCAAATATAAAGTAAATCCATGCAAGGATTTAGAAATTTACGGATCTAAAAACTTTGATGCAAAAGCTTTAACATAAAATTTCTAAGTCTGTGACCTTGACCTCTAGGTCATGAGAAGAGGTGTTGATAGTGCTGATTAAATTTTGGACCAACATCTATAAACATTCTAAATATAAAGTAAATCCATCTGAAGACGTAGAAAATATAAGGTCTTAAAAACTTTGACGTAAAATTTAACATTTTGGTTAGCGCAAATTTCTAAGTCCGTGACCTTGACCTCTAGGTCATAAGCAGGAGTGTGGATATCGTTGAAAAACATTTGGACTGATATCTATAATTATACCAAATATAAAGTAAATCCATCTGAGATTTTAGAAAATATAAGGTTTAAAAACGTTGACGTAAAACTTTAACATTTTTGTTAACGCAAATTTCTAAAGTGAGTGACTTTGAACTCTAGGTCATGAGCATGGGTGTGGATAGTGCAGGATTAAATTTTGGATCAGCATCCATAATCAGTAAATCCATCTGATGATTTAGAAAATAAAAGGTTTTAAAAACTTTGACGTAAATCTTTGACATTTATGTAAACGCCGACGCCGACGCAAACGCTGACGCCGGCGCCGAGGCTACCGCGAAAGCTCTTCCTTTACTTTAGTGCAGGCTAGCTAAAAAGTGATTCATTATCTAGGTGGAAATGTTATTCTTTGAAACATTCTTCTTGACAAGTTTCTGCCAATCCAGGAAATGCTTTAGCATCTTTATTTAATATCAGTCATAACTCGTGTCATGAGAAAGGAAGGTTCAAGAACACCGAATTTCAAAATCAACCTGCGTATATGTTCAGACCAGGGTGTCTATTGTTTGCTTGCAAAATCATTGTACGGCAAAGACTGCATCGACGAACATCTACCAGGTTACTCGCATGCACCAGATGGTTTAAGTATTCAGTGTTCGCATATGGAGTGAGTACCTCTGTATATGATCTGGGTATAAATATCAGGTAGCTAAAAGCTCTCATATTATCGATCAAACCTTTCAAAGAGATTCATATAGAAAAATGGAGCGAGAAAACTGTAACAATGGTAATATCACACGCAATTTTGATATTTAGAATAATGAGTTGTTTGAAACATACACTCGTATGACGACAATAAAGACTCAGTCAAACCAACCCAAATGCTTGAAATGACAAAGCCGTGAAAAGTAAAAAAAAAAATGCATCTCAAAATATTGTCTGCTGATTGTTTTCCCATCATGCTAAAGAATAAATTCCAAATACTCACGCAGGTAAAGAGAATAACTCAAATTGTTTGCGAAATTATGCGGTCGACAAGTTGCAAAACGGTATTTAATTACAGTTATATTCTTCATTACTTCTCTGTTTTGATGTGAGTCTTTGGAAATGTTTGCAGCCTACCGCAATGAAGATTTACAGGGCCCAGTTGTTCAAAGCTAACGACGTCGTTAGTTAACGATTCGTTAAAATTTACATCGAGTGATACGCAAATATGCTGAATTTTTTTGCTGAAACAATGTGAGTAGCTTTTGCAGTGCAAAAGCTACTCACATTTTTTCAGCAAAAAATATCAGAATAATGTATATTGAATCCGCTAAAACAGTTAACGAAATGACCCTTAACGACGTCGTTAAGCTAACGACGCTTTGAACAACTGGGTCCAGGTTTTTAACCTGTGTTCGATAATTACTTCACTAATCCGCACAACAGGCCAGCTGTTTTAATATTACCTGTGAGGTATGCCTTAACCCTTTCATCCCAGAAATGGACTTTTCCATCTCTGAATTTTGACACATCCATTGTTACACATAGGTGATTAGGTAAAAAATCAATTACTGCATAGCAGACAGTGTAGATCCTGATGAGACAGCTCATGTTGAGCCGTCTCATCTGGAGCTTTACTGTTTGCAAAGGTATGTGTATTGATCTGCAGGTATGAAAGGGGTAAAGAATCTTGGTATTGCAGCGCAAGGAAGTTGAATATTTAAACGAATTTTGTTTGAGTTAATATTTAATTGCCCTGTCAACAACTTTTCGAGTCGTCTCTTAGAGTGAGAAAAGAAGAATGGAATGGATAAAAAAAAAAAGTGCAGAATAGTGCAAAATGGTCAGGAAGAGCTACAATTACATAACAGCCTGCCAGTAACACTTAGTGGAAAATAAATAAACCATGACAAACAATACACATACCACAAACCAAAGAAAAGCAAAATAATCATTTCCCTCTTCAGGATGCACCAAACACAATAAAACAACGGACAGGACAAAACTGGAAAGAAACCCCGCAACAAGCAGCCATAATGCTGTACAAAGAACAAGCCCAGAACCACCGCCTTAGAATGGTCAGTAGCAAAAACTAGCGGGGGTCAAAGTTCATTTTACTGGCACCAAATCGACACCCTAGGTCCTAATGTTGTAATAATACAAAATGCTTGCATAGAGGCACCCTAACTCAATAAGTGGAACATCGCAGAAAACAACATCAACAAAAAAAACAACAACAAACTCTTGTCAATTAAATCACTGGGGTGAAAAATCCTGATATCATTTTCATACCAAGAACTTGTTTTACAATACAAGACATACAAGAACGTTTATTTCGGAGATCAGACAACAATTGTTATATATGAGCTATACATATGTCATCATAAATAGTTTTTCGGGGCGGCTAGGCTATAACCTTATAAGACGTAAAGTATAAGTGGGTAAGGCAGGCAGTTGGAAGTAGAAAATGGATGGATTTACATTTGTTTTGTTTTTTAAATATACAAGTGCGAAATAACGTGCTGTTTCTATAAAATTTTACAAATGCATAAACATATACCAAAATTATAACAGTAATGTCAAAGACAGGATATAGATGAACAATTCTAACTCAATTTCCGCTATAGTTCCGTCCCTAAGCTTTCGACACCCCGACCATGTATGGTAGGGCCACAGAGGAAGCGGTTGTTGTCTGTGATGGTATAATGAGGAGCACGACCATCCACATGTCAACAGAGCCATCCTGATAGTTTCACCACACAGGAAACCAACACGCCTGTGCATGTCCATAGACGGTAAATATATCTCTAAATATACATGCCAGGAATCCCAACACTCCGAAAATGGCTACCTTGCTGGCGTTGTGGGGTAGCCACAAACTATTCATTCAAAACAAGCACTATGCATTACAAACTATTCATTCACAATGAGCAGTATGCGTGTGCATTGATATGCAGAGACACATAATTGCATCCTTTCAGGAATATTAAAACAAGTGAAGACAGGGACAGCACCCGATGCTACACCAGGACAACGCAGTCATCACCCTACTGTCCACGTCAACTGGCTATACATGTATTTTACTTCCTTTACTTTGCAACCATATCAGGCATTTTGTGTGAAAATGTACCTTTTAACATGTGTGCCCAGCGAAGACTGAGGCCAACCTGAGCTTTCGTGCAGGTTGATCTTTTTGCTCGGCAAACTGTATTAAGCCAAATGCCCTAAGCTTCTACACTCGGATAGCGAAAAATGGTCAGACTGCGCGATTGCGAAAGCTGACCAGACTGCGCGGATGCGAAGGCTGATATCTTTTGCCGGGCGAAAATGTCTGGATGTACATTTTCTTTGTTGCAAATCCTATACAATGAATCCTCGTTACAACGACAACATTTGTTTCCAAAGACGATGCCATTAAAATGAATTTGCTGTTGCAAAGAAATATTAATGGACAGAATGATATGTAAGAAAGACATTGTTTTATTCTTATTTCCTCATAGAACATATCTTTCGGATATTTGTAAGAATGGCCTCAGTTGGCGATTCTAACAAATGTGCAAACATATGTTTTAATGCAATATTCTTACATAATTTCTCATTAACTGTCACCTCCTGAGCGAAGGTTTCGTGACATCAAAATTGTCATAATAACGAATTTATCGAGTGTCAGTATAAAGAGGGTTGTCTGTACACTTGGAGTTCATTAGAATACGAGTACCAGAAAATGGCTCAACGGATCGAGAAATAATACTTCAATAGTTTACTAAAAGAATAATTAACCCAGAGATTTAACATACATGCCATTGCGGATTACTTCTAAGCTCAACTAAAAGCAGAAGATTATGTTTTTAATAACTTATAACAACCATTACGAAAACATGCCTACTGAAATATATAGAAAATTTCGCCTCCAAAAACTGAAAATTTTCAGATAAAAAAACTCTGAGTACCCACAATCTATGTTTTTGAGCAGAAATAAGAAAAAATAATGCATACCCCTGTAAACCCCAGTTTTACAATATAAAAGTGGGGTTTAAGGGGGTCAAAATTATATAGGATGTTTTCGTGATGCTACATGTATAGTCTAATGTAGAGTCGTAATTTTCACAAACTAGGCACTGTATTTACATTTAAAAATAATTGTTTTCGAAATTTGTTTCTGTATCTTTATACTATTGAACTAAGTAAATGAATAACAAAATGACGTACAAGACTTCAACGTATAAAGGCCACTTAAAATGGTTTAGTGATTTAATGACTTTTCTGGAAATTATGAAGAAATAAACGAATATTCTTTTGTCTTTTGTTTGAAGTGGTACATTTGTTCCAGAATAAAATAAAAATCTAAAAAATTGAGAAAAGTTTAGAAAACCAAATAACTTTTGAACAAGAACCTAAAATGCAAGTCTGCAGAAAATGGTGAATTGCAGCATAATTCTCAGTTGTTCAAAGCAGCGTTAGCTTAACGAGTTTGTTAATAACAAACTCTTCATCACGAAAACATGCCTATATAATGTTGACCCCCTTAAACCCCACTTGTATATAGTAAAAGTGGGGTTTACAGGGGTATACATTATTTTTCTTATTTCTGCTCAAAACATAGATTGTGGGTACTCGTTAGAACGGTTCTAACGAGTACCCACAATCTATGTTTATGAGCAGAAATAAGAAAAATATCAGAATTTTTATCTGAAAATTTTCAATTTTTTGGTTGTAAAATTTTCAGTATACTTGAATAGGCTTGTTTTCGTAAAGTAACATTTGTAGGTAAGGTATTTTCATATGCACTAATATGTTTGCTGCAAACATGTGAGTAGATTTTGTAATGCAAAAGCTACTCACATTTTTTCAGCAAAAGATATCAATGTATTTGACATAGATATTTTGAGGCAAAAATGTGAGTAGTTTTTGCAATGCAAAAACTATTCAATTTTTTTAGCCAAAGATATCAATGTATTTGCCATGTTTTAAAACAGAAATTTTAAGGTCACGTTACTAACAACTTCGTTAAGTTTTGAACAACCAGGCCTAGTTTGCTAATTTCGTAGAACTATTCCTAAAGCTTAATCCTAGACCTGCTGAACCCGGATATGTCCTGCTTTTGCAACAGTGTAGATCCAGATCAGTTGGATTCTGAAGAAGCCAACTGATCTGGCTCTGCACTGTTTGCCATTCAGTATTTGAATTTTTATCAACAACTTGAATCACGTACTCCGATTGGCTGAAAATTAGAGGTAGTCGTGGCATCTTAAGTTTTTCAGCAGGACAAGGATTAACAGTAGATATTCTTTATACTGCCATAAGTGTCCCAGGTACAGATTGTTTTTAGTGGACTCTTCCACTGTGCAAGTCGTAAGGGTCCATTATCTATTTTAAGGGATGTTTCAGGAAGTGGCATTTCTGTAGGGTCATTGCATGTCTCAAACCCCGCTCTTCCGCTTGTCTATCGGCACCTTTGGATTCTGTAATTATGCTGTTTTCTCCCTAGGTATCTCCATTTATCTTTAATATAGAATGTGACGCAGTTGCTTCTGATATTATAAACTGCTAAAATCATGTCAAACACATCACGAAAATATGCTTATATATTGTTGACCCCCTTAAACACCACTTTTATATAGTAAAACTTGGGTTTACAGGGGCATACATTATTTTTCTTATTTCTGTTAAAAAACACAGATAAAGGACACTCGTTAGAACCGCCTCGATGAGGCGGTTCTAACGAGTGCCCTTAATCTTTGTTTTGGCAGAAATATGAAAAAATATCAGATTTTTTTTGTCTGAAAATTTGCATTTTTTGGTCGTAAAATTTTCAGTATATTTGTTTTCGTAATTAACACAATCTTTGATGCTGAGGCGTCTGATATGCTTTATATTGTTACTGCAAATGTCCACCTTGGGACGCTTAGTACTGGTTCTGCACTCGAAGTCACTGGGTATATTCAGAAGGCGTTCAATGTAAACTAACGCTTATGAGAGATGGTCTACTTGCTAAAACATATGCAAATGATGCAAGCGGGTTCATAAAAGTATTACAAGGTAATTGACATCTATTTTCATGAGTTCGAATCTATATATTTCCCCTAAGTACAACTATAAGCATAAATGTCTTATTTTATTGTTTTTACTGCTTTATGAAAATAGCATCAATAAAGCTTCTCGGTTGTTTCCTGTCAATTCCATTTCAAAAGCAGTTACCAAATGCAATAAACAAATGAAGCACTTACTTTTTATTGGTGTTAACGCTTACACGCTTAGTAAAAAATTCAGCAAACATTATGAAACAGATTTCTGTTTTTCCCAGATAATAGGCTGACGTTCATGCAAAGGACCCCTAACTTAGGCAATTTGCCGTTTTTAGCGGGTTGGCCCAGTTTCCATGATTTCTTCCTACTATTATATTTGGTATTTTTAGGAAGATACATATTCTATAAAAAAAAGGAGAAGTACCCATTTTGATAATAATCGTCTTAAGGGAACCGTATTTTATTTATTTAGGGGGAGGGGTAACTTTTTCTTTTTTTTGAAAAAGTAACAGCTATCCGGATTTTGATTTTTTACATGCAAACGAATACTAATGCATATTTTATAAGGTACACAGTTATATTTTGGTGTATAACCATTTATTTGATTCGAAGTCATGGTATAATTTTATGTTTTCCGCTGAAAAGTTAAAATTTCCACAAAATATCAACATGCCTTATAACAGTGCTAGCATTCATTATCCAGTGATTCCATTTGTCACCAGGTGCTCCAGGTAAGTTTGTTATCATAGAGATAAATATCAGTTCGTTTTTGCCATTTTAACACAACTAAATAAGTTTTGGAATCTCAATAGATCTACAAGACACTATGAATAATTAAGAACCAGGTTATGTTTGTCTCAATAGAATAAGAAATAAAAATACATCTGACTACTTAACTGGAGCCCTATAGTGGATCCCTACTCTCATCACGAAAACATACCTATATAATTTTGACCCCCTTAAACCCCACTTTTATATAGTAAAACTGGGGTTTACAGGGGTATACATTATTTTTCTTATTTCTGATCAAAACATAGATTGTAGGTACTCGTTAGAACCGCCTCGCCGAGGCGGTTCTAACGAGTACCCACAATCTATGTTTTGAGCAGAAATATGAAAAAAATATCAGTGTTTTTTATCTGAAAATTTTCAGTTTTTGGAGGTGAAATTTTCTATATATTTGAATAGGCGTGTTTTCGTAATGACCTTGTTGTTCTACTTCATTAGCTGTATATACACTATATGCACAGGTATCTTGTGATGTACAGTTGACTTCCAAATGCACATTACTGAATCAGGGTTTATGTCTGTAAAGTACTGATTGGAGGCTGCATTTCTGCAACAAAAATCAGGCAGACGGGCAAATATATAGACTGATAAACTATAGTGTATACTAAACTTAATATGCAAGGACATATCAATTTAGACATTTCAATTTAAAACAGTTGTAATTCATTTCGTGCTTAAAACAGCTGAGAAAAAATGTTTCTAGGGTATCCTCCCCCATCCCGCCCATTGTTGCCACTTACATATACTATGTAAAATATGCATCTACAAATGCCTTCAAAACATTAGCTGAGGCAAGGGGGGATGTGTAACAGTATTTCATAAACAATTCCCATTTTCCATGTATTTATATAGCAAAAATGGACAGTTTTACCGAAATTTAGGGTCCAGTTATTTAGGGTGGAGTTAGAAAAGTTGTTTTTATGACAGTAATAATGACAGTAATAATGGTACATTAGAGGTCCACTGCAATAAAAATATGCAGTTTACTGAAACTTTATTTTCCATCATTTTGTAGGCAAATTCACATAGTTACTGTCAGATGTTTCTGCTAATTAGACTTTCTGCATTGCCAAAAGTTTCTTTTCTAGGGAAAACACGAAAATATCAGTTTGTGGTCCGCTGAATGAGCCCAGAGAGAATGATAAAAATCAAATGGCAATACAACAACGCTCTCTGGATTAATTCTACAGAGACCCCGTTCATAACTTTTTCTTAGAAAAATAGGGGTTGTCATACGTGTGAATTGTCGCCTAAGCAGGCAGTTCTCATTAATTTTCTAACTCTGTGTTTAGAAAAAATAAAGAAGAAAAACTAAAAATATCTACGTACAGCAGGATAGCTGACTGATTTATTGGGCATGTCTCCATTTTCCTGCATAAAAAGCAATTCTATGCTAAAACTAACAATTGTTAAACAAAACAAAATAACATAATGTCAGTATATTTCGTTATTCCTATTTGCATTGCTTCAACAAGAAAAACGCCACACCTGAATGTATTATGCATAAAAATATACATCACGAAAACACGCCTATTCAAATATATTGAAAATTTCACTCACCTCCAAAAACTGTAAAATATTTCTGATAAAAACAAACCCTGATATTTTTCACATTTATGCTAAAAACATTGCTTGTAAGCACTCGTTGGAACCGCCTCGGTCAGGCGGTTTTAACGTGTACCCACAATCTATGTTCTTGAGCAGAAATAAGAAAAATAATGTTTACCCCTGTAAACCTCAGTTTTACTACATAAAAGTGGGGTTTAAGGGGATCAAAATTATATAGGCATGTTTTCGTGATGAATGAAGAAACCCAAGAAGTGCTACAATCACGAAGCAGAAGTGCTACAATCACGAAGCAGAAGTGTCACAATCACGAAGCAGAAGTGTCACAATCACGAAGCAGAAGTGCTACAATCACGAAGCAGAAGTGTAACAATCACGAAGCAGAAGTGTCACAATCACGAAGCAGAAGTGTCACAATCACGAAGAAGAAGTGTCACAATCACGAAGCACAGCCTTCCCGAGGCAAAAAAGGATAGATGAGGTACAAGCAGCGACACAACGAACGCCACATATGAAACCACCGACGCACACATTACGAAAACAAGCCTATTCAAATATACTGAAAATTTTCCGCCAAAAAATGAAAATTTTCAGATAAAAATTCCGATATTTTTGTATTTCTGCTCAAAACATAGTTGCATATGTGGCATTTCATCACGAAAACATGCCTATATAATTTTGACCCCCTTAAACCCCACTTATATATAGTAAAACTGGGGTTTACAGGGGTGTACATTTTTTTTTCTTATTTCTGCTCAAAAACATAGAGGCGGTTCGAGTACCCAAAATCTCTTTTTTGAGCAGAAATATGAAAAATATCAGAGTTTTTTATCTGAAAATTTTCAGTTTTAGGAGGTGAAATTTTCTATATATTTGAACAGGCGTATTTTCACAATGGTTCTACAAACAGCGCCCAGTAAAGATTCTGATTAGACTGTGCGAATGCAGAGACCGATTTAAATCAGTAAGATGCACATATCTGAAGGTATGTTTTCTCACGTTGGGGTTCATACAGACATCGGGGACGATGTCAAGTGGTTGCTCAATATCAAGTACATCATGGAATATATAATGTGGATGATGCCATGTGGCTGCTTTCAAAGCTAAATGACATCATGAACATTTTGTATTGGTCAATACAGTCGACTCTCGTTATCTGGAAATCCAAGGGATACTCTAAAATACATCGAGATATCCATGATCAGATTTGCAGAATTGAGGAATAAAATAAATCGAGCAACCACATTTCGAAAATGAATATATAATTTGACTCCTGAAGTTAGAGATATATTGAATCTATTGTGGAAAAGAGGAGAAATGGCTCCTTAGGAGCAATTTCTTCTCTTTGCCACAATATTTTGTTACCTGTTGTTAGATTTCCATGTTAAAACAGGGACCAGATTTTCACTTCAAAATAAGCAGTTATTCGAGATAAGCGAAGTCAAGATAACGAGAGCCGACTGTAGAAGGATTGTTCAGCATCTCCTCCCACAGTGCACATACTGTCACAGTAACATCTTATCAATTATGATGCAACGCCATGACGTTGCCAAAACGTCATGTGTTCCACGACTTATTTTACTTTTATTTTTTTATATTTCTTCTATCAATTATTGGCCGTCTATAGAGCGCCACAATAAAGGCCTGAATGTTCGAAAGATGTGTATATGTGCAGGCGTAGTCGTTTCAAATGGCACCAACCGTTTGCTCTTTGCATCACCGTCTTTTAACTATTAATCGTTTAACCAAAGGGTCTCTTGAAATAAATATCTGACTCAAATAACAATCGCTGACAATTGGGGTTAGTTGAAAACGTCAATCTAAGTTATAAAATACACCTTTAATAATTTCAACACCCATGGCTCGTTTACTGTGGCTGATTCGAACTCGTTTTTGATATCTGAAGAAAACAAAACAAGAAAAAAAATATTTATGGATGTTTAAGGGACGTTTGTTTTCTTATTTTATCATGAAAATGTATGCTGTGTCTAGTTATTAGAATAGCCTCAGCAGCTTAATGAATACACATAACATACCATTTTTTTTTATAGAAGATCGAAAAGACATCCTTAAATTATTCCCAGGGATTCTGACCTGGGGCTATGATTAATCCTCAGTGGCCCAAACTGCCCATGTCTAGAACAAAGCTCCATGGTCCTTAACATATTCGAGCCATTGAAGCTTGACTGTATCTTAACACATTGTAGTCGGGAGACCCGTATTTGGCAAACAGTGCAGACCCAGATGAGACGCCGCAGAATGCGGCGTCTGATCAGGGTCTTCACTATTTGCAAATAGTTTGGCCATTTTTGTCTAGGAATATATCTAAATTATGTAGTCTGACATACCTAAAATTGAAATTGGACTCTTCCAATCTATAGTGTGGGAGGGTCTTTTCAGTATATAATGGGTTAAAATCTCAAATCTGAAATGAAAATCATATCTGGAGCATCAGACATGCAGAGTTGCATCTTTCTGCATCTGGTGAAGCTTGATAATTTGCAGGATCTAATTTTGCTGGTTAAAAGGCCAGGTTAGTGACTTTCTACGTGTGTGTTAATGCACTTATAATGTCAAAATTAGTAAATACCCATACCTCCGGACAAGAGGGACATCAGGTAAATATTTTGCTTATTTCTCCATGAAAACATATATTGTGGGTACTCATTAGAAGCGCCTGGAAGAGGCACTTCTAATGGGAGCCCACAATATATGTTTTTGTGGAGATATAAGAAAATTATCAATACTTTTCGGTTGAAAAAATTACCTCACCTGGAGCTGTGAATGCGTTATGCTGATTTTATTTGCTATCAGTATAAAACATTTTTATCAAGGTGTTCAGAGATAAACGCTTTCTACAATTTGCTTTAACAGAGGCTAATAACAGTTATGCATTAAATAAATCCGTTTCCCAGATGCAAACCTACCAGTTTCAAGATGCAAAAAAGCATTTTTATTTAACGACAGTTTAATCCTTGACTTTCAAACATGTCTGTCTAGACTCATCGCAAGAGTGAGAGTATAACAGCTCATTAGCACATGGAAATCTTATACAAGAAGAAGACGAGTTTAGCGCCTGATCTGAACCTACACTGTCCAGATAAGCATTGTCTTATGTTTCATACCTTTCCGTCCAGTTACAGTAGAACTCTAATGGCTCAAACATCATTAGGGCCCTGGAATTTTTTCAAGACATTGGTAGTTCGAGCCAGTTAGGGTTAATCACAGTGCGATGTCACGAGGCAAATGGGGATAGAATAGGTGTGTCATTTTGATCCACTATAAGATAATGGTATGAAGTTTATTCATAAAAAGAGGCTATTCTAATGAGAACACACCTCATTTACATGATATCATAAGAACATGTCACTGAAATATCCAAAAATATTTGGTTTCTTGATATATTGGCACGATTTCCTAAGGACTCAAAACGTGTTCGAATCAGCAACGGTAAATGAGCCATCGGTGTTCAAGTAACTGAAATTTTACTGTATAACTCAACCCTTGCCATGCTGAATAAATTAAGCCAATCAGATTACTTGATCCGGATAGTTGATATAAATTCACATACTTAGTGGCAAACAGTGCAGATCCTGATCTGGATCTACACTGACTGCAAAGGCAGAGTATATCCGGGCTAGGCAGGACTAGGATTAAATCGATGTTTTTCAAGTAACCCCATGTTTTAGAGATTGTTATTTGCGTCAGCTGTTTATTTCAAGAGACCCTTTGGTTAACACTTTCACTGTCATAGGTGATGATAATAGGCTTTTGCAAACAGCGTAGATTCAGATGAGACGGCTATAATGAGTCTTCACATCAGGATCTACGCTGTTTGACATTTAGTCTTTCAACTTTAAAAAATAAACTTATTTCTAATTGATAGTTTTGTTAAAACAACCAAAAAAAAACAAAAGCAGACAATGTCGTCTAAAATTTGGCACCAAAAGAATTAAACGGTTAATTGTCAAAGAACAAATTGTGATACAAAGAACACATGGTTGATGGCGGTTGAAATCACTTCTCCTGCACATACACTTCTTTCTTTTCAGAAGTGGACTGATGTAGAAGAAAGCAAACAGGACATCGCAAAAGTTATGTCCCTTGACAATCTAGCAGCTGTATCCAGTCCCCTTACTAGCATTGACTCATTCTCATGTTTAACCCATCCGTGCCGAGTGGACTCATCTACCTCAACCCTTTGTACAGGTACATTTCCTATATAGGGGTGTCTGGTTAGTTTTTCCTATCACTATGTTCTGAAGGCATTTCTGAATTTAATGCAAACAATGTAGACCCTGATCAGACGCCGCGTTCTGCGGTCAACACTGTTTGCCAATGTCCCTTTTATGGGACTCTAGGCATAAATGGGTTAAAAGAAAACTTTTGCTATATAGTTAAAAGAATTGTTTCATTTCGATCATTAGAGTTTATTCGCCCCCTGTCTTTCAAGTGTATCTGTTTTAACTCTATTTCACTTTCATACCGTATTTACCCGAAACATTCGGGCATCCATAGCTGAGTGAAGATTGCAGACATCATTAAACTGGTCTGTTTAATCAGTAGCTGCAATGTTTGCTATTTAGCCATTAACTTGTACTCCTCGACAGGCATCAGACGGCCTTGTTGATTTTTGATAATGGTACGGTAAGCGTTTACGATGTCCGAAAATGATAATATTTACGGTAAGATTAAAAGTGAGAACAACCTTCTGTTTTCTTCCAGAAAACAATTATATATTTGATGCTGAACGTGCGAAAAAGGCCATGATGCCATTGTGAACGGCGAAAACCCATATAAGACTGCGCATGCGCACACGCCGTCTCCATTTATTGGTCGTTTCTTTTGTAGCTATTGATTTTGTAAGGGCAGCGAAGCCCTGATCAGACTGCGCAAATGCGCACTGATCAGGCCTTCATTCCCCGCCTATGCCATAATAACCCTGTTCGCGCGTAAGGCATCATTAAATTGTAGTGCATGTGAAATCAGTATCTTTAGTACCCAAATAAAGTTTTCAGATCTATTTACGATTGCAACTGTTCAATGCACGCATGCACAAATAATGAGAGAACATTGCCAAGTGCATGTGTAATTCAGAAATACTGCACCAGCCCTGTCAACCGAATGCATGTTTATTATTTTGTTTAAAGGTAAAAAGCTTGCACCATGAGACTGATATTTGGTGAGACTATTAATAGGCAATGTAACGCTTACGGACCCACCTGCTTGAAGGCAACACCAGACAACAATACCATAAAAAAAGTAATTCTCCTAGACACTGAGATTGTTTATTTGATGATTTGTCTAAAATGTGTTAGCTGAATGGTAAACAGCGCAGATCAAGTTTACTGCGTTTGCTTAATCCTTTTAACCGTTTATTTCTGATGTGGACTTTTTCATATTTTACCTTGGACGAGTCCGCTGTCTACAAAAGTGGAAAATAAAAATTGAAAACAAAATAAGTAATGTGGTTTCCTGATGAAGTGCATATCAAGGCCTGACTGATTAAAACTATAAATAGGGGAATAAACATGAAAGACTACAATCAGAGAATACACCCCTACCAAGACTGAATGACACAGCAAAAACAACCCCTCATCGAAAATTTAACAAACAAACGAGAGGAATCTGCAACAGCAGGTTTCACTGTACACGAGATAAGTACTCTGTGCTATCAATGATGCATTTGTGAATAACACTGGTATATTTGTTAATGAAATTTATATGAATGAAGTAGGCATGGAAACTGAAAATTTAGTACAAGCATTAGCTTTCACAAAAGGCTTGGTCTACGCTTAGCATACCATGTGTGCTTAGTGTAGACCAAGATTTAATGTAAACGCTTATACTTGGTTATAATTACGTTGAGCAGTCCATAGAAAATAGCACTGTGTCAGTCTTTGACCATTTATAAAGTGCTTCTGGAGCAATGGAAAACATTAGATTATATACGCCCGAGGGCGTAGACAAACCTTTCATACAACGCAGTTCACAGGAGCAAATACCATTACGAAAACACGCCTATTCAAATATAATTAGAATTTTACCACCAAAAAATGAAAACTTTTATGAAAAATTCTGGTAGTTTTCAAATTTCTGCTAAAGACATAGATCGTGGGTACTCGTTAGAACCGACGACGTCGAGGCCGTTCTAACGAGTACCCACAATATATGTTTTTGAGCAGAAATAAGAAAAATAATGTATACCCCTGTAAACCCCATTTTTACTGGATAAAAGTGTGTGTGTGTGTGTGTGTGTGTGTGTGTGTGTGTGTGTGTGTGTGTGTGTGTGTGTGTGTGTTTGAGAGGGGGGGGGGTCAAAACTACATAGGCATATTTTCGTGATGCGTGGGCTGTTTAAATGGTTTTGTAACTGGAACTGAATCAGTAAATGCGGTATTAGAGGGGTGTTTGTAATCAAGCTAATATTTCTAGCCCGGCTAAACTGGCTTATCGTTTTGACCGGTTGAATACTTATAACTATACGTTTACTGTATTTAGGGGTGAGCGGCTTGCAGTTTCACGTGGAATGCAGTTTTGAAATTACTACTCTGAATTAAGAGTACAGTACGTTATCCTTTATGAATAATAATATAGGTACAGGTGTACGACCTGATCTTTCTCGTGGTATGCATGATTTACTTACTGCTATGCCTAAAGAGTACAGTAAACGTATCCTTATGAATAATAATATAGGTACAGGTGTACGACCTGATCTTTCTCGTGGTATGCAAGATTTACTTACTACTATACCTAAAGAGTACAGTAAACGTATCCTTATGAATATAAAATGTAAAGATCAAATGGACAGAACGATTTGTTCGATATGTACCTTACGATATCCACTGCTTATGTAAATGTGAATGTTGTCTAGAGTTGAGTAAACCTCAGGACCTCCTAGTGTTGTTTGCTGTTCAATTCCTTCCTGTTTTGAGAAGCTATAATGACTAATGCGACAAGAGACTCATATAAAAAGTTTAGCACGCTGGATATAAATGTCAGCAGATGAAAGTTTTTTCTTCTTTTCGGAAACTCCCACCCCCCCCCCCCCAAAAAAAAAACAAAAACAAACAAACAAACAAAAAAAAACAAAAACAAACAAACCCCCCCCCCCCCCCCAAAAAAAAAAAAAAAACAAAAACAAACAATCTCCTAAATTTTCTAAAAATATTAAATCGTCGTCTTCTGAACGTGCCCAGGCTTATTCGAAAATGTACTTTCGGATCTGTCTTCGCAGGCAGCGTTCCAATGCTGTACAAAGAAGATTTATAAGACTGCGCGGATGTGTACCATTACGAAAACTCGCCTATTCAAATATATAGAAAATTTCACCTACATTGAAAATGCTCAGATAAAAACTCAGATATTTTTCAAATTTTTGCTCAAAACATAGATTGTGGGTACTCGTTAGAACCGCCTCGGTGACAATCTATGTTTTTGAGCAGAAATAAGAAAAATAATGTATACCTCTGTAAAGCCCAGTTTTACTATATAAAAGTGGGGTTTAAAGGGTCAAAATTATACAGGCATGTTTTCGTAATACATTATGGTTCTGTGTTGTATAACGTTATAAAAAATAGACCAAGCTTTCTCTTTAGATCCTCATACCTAGTTTATGTATCTATATCTGGTATGTATGCGCACTGAATTGTCTGAATAAATACCGTTTAAACCAAATAGAATACCGTATTTACCCTAAATATAGGAATAACATAACTCCTTACAAAACGTGTCCTAAAATTTAAACATAATACTACATGCTTACGTGTCTTAACCTGTTGCATGAGTGGCAAATAATGTAGAACCTGATTGGACGCCGCCTTCCGCGGCTGCGGCGTCTGATCTGCGCCTACACTGTTTGCCAAATACGTAGGAGAAATACATCCCAAAATGCTTAAGATAAATTTGTATCTAGAATAAGCGTGTTTGTCTTATTACTTGGGATATATACGGCAGACTGCATTTGTCACATTTAACCCATTCTTGCCGAGTGGATTCTTCTACCATACCTCTTTGGACTGGTCCATTTCCAGTAAAAGGGTCGCCTGATGTGATAATTATTTCTTTGTTGTACAGAAATTCCTGTACTTAATGCAAAAAGTGTAGACCCTGATCATACGCCACAATCTGCGACGTCTGATCTGGGTCTACAGTGTTTGCCAATGTCGCCATTTATAGGCCGCAAGGCACAAATGAGTTAAAGTACAAGCATAAAACTTTATAAATAAAGAAAAGAAATAAGCGTACATTGGCCTTTAGGAGACAGTGACATGATGTTAAGGCGTCACAGACCGTCTTTAATGAGATCAGTTATCAGTTTATTCCGTTAAACAAATTGAATAAACGTTGAATTAAATTCGAACTCTATTTTAAGTTATACACATTTCTCTCTCTCGGAGGAAGAATTAGACAAAATCATGGATTGTATCATTGCTGTTTTAAAACATCAGCTAAGAAATTTCATTACAGTTTTATAACATCAACTAAGATATATCATTATAGTTTCATAACACCAGCTAAGTGATATCTTTTACCAACTAGGAGATATCGTTACAGTTTTACAACATCAACTGAGAGATAGCATTACAGTTTTATGACACCAACTAAGAGATATCTTTACAGTTTTATAACACCAATATATAGCATTACAGTTTTATAACACCAACTAAGAGATACCGTTACAGTTTTACAACATCAATTAACAGATATCATTACAGTTTTATAACATCAACTAAGAGCTATTACAGTTTTATAACATTAACTAAGATGTAATATTACAGTTTTATAACATCGACTAAGGGATATCATTACAGTTTTATACCAATAACTAACATATATTATTACATATTTACAACATCAACTAAAAGAGAGTATCCTAACTTGTTATTGTAGTGCATTACAAGACACCTGAAATTGGCCGCGCCAAGCGGAAGTGTCTACGAGCATGCGCAAAAGTCGCGAATTCACAATCTGCCTCAGTGCAAAGTTTTTTCTCAGCATTTCCTCTCCATTCATACGTTCCGTAGTATCCAATGATTCTGTTAGCGGACAGTGAAGGCTCTGATCAGACTGCACGGATGCGCAGGCTGATCTGGGCCTTCGCTGTCCGCATATATCCGAAGACACGTTTTCGCATGGAGCGGCCCTAAGGGACTTTACGTTGATAACGTCAAACAATAATGCTATAGCTAATAATGCTATAGCTAATGCTATACCTTATTTCCTACAATAATTGTAAAAAGTTGTGCTATTTTAACTTACCACATATTTGAATCTGTTTTCACTTTTCAACGGCTGGCACATTTTTTATTAATTTGTATTAGTGGACGCGGTGATCTAAAAATTGTATACATATATGCGGCTGAAGTTATAATTCAAGTAATCATTTAAAGTCAATAACATATTCTTGTCCATGAGATCGTACATGCTGTATGTTGTTTGCGATTACAATATGCGAATTCATTGATGCTTTTGGCTATTTCTTGTCAACTTGCTGAGGTAATTATCAGAATTCATTTATTAACTAAAGTGTTTAAGAAAATTGTAAGGAGTCGTTTTAGAAATGTCTCAAACATGTTAAGAAATTTACTTGCAGCTTTCCAGCTTGTCAATAAATCTTGGTTCGTAAAACTGGAAATGGCATAAAATTATGAACAAATCATATATAAGCCTTTTGTAAATCTGGGCCCAGTTGTTCAAAGCGTCATTAGCTTAACGAGTTCGTTAAGGGTCATTTCGTTAACTGTTTTAGGGGATTCAATATACAATATTCTGATCTTTTTTGCTAAAAAATGTGAGCTAATCACATTTTTTTTTCAGCAAAAAATTTCAGCATATTTGCGTATCACTCAATGTAAATTTTAACGAATCGTTAACTAACGACATCGTTGGGCCCTGAATTCTGTTTTTACTTAATTTTCAACATAAAATAATTTCAGTGAATACAGCGACGTACCACGTCGATGCAACATATCTGCCTTGCGTTGCATCGACGTATACACGACGTTGTTTTAACGTTGTGTGCCTACTGGAATATTGCATTCTGGATTCTCTTATTTATAACAAGTATGTTCCACTATTGTTATCATTTACTTAAGTAGAAGATACTGTTTATATTAGTAGCCTTTAGAATTTTCTCTCGTTTCACGACAAATGTGACGAAAACCCCGAAAATATATGGAACATTTGCATATAATCGACTGTAGTAATGACAAATATTTTGCTAAAAATATCAGTCAGACACTTTTTAAAATCCTTATCCAGTTCAGTGTTCTTGAAAAATCTTGGTATTGTTTAATTCCTTGTCCTCTTATCTTGAGAATTTGTTGACACAGGTTCTCGTTTAGTCCGAAATTGCATTGCAGTTCAGTTTGATACTTTTTAAAATCGTTATCCCGCTTGTTTCCTTAAGAACGTTTAATTCTAATCCAGGTATTTTATAAAATTCCGTGTCCAGTTGCTTTGAGAAAATTGAATTCACGTTTTCATTTAGTTAGAAAATAGCAAGCATTTTACTGAAATTTTCAGTTTGACACTTTTTCAAAATCCTTATCTAGTTAGTTTCTTTGGGAAATTTTAGTTTTAATCCAGTTATTTTAAACTCCAGTGGTTGTGAGAAATTTCAACCCACGTTTCTATTAAGCAAGAATTGACATGACATTTCATTTTGCATCGATGTATATACGACGTTTAAAATCCTTTTCTATTTATTTTGCTCAAGAAACTTCAACTTTAATCTATTTTTTTCTAAAGAAAAACTCCTTATTCAGTTGTCTTAAGAAATTTAACCCACGTTTTCATTTCATTCGCCCTAGTCCAGAAATGTCTCACATATTTATTTCCAAGCGATAAATATCAGAACCATACCAGAGAAAAAAATCTCGGGGCTATATGCGTTTATCGCAGTATCATATTGACCTACATATATGCACAACCCGACCAATGTTAGCCCTGTTCGAGATGTAGATTGTATAGGATACAGTTTATATGTGAAATGTGCAGATTCTGATCAGCCTGCACAGATGTGCAGGCTGATCTGAATCCGCACAATTCGCAAATCTGGAATACCCCTTTTTCGCCTGATCTCTGGTACAGCACACGTAGTAACCATTATCTATTGTCACTTCATTTTCCTTTATCACGTACTTTCAAGTAAAATTTATGAAATCATGGTGACTGTGTCAGCGAAAGATAGTTGATAAAGAAACAGGCAAATAAGTACTTCATCATAACCCCGGGAGTAATATCCAACATATACATATGAAATGTGCCATGGGAAGAAAAAAGTATCTTCGGGATACATGTGGACACCGAACGTCCAGGGCGGCCTCGCTTTCCGGTTAAATACGTACATGTATAAATAAAGCCTCGATCAGACTGCGCGAAAGCGCAGGGAGTCGGGGTTTTTATTGTCCATGTATGCACGAAAGACACCTTTTCACATATAATATTAAGCTGTATGGTAAGAAGGAAACAGTAGAGCTATCACTAAACATGATTAATACCATTCAGCGCCAAAGGTAACAACACCGCTTGTACATAATAAAATGGCTAAATACGCGAAGGGCAGGTTACCCAGTAAAACTGACTCAAAATGTAATAAAATTGAAAACTTGTTTGACCTAATTATTCTGACCGAAAGCCAAGGACAGAGAACCATTTTATGTCACGCACTACGCCTCCTCATGCTGATTAGTTCTGTAACGTTAAATCCATTGTAGACTCAATAAACTCCCCCAGACTATATATTGGAAGAGTTTAATTTTGACTTTACGTATGTCAGGCTATATGGTGTAGATATTCCTAGAGAAAATGATTGAATTATAAGCAAACAGTGGCGACCCTGATCAGACATCATTTTCTAAACTTAAACACTAAGTCACCATGAAATTCAGGTTCCGATAGGCCTTGTAGCAGAAGTGTTTTTAGTCCGGTATCGTATTCAGAGATCAATTCGTAGTGCCGACGATAAAATTCAGAAAAGGCTTTCCTAAGTTATTATCATACAGATACCCCTGTAGAAGTTTGTCAGTCAAAGCTTATTACGAACATTGAAGTCAGGCAAATGACCAGATACTCTGGCTAACCGAATAAACTGAGAAGTGTAACATCATAAGAGGGGAACGAGGAACATGACCATTGAAAAAAAACCCCAAAAACAACAACAACAAAAAACAAAAACAAAAAAAAAACAAAACAAAAAACACACACAAAAAAACAAAAAAAAAAAACAAAAAAAAACAAACAAACAAAACAAACAAACAACAACAACAACAACAACAACAACGGGAAATTAACAATGTCAAAATCAAAAACATCGCATTTGTTATTAATTTAAGATGAAACAAAACCGTTAGAAATTAGTAAATGCAAATCTAAAAATGCGGCTTCGATATCAGTAAAATTAGCTTTGTTCAATTACAGTCCATTGGGATAAATCTGAGTGATCATTCCCTCAAAGTAAAGATGGTCGATATTCAAAAGTCCGTCCAAATGTCTGGAAGTTGAGTTAAAAGCTTCAATGATATCAGCCTATGTATCATGAGTAAATGAGGGATACATTTTCAAGGAAGAAAACTTTGTCAAAACTGTTTTGCCCCTTCTGAAAAAGGCTCTACTCTCAAGGGAAAGAGTTGCGAAGGGATTAGGCATGCAGGAAGACACAAAGAAGGTCACAAAGGCTGTTTGTCTTGGACAGAATAGCGGAAAACTAGCAAATGTATCCCTTAAAGCACTACTAGAGGACGTGATGGATGCCGTATGTTGTCATTATCTCTCATAAACTGTCTCAGTCAAAACAAGTTGGCTATTTCCATCTTTTGTAGCATTTCATATTTCCAAATGACTTTGTTATTTTGCATCTGCACGTAGTATATGTATGTTCAGTGTTTGTTCCAGTCACATGTCTTTATTAGACCTGTCTACATTACACCAGTGGAAAATTACGATTTAATATGAGCAGGGCCTTACATCGTTTACAACTGCTATATGATTGATTCACGCTTGCCATGGTTGACACGTATCGTTTCCGTTCGCCGATATATAATACAGTATTCACCGACACTGAAAGGCCCAGGGCTAACTAAGGTCCTGATCCGTCTCCTTAGATGACAGAATCCTGGTCAAATAGCGACCATCTCCCCGACCCGAGTGAATTTTGAAGACATATCCTATGTTTAAAAGCAATGCTTGCTGTGTAAAATAAAAGTTGTTTGCACCCTGTATCAGGTGGCCTATGTATGAAACAGTCTGTTACATACGTTACCCCTCTTAATTCAGTGAAAGAAGAGCAAAAGTTTGTGACCTAAGATGAAGCCTTTATCTTTCACAAATATAATAAATATGTTCTAAAAGCTTAGTATTCCAGCTAAACCAGGCAGTCTTCAGTTGCAAAGCCCCTGTCTCTCAGAATGTAACGGACGTAACCGAATAAAGATTTTCTCCAAAAATTGCAAACTTACTCAACTTCATCAAATTTTAGGCCTTCCCTGGACAGCATATAATTTTGTTTTCATAATACAATTGCTTATAAATCCACCACAGCCAACTTGTTTTGCGGTTAGTTCTGGCTGCACCTGTAAAAATGATCAGAATGCAAAATAAAAATTGTTTCAAGTATTGTTTGCTCATTTAACAAAATGTCTGTAAGAAGGTGACGTATGTAACAAAACAAAAAAAATCCTATTCAGTATCCTGGTTTTAGTCATTAATATTTGAGACAGCTGCAAAAACATGTCATTTTAGATAAAATGATTGTTTCTGGCTGCAGCTACAAGAATCTTTATTATTTATTTTTTCGGTAGCATGTCAATGATGCAGTGTGTAACATTCATAAAGAATATGCAAAACAACCTCGAAATGGATAATTTCGCAATGTACATGTATAAATTCTTAAAAAAAAAAACCCACAAAACATAATTGTTAAAGATCGTTTGCAATGGCTTATTTTTAAGAGAATCAAATTCGAAAATTATCCAGCACTATATTTGCAATATGTAACAAATATAACACATGCTACAGTGATTTGCATTTACTGGCATATTGCTAAATTCAAAACCAATGTTTTGTTCAGGCGTCACGTATGACGAAACACTTTAAAGACAAATTTCATGTGTGAAAAAGTGTTACGTGCGTTACACACATTACTGGGTATACTTCTATAAACAATCTCTAAGAACTGAAATGCTGATTATTTTGCAGACATGTCCTATCTTAAATACCAATGCTTACTATGTAAAATAAAGGTTGCTTGCATCAGGTATCATGTGGCCTATGTATGTAGCGGTCATTTACGTATGTTACCCCCACTAAATTCAATGAAGGAAGAGTAAGATTTTATCATCTAAAAAGAAGCATTTATCTTACTCAGATGTTATACATATGCATATACTCTGTAAGCTAAGTATGTCAGCTAAATCAGACAATTTTAGATGGTAAACTACAGTCTCCCGGATTTTATCCAAAACATGCGCATTCACTCGACAACATCAGATTTACGTAAGCCTTTCCTGGACAGCATTTTAATTATTATTATTATTAAGTGAAGTCTATAGTTATTGAATTTCTTTCAGATAGAATAAAATTTATTATCCTATTTACTTTAGTATGGCCGCAATGTTCTGTTAATGAAGTTAACATCTAGTTGTAAACAAAAAAAAAACAAAAAAAAACAGAAGATGTTTTCATAAGAGAATTACTTTTAAATCCATCACAGCCTTTTTGTTTTGCTTTCAATTCTGGTAGCACATGTTATTATGACCGAAATGCAAAAATAAATGTTTTAGAATTGTTTACGCACTTTACAAAACGTCTGACACAAGGGAATGTATGTAACAAAACAAAACAATCGGCTTCTATATTTTTGTTTGAGGTGTATATGTCTAAGGAAAATCTGCAAGATATGTTACAAAGCATGTCAGACAAAACTATTGTTCTTGGGTACAATTTTAAGCATATTTGTTTATTTCGGTCGTATATCAATTATGCATTGTAACATCCGTAAAAAAATGCCAAACAGCTTTGAAATGGATAATTTCCAATGTACTTATATAAAACTGTAAAAGACAATTAAAAAAAAAATAAAAAAAAAAAACCTTTTGGAATGAGTTATTTTCAACAAAATTAAGTTCCTGCATTATCTTTGCAATACGTAACACATGTAACAAATATAACACATGCTGCTGTGATTTTCTTTTACTGGCATATTGCTAAATGAAAAAAAAGTGTGATAAAGTGTTACGTGCGTGACACACATTACTAAGAATACTTCCATTACATTTTTATATCATCCAGGGAAACGGCTCGGTCACTTTTATTGCAGTCATTTTGAAACGTCTGCCTGATAAGAAGACAAGAAACGGGAAGTTAGAAACTAAAAATTACGTGTCAATTATTTGAAGCAGATTTGATACTTAGTTTTGTCAAAATTGGAATTGTATGATGAAATCCAAGAAAAATAAAGTAAATATGCCACATTTGTTACAGTTAAATAATTTAATCTCGTGTAATATTGTTACATCAACAAATACACAGCAATAGTTCATTTTATTTGATGCTTAAAAGCTAAGCGTTTAATAGAGGGCATGTTAGTGTAATAAATCCAGATCAAATATCTTGAAAACGTCTTGATATTTTCTTTTATTGGCAGCTTTACAGTCCTATCAAATCTCCTTAAAAAAAACGAAAAAAAACAAAACAAAAAAAAAAACAAAACATTTTTGTTACGAATGTTACCCAAAATTGTTCAAATAAGCCAACAAATCTTACAACAATTAGTGGCTTATAGGTCTGTATACTTAGATAGTTTTATTCATGTTTGTAGTTTAGAGAGACAGATACACATGCGAACCAATATGTTCTCTTTGCAGCAAAACTGTTCTCCTTTACTAAGCATTTTAACCATTTATGTTACGTATGTTACCTAAAATTGCTCAGCAAAACCAAAAGTAACCAGATTTTTTATTTGATTCAGATATTGTATATTATGGTTGGAAAATAGCTTTGTTAACTAAATCAGTATGGTATTTTAGCAAATAAATAGAATTACGTAAAACTGGTGACAGGTAACGTATTCAACAAGCTGTTACTTTGTTGCGCTATCAGGTACAAAATGCAAACAACTTTATTCGATGCAGAAAAGACTGATGCTTGAAGTAGATTTTGTCTGCAAAATTCCCAAGAGTTTGGGAGCAGGGTTAAAATTGGCCAGAAGTCTATGAACAGGCGGACTTTGGCTTTAGTTGCACTCATATGGTTCTGTGTCCTTTTTCTTGAGTTAAACATCATACGTTTTGTCTTTTCCAACTCCCAACTTCTCAATTAATTTTATTGATCTTCATAGCATTTTAAATATTTTTCTTAGTTTTCCCAGAAAATATTATTTAAGATTTCATGCAAATTGTCTCCTTTAGGAGGCAATTTGCATGAAATTTCAAATCCTATTTTCTGAATAAAAAAATATCATCATGTCGTCTGCTGAATTTGCCCAGTGGTAAATGTTAAATTAGTTCTGTCAAAGAGAAGGAATCACAAATCAATCTGACGGGTGATAACCATCGACCTTAGACTGAAACAATAAATAGCCATTATAAAATTTACAAACAACTTAACGATCGTTTTTTAATTAACTGATATGTTTTACCCTTAGTTCTGTTTATTCATGTGTAAGATCACTTCTTGTGATAAAGAGGATACATGTATGTATCCATTTCTATAATAAATTCCTCAGGCATATAAGAATTGCACATGCACATACGAGACTGTGTGTTGGCGTACAAAACGTCTCCAGAACGATCTTTGCACAATGTAGATAAATTAGTGACCTGCGCATTCTCAGATTGGACTCATTATATGTTCCCTTCATATACATTTTAAACAAAACCTTGTGGGCTAAATCATTTGATGAAAATGCGTGTTATTTATCTTATTTTCGGTACAAAATAAGAAACAATTATGGGGAAGTTCAAGTGGTGCTCATGTTCGGAGTCTAGTGCTATGATGAATAAACATAAAAAAGATTGCCTTTGGGAAATAAAGAACACACTTTGGATTAGAAAATGGAAGTCTCGGTTTTATTGAGACTCTTCATAAGCAGTAATGAAGTTTGCAACACTGCTTACGCCCTCTAGCTTATACACGAGTAGAACTCCATTTTAAAATATACCACAATGGACCCAATGATCCCAAAGGAAATGAAATATAATCTGCACTATGGTGAAGTACGGGAAACGTTCCACGGTCGCCACACGGCACTAACACCAGCTGCAGCGTAGTAAAATAAATGTCAAAAAGATTGCCTTTCGAAACAAATAACACACTATGGATTAGAAAAAGAGAGTCTCGGATTTATTGAGACTCTTATTGAGACTCTTTAGTGAACTATAACTTGTATGTATTTCAAAAGCAGTTCCGTGACTTTTCAGGATAATTGCCATCCTGCAGAGGTTTGTTTGTTTTGACTTTCGCGGCTGTCCAAAATGCAACTTAGTGTCTTTGTTTTCCGTTCTGTTCTGAATTTTGAGCCATTCAGCTTCAATGGCCCAGGCTCGACAATAACCTGCTTTCGCAGGAAATTAAGTTATTGCTCAAAGGGTTTGTACTGAAGTATATAAAAGAAGAATCGGTACTTTCACTCCACTGACATCAACCTGCAACGCAGTATAATCTAATCATGTCAACATGCATAAGGTGAACACGTGTAACATGCGTCCTAAGACCTAGTGAAGAGGATGACTAACTAATTTTCCCTCTTAATGGTCTGAATGCATCTGGTAGAACATTTTCGGCCATATTTTCCAAGGGAGATAATTTTTATTTCCGTTTGGCCCTCCTGCACACTATTCATTCTTAAAAGGGATATGCTCTAAAAGGTAAGAACATGCTCCCCATTTGTGAATAAACCCCTTTTCACAGAAGAGGCAAACGCAATTTGATTTGACAAAACAGTCTCACTTTAACCCTTAAAGCGCCAAGAAAAACTGCAAGTAACTGGCAGATGACAATGCAGTCGACAATTGTTGTGATTGGCGCTTTAAGGGTTAAAGTGCATGAATTTCATGTTAGGCTTAGCATGCTGTGAACATTTCTGCAAACGACATTCTGAAATATATTTCCTTCCCCGCCCCCTCTCCCCTCACACACACACACACACACACACACACACACACACACACACACACACACACACACACACACACACACAGACTTGATATTTCGTGCAAATTGTCTCCTTAGCAAAGCCAGAATCTTCTATCTAGGAACAATAATAAGAAACATAGCAATTTGTTGCCTGCTGAATTTGCCCAGCAAGAACTAAATGTAACTCTTTTTAAACACAAAATGTCAGTATTGTCATGCATATAAAAAACAAAAAGCTGGAAACAACCATACGGGGACTTAATATACTTTATAGAGTTCCGCCATTTTTACAAGGATGATTATTTTTGGGACTTCATGTTTACATTTTCGTACAAAAACTCCCTTCCAACATGGTCTCTGAGTCAATCCTGTTCCTTAGTTTTCAATAAGCATTTTGTACCGCACAGATGTGTATCAATGGCCGTAATATCCACAGGTTGCTTTCCCTTTGGAACAGAACGCAAGGCAATGGATTAGAATAATAACACACAAAGCTTCGTTCATGTAACGCTCTGTTTTCAGAGGAAACTACCAGAACATTTTAGGATATCGTCTGTTATACTTTTAACCCTAATACACATTAAGGAATAAATCAATGTATACCAGGCATTCTATAATGAATAGAAATATAATGGACACCAAGTTCACTTACTGTCTCAAGTTTTTGCAAGTGATTACCGTATTCAACCTAATTACCGCGACTAGGTTTTTCAAAACTACCGGAAAATTTTGTAATAAAATTTCCACTTGAAAGGGCACGCTACAGATCAGAGGAAGACTTCATAAGGGCGTATTTAATGATGCTTATTTGATATTCTTTATTAGTTTATATACAATCATATGTGGCAATTCAAATACTACCATCATATGTTTTTATAAATGAGATTCCACATTATTTGCGTTGATAAAGAAAACAAAGTCAAATGACAGTAGTGAGGATTCGAAACTAGCTTGACTATGTGCACTTACAGGCATATAGCGGTAATAACATTGAATACGGTTTTACAAATACGCAACAAAACACTAATCAACCCTTAAAGCGCCAATCACAACAATTGTCGTCTGCTTGGTCTTCTGCCGGTTACTTTAAAAGTCATTGTTGCAAACCGTGTTGACCCAGATCAGACTGCTCCTCTAGGAGCAGTCTGATCTGGGTCCACACTGTTTGCCTATATGCAAAAAGTATGTTTGAAAAGTTTGCAAGAAGATGCAGCAGCCGACATAAACAGATGACATTTTTCGATACAAGTTTTCTTGGCATTTTCAGGGTTAAATTATAGGAGGAAAGTTACTGAGTATACAATTATTGTCTCAAGGTCCTGTGAATGACAGGCATTGATTAATTTCGATTAACCTTTACCACACTCTGGGCTAATCAGCAGACGACAAATTGATGTAACTTTTTTTGTCTTATTATTTCCTGGAAAATAGTTTGATATTTCATGCAAATTGTCTCCGAAAATTTGCATGAATTATCAAAGCCTATATTCCAAGAACACTATTTCAAAAAGTCTGCTGAAACTTTTACCCAGCATGCTAAGCGTCAAGTTAGAAATAATTGTAGGCGAGAAAATGGGATGAACATGCAACTTAGTGCAAGTCAGCGGGATTTAAATGAGTTGAAATATGTGGTATATGAATGAGCTCAAAAGCTGACAGAGACAATTACATGATAAAGAAGGGTCATTCTTAAGTAACACATTCAACAAGTACATAATGTACATTGCTATAGTAATAAATTCTTTGGTAATGATTAATATAATAGTAGAAAACACAGAGTACGAAGTTAATCATAAACATGATGGGGAAAAGGATACCAGTTCAAACTGTACATTGTATTTCATATATCACATCACGAGAACATGCCTATATAATTTTGACCCCTTAAACCCCACTTTTATATAGTAAAGCTGAGGTTTACAGGGGTATACATTATTTTTCTTATTTCTTCTCAAAAACATTGATTGTGGGTACTCGTTAGAACCGCCTCGGCGAGGCGGTTCTAACGAGTACCCACAATCTATGTTCTGAGCAGAAATATGAAAAATATCCGAGTTTTTTATCCGAAAATTTTCATTTTATTGGTGGTAAAATGTTCAGTGTATTTGAATAGGCTTGTTTTCGTAATGAGAAAGTGTGACAAATGGATACACATTGTATTGTCTGATATGGGCATCTGTAATCACTTGGAGGTAATTATTTATGAATAACAAAGGTCTTCGGGATAAACCTGCTCAACCCTTTCACGCCTGAGTTTCTGGTGACTCTTTCATTCTTGAATTTGGACATGTCCAATGAAACAAATAGAGGCTTCAGTCAAATCAACACCAGAATTGCAAACAGTGTTGATCCAGATGAGACCTCAGAAACAGTCGTGAGAGCTATTACATTCATAGACTCAAAAAGTCAATGTATACATATAAATTAAATATACAAGAGTGTATTCTTAGCTCAGTCAGGCAAGTAAAATAACCATTTCTGGATTTGTTATCGATTTAGCGCGTATTTGATGCGCTGTTTTTCTTTTTGTTAGAATAAGAAATCCTTATTTCTGTTAATAAATATATCACACCGTATCCGAAAAATGAACCATTCGTTTAAGCTGAAAGATAACATGGAAGTGGTCATTACTTCCTTAAGATTAAAATACTAAATTTAAAAAGCTGATACTACAACCATATGGATTTCGCTGAAGCTCTTTACCATGAATTTGATAACTTATTTGTTCAAAACATACACGAACATTACTAAGCATGTCTTCTAAATACCTGGAAAGTGTGATGACTGCCTCAATAACACGTGATTGGTTTACCTCAGAAAAAGCATGAAGTCTCTCGTTATAAAAGAGAAAGCAATCAGTAACATTTGGTGCACAATTATTCCCTGTCGGAGTACCCGAAGTCTGCTTATATAGTTTAGTACCAAATCTACCGTTTATATTATCAGGAAGAAAAATTAACCACAAACGTGGCATACTGTTCGTTTGTATTTATTTTTCAGTTGAATAGATGCACTTAGTAAATTTCTTTCCTTTTAGAATAGATCCCTTTTTAGAAGGGGACAAAATACTCATGACAGAGTTGCCTCCTCTGAAACTACATGTTGTATCCTGCAATACGGCTTATGTCTTAGTTTAACCCTTTAAATGCCAAGAATACCTGCACCTGAAAATGACGTCTGTTTATGTCGTCTGCTGAATATTCTTGCAAACTTTTCAAACCTATTTTTGCATACAGGCAATCAGTGTGGACTCTGATCAGACTGCTTCTAGAGCAGCAGTCTGATCTGGGACCACACTTTTTGCAAAAATGACTTTTAACATCACAAGCAGATGATAATTGTTGTGAATGGCAGTTTAAGGGTTAATACTCCTGTAAATTATTTGCAATCGTTCAAGATGTCATTTCCTACTTCCTTTTCTATTTGGTGTCACGACTACAAAGGGTGTGATATTATTTGGTCTGCCCTCGCGAAGGTATTATGTAATCATATAAACTGAGATGGATTTCCAATTTCCGTCTAGACTTAGTTTTAGAGCTGATGGCTTCATTTCTACACTTCTGGTATTAAAAGATCTGCTTTACAAGGATTTCATAGGACCTAATGCGAGATAGTATTACTTATAACTTGTACATCAGCGAAGACTGACATCAACCCTGCAGGCTGGTTTGCGCAATCCGATCAGAAGATCGAAGACGTCTTCATGTGAACAACAAAGATTGACCAGACCTCGCTGATATAGTATTTTTTGTAAAGCGCACATTGCAGATGGCATATTCTCTCGCGTGGCAGCTCTCATAATTATAAACTCATTACGGACAGTGAAACCGCGTGAATTTTCCGACTTCGCACTCCTACAAGTGCTCACAAGGTTGATTTAGGCCTCAGCATTTTGAAAAACCTCCTTTGCGCAAGGCGTAGCTCATGTGCTTTGATTTTGTCTTCGGATTACATTCCTTGTACGTTTACTACTTCCATATAAAAAACACGCCTATTCATATATAATGAAAATTTTGCCACCAAAAAATGAAAATTTTCAGATAAAAAATCTCATATTTTTCATATTTCTGCTCAAAATATAGATTGTGGGTACTCGTTAGAACCGCCTCGGCGAGGCGGTTTTAACGAGTACCCACAATCTATGTTTTTGAGCAGAAATAAGAAAATAATGTATATCCCTATAAACCCCAGTTTTACTATATAAAAGTGGGGTTTAAGAGGGTCAAAATTATATAGACATGTTTTCGTGATACCATGAAAACATGTTCTGGATACTCTTTAGAAGATGTTTCCAAACTGCTATCTGTAATGTTTTCTTTGTTTCCAAGGCTACCGATTAGATTTTTATTCTAAAATTACACAAAGTATATGTTTTCTTGGAGCAATAAGAAGAATATATACAAGTATATCCATGCCTCTATACTGGAACTTTGAAATGTGGACAGATTTCCAGTCAGTTTATGTCTGCTGTTCCGTACAGTTGAGGATTGTTCGTATCCATTCCATTTCAAAATGTAAAACTTATGTATCTTGCAAGAAAAAATACTGGGCCTAATTTAAAAAAAGTCATACTTGAGCTAAAATGAGTTAACACTAGAAGAAACCATTTCTTGAAATACATATTCAACTGACATGTACATGCAAATATTTTAGAAAATTAGAATATTTTTCTGGGTAATTTCTTTCAGATAACGTATTACGAGTATTATAGTATGTGTGTGTGTTGGTGGATGGGGTGGGGGTGGGGAGGTGTTTGAGGAGGTATGAGGTGATTGTGAGATTGTGGGAATTCAAAGTTTTCTTTGTATTTTTGCAGCCATAAATTGTCCTGACATTCTGAGAGGTGAGTGGGTCTTGATTTTGCAATTTTCTTGGAGAAGTTTTGTTACTTTTCGATGATTTCTGGTTCTGAAGCCGGTGTAGCAGATACAAATATCCAAGGTTCTCCCTCCTACACCCAAATGGGAACTTCTGAGGCTAGCGTCTCGAGAGTTATGACAATGGTCAGAGCTAGAGACAATTCTCCTTGTTACATACACTTAAAGTGAATGAATTTCTTTCCGTGCATCACACACTAACTCACTGCTATCATAATTATGTTCACATTACGAAAGCACGCCTATATAATTTTGACCCCCTTCAACCCCACTTTTATATAGTAAAACTGGGATTTACAGGGGTATACATTATTTTTCTTATTTCTGCTCAAAAACACAGATTGTAGGTACTCGTTAGAACCGCCTCGGCGAGGCGGTTCTAACGAGTACACACAATCTATGTTATGAGCAGAAATATGAAAAATATTATAATTTTTTGTCTGAAAATTTTCAATTTTTCGGTGATTAACTTTTCAGTATATTTGAATAGGCGTGGTTTCGTAATGATATTCAGATTCCAAAATTGAGCAGTATCATTTTGGTAGAATTGTTTTGCAAAATTATTGGTACTGGTTGTCATCTCAGTTATATAAAATGATGGGTCACTTTTTCCTTCATTTTTATACCCTCGCCATTCGAAGAATGGTGGAAAGGGCATAAAGTGTTACCCCTGTCCGTCTCCGTCTGCGTCAGGCATTAGCAATTTGCGTTTAAGTTTTTCAAGCGGGGGCATCCTTATCCTTTGGACACATTTCTTGTTCTTTTGGCTTTGGCTTTACAGTTAAAGAATTTCAAGAAATGTATTCAAATCCGTACAAATTTTATACTCCATACATGTGTTTCTAAGTAAATAGGAACTAATACAATCAGATCCACACAAAGTCCTCCAACACAAAAAAGAATGACACAAAAATACAACAAAGCAGCCACAAAATGAACAGACAGCAAGCAGAGTTGACAACTCTTTCTCCAAAAAAAACTTAACTGAATATCATCACGAAAACATACCTATATAAATTTGACCCCCTTCAACCCCACTTTTATGTAGTAAAACTGGGGTTTACAGGAGTATACATTATTTTTCTTATTTTGTTAAATAATATAGATTGTTGGTACTCGTTAGAACCGCCTCGCCGAGGCGGTTCTAACGATTACCCACAATCTATGTTTTGGGCAGACCTATGAAAAATATCGGGGTTTTTATCTGAACATTTTTGAGCTTTTGGAGATGAAATCTTCTATATATTTGAATAGGCATGTTTTTGTAATGATAATTACATAATTATTAAAAGAAAGATATAAGAAAGTGAAATACTACAGAACAATTAACAAAAAGTATAACAATGAAAGTACCATCTTGGAACGACCGGTAATGAATTACTAAGGGGTGGAGATGGGGGGGGGGGGGGGGTGGGGGGGCTTACGCTAGCTTTACGGGATCCCAACCCTCGCCCTTAGCTTTCATAGAGGTAAAAATCATACATTTGTTCGGTCTTTGTGAAGGTCTTCTAACTCATCCATGAATCATTACGGGCAACAGTTACAATCTTTTATGAAGCAAAGATGAGGACTGAACAGAAACAACATGTTGAGACAGTTGGAGAGCCCCGGGTTGTCAAACAACACCACTTGAAATACTGCAGCAAAGGAAAACCACCAGCTGAACGCCAGTGAGTCGAGAAACAGACATAAAAAATTCCGTCTCAGACCATCTAATGAATAGCCTTTAAGTCGGGGCCATCACAGAGTCTGAACCGCGACCCACAGGCGTGCAGTTACAGGGGTAAATAAAGTGGTCAACCGTGATTAGATTAACCGCTTAGCATGCAGGGACCAGTTGTTCAAAGCGTCGTTAGCTTAACGAACTCGTTAAGGGTCATTTCGTTAGCTGTTTTAGCGGATTCAATATACAATATTCTGAAATTTTTTGCTGAAAAAATGTGAGTGCAAAAGCTACTCACATTTTTTCAGCAAAAAATTTCATGCTGAAAAAATGTGAGTAGCTTTTGCAGTGCAAAAGCTACTCACATTTTTTCAGCAAAAAATTTCATGCAGTGCAAAAGCTACTCACATTTTTTCAGCAAAAAATTTCAGCATATTTGCGTATCACTCGATGTAAATTTTAACGAATCGTTAAATAACGACGTCGGTAGCTTTGAACAACTGGGCCCAGACTGTTTCGTGACATCGACATCAATGTTATACATTTTTCGTTTATGACTCTTTTACAAAAATTACAGAAAATACAGGTTTCCCTAAAAATTTTCTAAACTTACACACTAAGTCACCATACAATTCAGGTTCCGATAGGCCTTGTAACAGAAGTAAATTTAGTCCGGCATCTTGTCTAGAAATCAATTCGTAGTGTCGACGATAAAATTTAGGAAAAAAAACTTTCCTAAGTTTATAATACCGATACCCCTGTTTGGCAGTCGAGTTTTTTATGAGCATTTAAGTCAGTCAAGTGACTAGATAGTTGAGAAATGTAAACACCATAAGAAGGGGCATGTGGAATCTAATACTCAGTAAGACCTAACTGATTTTTAAATGCATTTGATTTATGAATCCGTTGATTTAGTCAACAATATTACCGTCACGAAGAGACAGTGCTTCCAATTTGTGGGACTTTTACATAACCTGGTTGTTCATGATAAACCCAGGTCCTGCATAAGGTAACTAGCAGCTCTGCTCAGGAGGTGCCAGACAGCCTATCAATTTTGCCGGCCCCGATGGGCGGTGGGCTGTGAGTTCTAAATACCCAATGATAAGTATATGCCGGGAAAAGGTACCCGAAGTAACGATACGCAATCGTTCGCCTTCCTGAAATGCATTTTACTGATTCAGAAATAATAGGGAGTACTTTAAACAAGTTTCTATCTTTTAATCTTTGTTTTTTGTGTGAGCCTACACATCATGAATTGGAAAATACTAAAAAAAAAAAATAAATAAAAAAAAAAATAAAAAATAAATAAATAAAAATAAATGAATAAATAAAATACTCAGTCAAACCGTCTCCGATTTTCGTGATTTTGTGTGTTATTTGTTTCCAAAGGCAATCCTTTTTGCTTTTTATTTCACTAAAATAAACCCGGAAACATGCAGCTACATGTATCAGTGTGTCGCAAGCACATTTAATTCCGTATTTCAGAAAAAAAATGCAAGTCTATACTTCATTTCTCGTGATCTCATGATATTTGCTGAATGGTAATTGAAAAAGATAGTATTAATTTAGTAATAACTTCGGGTCCCAAATCTATTTTGCATAAGGACAAGAGTTTATTCCCGTAAACAGAACAGAATACGATTTTTTCTCTGACTTAAGTACATTCTTAAGTGTACCTTTAATGGGGGATTATTTACTACAAATTTTTCTAGTGGTTATGTAAAACCTAAGCGCACAGTGCGGTGATTAGGGTGAATACGATGTTTCAATCTCACCCAGTAGTCTGGCAAACGAGTATATCCCAGCTAGCATTCTACGTAAATCTACATCGGGCCGTCATCGGCCCGTCAGCTACCCTGATGACGGCCCGATATAGATTTACGTAGAATGCTGACTGGGATGCTATTAACAAGTATCTCTAACGAAGACTGTATTATCACATATTTAGCTCATACTAATGGTGATGGAGCACCATTAATCCACTTAAAATCGTTCTAAAGCGAGCTTTTGAATGATATGAAATAACGCAGCTAGATTAGGCACAATCAATGTTCTCCATGTTTACAGTTAGAAACAGCTTAATTGAGATTTCATTACAGATTTTAGGGCTGCATGATGTAAATTTCATGTAAAATTACATTTACCGCAGTTACCCTTAATATTGGGACAGGCATGAGCAAACAGTGTAGATCAAGAGCAGACACGTGTGATCCGCATCACGAAAACATGCCTATATAATTTTGACCGCCTTAAACCCAGCTTTTATATAGAAAAACGTGAATTTACAAGGGTATACATTTTCTTCTTTTGTTCGAAAACATTGATTATGGGTACTCGTTAGAACCGCCTCGCCGAGGCGGTTCAAACGAGTACCCACAATCTATGTTTTGAGCAGAAATATGAAAAATATCAGTTTTTATCTGAAAATTTTCATTTTTTGAAGTGAAATTTTCTATATATTTGAATAGGCGTGTTTTCTTAATGTTTGATAATCATCAAGCAGTTTTGGAGCTATAGAATAGTCCCCATATAGGACCTATAGATAAACTTCAAGTTTTATATCATCACGAAAACACGCCTATATAGTTTTGACCCCCTTAAACCCCACTTTTATATAGTAAAATTTGGGTTTACAGGGGTGTACATAATTTTTCTTATTTTTGCTCAAAAACATAGATTGTGGGTACTCGTTAGAACCGCATCGGCGAGGCGGTTCTAACGAGTACACACAATCTATGTTTTGGGCAGTAATATGAAAAATATCAGAATATTTTTTCTGAAAAATTTCATTTTTTGGTGGTAAAATTTTCAGTGAATTAGAATAGGCGTGTTTTCGTAATGTATATCGGCGTGTATTGTATGCATACTGATGTAATATTTTCTACTGTTAAATGTTCGAAGGCGCTATTTCTGTTGCAGTTCCTCTTGTTTATTCGTTTTGTTTTCGTTATGCGAAATTCCGTGCCATTCACTCTTATTCGGTGCCATGAGAGTGCTATGTTTCAATGACCGTGGCTTTTGCCATGCATCCCCTTTTATTTTGTTTTCAAATTTTAGGAAATTATGTATGGGATTTAAGTGTCCCGATATTTATGTTAAATACGGTACTGCACTTGCTCTGAGGGAAAATTAACGAGATCCTACTATCTGAAACACACACACACACACACACACACACACACACACACACACACACACACACACACACACACACACACCAGGCTACGCTAGTGTATGCATAACCCTTTTCCTTTACAAAGTGTTACCTTTTGATATATGCAGCCGCGCAGTCTGATCAGTCTTTTCTTGGCACTTTGTTGAAAGTGAAGTGCACTAAATTTCTTCAAGCGTACAGCGTTGGCTCTCATAAGACTATAGGGACGCACTGGGTGATCTACATTACGAAAACACGCCTATTCAAATATACTGAAAACTTTACCACCAAAAAATGAAAATTTCAGATAAAAAATTCAGATATATTTCAAATTTCTGCCCAAAAACATAGATTGTGGGTACTCGTTAGAACCGCCTCGACGAGGCGGTTCTAACGAGTACCCACAATCTATGTTTTTGGGCAGAAATAAGAAAAAACTGTATACCCCTGTAAACCCCAGTTTTACTATATTAAAGTGGGGTTTAAGGGGGTCAAAATTATATAGGCATGTTTTCGTGATGAATTCGTCGTTGGGCGCACAGATCCAAAGGTACACTTTTTCATGTTGAGGCTCATTTACATTGCATTAATCTTTATTTGAAGTGTTATTGCCATATCACATTTATCCAAGTTGCAGAAAAAAATCTGCACAGCAAAATAAACTCCTTTATCTAGATTGATTCTGAAATAAAATGACCTCTGATGATTAAAAGCATGTCAAGTTTCTGTATCTGTTTTCAATGATTTGCATGCATATTTACTGCTGCAGAAATGTAACTATTCAGACCTTTCAAATATTAGGCTATGTTACAATGCAACATGTAACAACAACGCAATATGTAATAATTATGACAATTTGCGAAGATGCTGCAATCGCAACGCAAAATGTGTAACAAAAAAAGATAAGAGAAAAGTGCAGGGAGTGCCACAATATCAAACCGCAACCCTTCCCAGACACCAAACAAGTCGCCGACTTTATGCTTAGCATGTTGGGTAAAATGTTCAGCCCTCAATATACTGAATCATTTTTCGATTTTGTTTTTCAGAAAACATGTTTTGGCATTTCAAAGAAAACAGTCAGGAGTTATGTCAAAACCTGTTCTCTGGAAAGAAAAAAAATATATCATAAATTTATCACCTTATGAAATTTAGCAAAAGACAAATAAAGGTTAATGTCCGGGAATCCCGAAAGTTCATTGCTTTTGTATATAATTTTATTATTTCGTTTTATCGAACAAAAACGCATTTACCGCCAAGGAAAATCCTTTAAAATCAACGTGGTGGAAATCCTCATTGTTTTCTGATGATAACCGAGGTCCAACTACGGTTTTCTTTTGTATTGGCCTCTGATCGCCATTGAGCCCAATTCTTTATTTCATCGCAGACTGGTTTAAGGCCCCAGCAGGTTTCCTGCTGACAATTCTAAGGCGGTTTTTCTGTTGCAGTTCTTTGTTTAAGCGTCAAAAGTTGCATATATGACATTTATTTGTCCTTATTTTTTCCTAGTATCTCCTTTTTTGCGCTGCCTCGGGAGGACTGTTATTCGTGATTGTAGCATTTCCTGTGTATTTTCACTTTTCATTACGAAAACACGCCTATTCAAATATATAGAAAATTTTATCCCAAAAACTGAAATTTTTCAGATGAAAACTCCGAGACGGTTCTAACGAGTACCCACAATCTATGTTTTGAGCAGAAATAAGCAAAATAATGCATACCCCTGTAAACCCCAGTTTTACTATATAAAATTGGGGTTTTCGGGGGTCAAAATTATATAGGCATGTTTTCGTGATGTATTTAGTGATTATTTGTGTTTTAATGTGATGCTTCATTGGTGAGGTACAGGACTCTTACCGGATCGAATACATAATTGTCATTTGAAGTTGCACTGGCATTATGGACAATCTTTCGATCGAGTACAAATTATAAGCCGCCCCCTCCCCTTGCAGTATGTGCCGTTGTCTGACCTTCTTTGTTACTAAATCATCAATGAGTGGAAGTTGAGTATGACTAGTGACAGTTAATTTATATCTCTGTGTAGATTGTTTAAAATACCATGAAATTCAAGGCTATCGTCTGCTGTCGGTAAGCTATGCAACACATTTTCATTTTATGTGCTGTTCTCAGAAGTATTTATGGTAATATGTTTTAATATTAGTTTTAAAGGTTGATAGGTCTCCGAATTTAGATGTCACGTCATTATAAAAAATCAGAAACGAAATTTACAACATGATGAACAACAACTGGGATCGTAAAAACAAAACAACGATGTTCTTTAGGAAAAAAAATCAAATGAAAACTAATTCAGGTTGTACTGGTTTTATAAAGAACTGGTAAAGACAGCCGATAAACAGAACCCATTATAAAGAACTGGTCAACATGACGTACCATTAAACAGAACCCCTTTTGCTTCGCTTTAACATATCATAATGAGAAAAAAATCAAAACAACAACAACAACAACAACAAAACAAAAAAAAAAAAAAAAAAAAAACAACAACAAAAAAACAAAAAAAAAACAACAAAAAAAAAACAAAAAAACAAACAAACAAAAAAAAAACAACAAACAAACAAACAAAAACAAAAGACATGTTATCAGCGGACAGTATATGGAATAAAAAAATATAATCTTCTGAAAATTAAGAGAAAAAAAAAATAATTTTTGGATAAAACAATTTGCATGTACATGTCAGTTGAATATGTATTTAATGTTAGAGAAGAAGCCGTTTAAAGATTACATGATTTTATACATGTATATAGCGCAGGGACAATGGGAGATAACTCCCGAGGGACTAAATTTTGATTGTAACTGAAACGTTTTACTACTTTTATCATACATTTTAAGTTTCAGTCATTAGTCTTTAATACAGTTTCAGAAAATAATTTTTCAAAATTTACCCCATACAAAAGTATGGAGATAAAATTTGACCTTGCCATAAAAAATTCAAATGTTATCCAGGACCGTCATTTGAACAAACTTGATAGACCTTGAATCCAGGATGCTATACACCAAGATTCCGCCTCAAAGCTTTCTTGGTTCTGAACAAGAAGATTTTAAGGTGTTTTACCATATATGGTGCAGAATCATTTGGACAAATTGCCAATACCTCTTGGACAGAAGACCACGTGGCATCTGATGAAAATTGGTTGACCTGTTTCAGACTAAAAGACTTTTAAGATTACGTGAATTTGTACCTGTATATATCCCAGGGTCAAGAGCAGATAACCCCGGGAAAAATTTGATTGTAACTACAAGGGTTTGCTATTTTGATCATTTTGAGAAAATAATTTTTCAATATTTTCCTCGTACAAATGCATAGGGACGCAAATTTGACCCAGCCGTAAAAAAGATCAAAGGTCAACCTATATTCATAATTTGAATAAACTTGTTAGACCTTGGGTCCCCGATGCTAAATACCAAGATTCAGCCTCAAAGATTTCTTGGTTATGGAGAAGAAAATTTTAAGTGTTTTACCATATATGGTTATAGCGGCCATCTTACTTAACGGACCGCGACAATTTGTGATTAATTTTCAATCCCCCTTTGACAGAAGGCTCCACATCAAGTTTCAAGAAAATTGGCCCAAAGGTTTTATAGGAAAGTCGTTCAAAGTTGTGGACGAACGTTGGACGGAGAGAGATCACAATAGCTCATCTTGAGCCTTTGGCACTGTTGAGTTAAAAAGTTAACTAAACATCTGAAAGGTTGCTTTAAGCCCCTTACTAACAAAGCAGGCTTGCTGTTGATCGTCGGAAGGCAGCATTTCTAGGCGGTTCCTCTTAGGGCATTTCTTTTGTTTTGAGTCGAGGCAGTGTTGTCATTAAACATCGCCAAACTCTTAACCCATCTACGTCGTGTGGACTCTTCTACCACAACTTTTTGAACCGGTGTATTTTCAATAGCAGGATGTCTGGCTGCTTTTCATCATTACTATGTTTTATAGAACTATCTGATGCAAACAGTGTAGACCCTGATCAGACGCCGCGTTCTGCACTCTTTGCCAGTTACTCTTTTTAGGGTTTCCCTTTTAAACTCGATTAATCTAGTGAATTGGCAAGGCTATGTTCCGTGAAACGGCATTTCCTGGGTCTCTCCGTTTGTTTTTAACTTTGCATTATCAACAGTAAGAAGTTATGTCTAATGCGCATGAAATTGTACTTACATTTGATAGAGATGTCTACTGCAAATAAAACTTACTGTAACAACACTTAGGAGAATAGTTTACTGTAAAAGTAACTGTAATACATCTGTCAATTGGAGGATTGTCTATTACAATATTTATGGAACTGTAATACAAATGTAACACTTGGAAAAGTTCTCTATTACGATTAAAACGGCCATAGTACAAGTGTACTGCAAGTGAAGTTGTAAACAAATGGGAATCATGGTACTGGATGACGAACTGGCAAAACACAATAATAAAGAAATCGTGTGATTTATGAAAGCAAGACTGACTTATATGTGAGTCGCAGCGTGATAAAAACTACTTTCTGACATGTGCACCCAACAAAAACTCAAATCAACCTGCGCATTCGCACAATCTGATCAGAATCTTCGTTGTTCACATGCAGAAACTTTGCGTCCTTGCCCTTCTAAAATGTACCCGGTGAATATTCTGATCAGACAGGCTGATTTGAATCTTCGCTGGACGAACATGTCCGAAGGTACGTTTTCTTGCGTTGCGACTTATATATTTACTTTGACGTAACAATAATCTACATGGTATCTGTTTAATGGCAACAGTTGCCACACTGCACGAAATTCCTCAGAGAATGTTCATAGAATGAGACGACTGCTACCAATAACATTTCATTCTGGTTTCCAATAATATGAGGTAAGATGGCGTCGTATTCCGTACAGAACTATTGAGGTTTCATGATGTTTTATAAACAAACACTCAAAAGACAGTTCTAACACAAAAGCTATATAAATCTTTACCAAGTAAATACAATTGTTATACAAACACACTTGCTTAATTAATCGCATATGAAGCTCAGGGAGATGAACAGTACTAAGAATCAAGAACCTACGACAGTCTGTAAAAAGATAACATCACGCTTTTCGAAGCAGCCTGTTCTTGTCTCGGATTTATCCCTCAAATGCCCAATTTGATTATTTGCAGACAACGTTTAGTTTTTTGTTCTTATTTTCCGAGAAAACGTTATTTGAATTGTATCAATAGGACTCTTCACAGCTTATTGTCATGAAAAAAAAACTATTAGAAATCTGATATATGTTGATTTCGTGATTTAATGATAGAAACTACCGTTGTGTTTTCCTAATAACGCGTATTACATACATATACGTGTTTTGCAAACGTTCTGTAGTCCATAGATCTTTTTTTTTGTATATAGTTTAAATCATGAACACTAGATGCTTGCCTGACAGCAATCTCTTTGTACATTACGAAAACATGACTTTCAAATATATTGAAAATTTTACCACCAAAAAATGAAAATTTTCAGATAAAATTTTTTGATATTTTTCATATTTCTGCTCAAAACATAGATTGTGGGTACTCGTTTGAACATTCTAACGAGTACTCACAATCTATGTTTTGAGCAGAAATAAGAAAAATAATGTATACCCCTGTAAACCCCAGTTTTACTATCTAAAAGTGGGGTTTAAGGGGGTCAAAATATAGGCATGTTTTCATGATAAAAAGTCAAATCCAGAAAGGGTGTAGTATGGTAAACACTGCATTTTGTGCGATATACTTGTATTTTTTTTTACAATGACTTTCATCATATTTCCTAAATATCATGGAAAAATGCTGGTCTAGTCGAATTGTCTCTGTTTCCTTTTGATATTGGGGGCTTGATGTGGATCTGATTGCATCAGTTCTGAGTTCACTTATTTACTTTGGTAGTATTATAGAATAGAACCAGACAGAGTGTCACACAGAAGAATGACAACTCTCAGGTTTTTTTGTTTTTCAGTTATATCCCCGTTTATTTTGAATCTCTAGCTCCGTAGCTGTTTGAACGATTCTTATGTTACTTTGTAGGATTATAGAATAGGGTAAGGCAAAGTGTTACATACAGAATAAAGTCGAACGCCTCGTTTTTGTTATCTTCCTTTTTATACATTTTTTTTGCCAGTCTATAACTCAGAAACCGTTCGCAATATTTTAATGACACTTGGTAGGAATATAGATTAAATAGAGACAGAGTTTCACTACAAGACTGACAAGTCTCATGCTTTTTTCTTTTATTTACACTTCTGTATGGAATTTAGCATAACTGGTAGGATTGCAGACGGGTAATTTTGTGTGTCACATACAAGAGTGAATACTCTCACTTACTTTTATCTATATCTCAGTAGCCATTTTAAATATTTTAAGATAATTGATAGGATTATAGAATATTGTTTTATATAAGAATGACAACTCTTGTTTCCTTTGTTCAGGGTATAGTTCCTTATATATATATATATATATATATATATATATATATATATATATATATATATATATATATATATATATATATATATATATAACAACTCGCAGGCTTTTTGTTTTCAGTTTTCGTACCTTTTATGTAGATAGTTTTTGTTTTTAGGCTATAATTTAGTAGCCTCTTGGATGATCCTTATGATACTTAATGATTCATGTATTCGTTAAAAGACCTCCACACGGACCGAATAAATGTATGTTTTACCACTACGGAAGCTGAGGGCGAGGGCTTGGATCCCGTAAAGCTAGCTCAAGCCCCCCATCCCCACCCCAAGCCCCTCACACCCCACCCCCACCCCCACCCCACCCCCACCCCCACCCCCGTCCCAACAGTAATTCATTACTGTTATGTACATGTAGTGTTTCTCTTTCTAATGTTTTCTTCTAACAATTGTGTAATTTTGAATTATATCAAGTTTGGGTAACAGGGTTGCCCTTTTGAAAAAGAGTTGCCAAACCGGCTTGCCATCTGTTCGTTTTGTGGCTGCTTAATTGCATCTGTCTGTCTTCCCCTTTGGGTCTTGATGTGGATCTGATTGTATCAGTTCCTGATTTCACTTATTTACTTTACACAAAAGAGTTGTCCCAGAAGGAGGCACAAGTTCTCATCAGAAGAATAGGTGGCAAATTTGCTAATTTTTTCTCTGGAAGAGGCAAAAAATGGAAATGGCAAATGTAAGCCATAAAACTAGCCAGAAATTTTTGTTGTCATTGAATTTCAATATAAAGATAGTCTGATTCTTCAAACACCGAAAAACATGCCACAAAAATATTTTTGAGTAAAACAATTGATAAACTCATACCGATACGTTTTCGAATTGAAAATAGGGGACATAGGTAACATTTTCCTCCAAACTAAAAACTTATTCTAGCTGGGCGATTAATTTATGATCAATATACTTTTCATGACCACTTTTCATGACCACGTACTAACATTAAATGCATACAAATGCTAGTCCGAAACAAATGTGGTTTTAGTTAAGCTTCGTGGCAAATTCACATATGTCGGCTGTCCGCAGATTTCTTAGGCATCATCATAATTGAGAGACCATCAATCCTTCCAGGGAAGCTTAGATAAGTTTAGATATCTGTATTGTCAGACACTAAATATACCATTTTTAACCGGAACTGGACTCATCACGAAAACATGCCTATATAATTTTGACCATCTTAAACCCCACTTTTGTACAGTAAAACTGGGTATTACAGTCTATGTTTTGAGCAGAAATATGAAAAATATCAGAACTTTTTATCTGAAAATTTTCATTTTTGGTAGTGAAATTTTTTTAATGTATCATGAATGACGACGACTTGAACTGAATCTTGAAAGAGGGACACCAAAGGAACATTTCTGCCAAGTTATATTGAAATTGTCCAGTGGATTCTGACAAGAAGATTTTTAAAGTGTTTTATATAGCCACAGAGCCCTAACCACTAACGGCCATGTTTTTTGAAGAATCATTACAGCTTGAACAAACTTGGTAGAGGGTCACCAAAGGAACATTCCTGCCAAGTTATATTGAAATCGGTTTAGTGGTTTCTGACAAGAAGATTTTTAAAATTTTCTGTTTAGATATATAGGGAAAATAAGCCCCACCCCCGAGCAGCCATGTTTTTGATGAATTATGATTGCTTGAACAATCTTGGTAAAGGTTCACCAAAGCAACATTCAAGCCAAGTAATATTGACATCGGTCAGGGGGTATTTGGCAAGAAGAATTTTAAAGTTTTCTATAGAGATAAATACGGAAAATAAGTCCCGCCCCCAACCCCTTGGGGGCCATGTTTTTTGACGTATCATGAAGGCTTAAACAAACTTGGTAGAAGGTCACCAAAGCAACATACCTGCCCAGTTACATTCAACTCGGTCCAACGGTTTCTTACGAGAAGATTTTTAAAGTTTTCTTTATAGATATATAGGGGAAATGAGGCCCGCTACCTAGCGGCTCTGTTTTTTGACGAATCATGACGGCTTGAACAACCTTGGTAGAGGGTCACCAAAGACACATTCCTGCCAAGTTATATTGAAATCGGTCCATTGGTTTCTGACAAGAAGATTTTTAAAGTTTTCTATATAGATATATAGGGAAAATAAGCCCCGCCCCCTAGCGGCCATGTTTTTTGACAAATCATGACGGCTTGAACAAACTTGGTAAAGGGTCACCAAGGAACCCCCTCACCCCCACCGACAGGAATGTTTTTTGGCGAATCACGATTACTTGAACAATCTTAGTAGAGGGTCACCAGCATAATGAAATCGGTCCAGTGGTTTCTGACAAGAAGATTTTTAAAGTTTTCTATATAGATATATAGGGAAATAAGCCCCGTCCCCTGGTGGCCATGTTTTTAGACGAATCATGTAGGCCTGAACAATCTTGGTACAGGGTTACATAAGAAACATTCCTGCAGTGTAATATTGAAATCTATCCAGTAGTTTCTGAAAAGAAGATCATTAAAGTTTTCTATATAGATGTATAGGGAAAATAAGCCCCGCCCCCTAGCGGCAATGTTTTTTGACAAATCATGACGGCTTGAACAATCTTGATAAAGGGTCACCAAGGAAACAGTTCTGCCAAGTTATATTGAAATCGGTCCAGTGGTTTCTGACAAGAAGATTTTTTCAATTTTTCTATATAAATATATAGGGAAAATAAGACACGCCCCCTAGCGGCCATGTTTGTTTTTGACAAATCATGACGGCTTGAACAACCTTGGTAGATGGTCACCAAGGAAACATTTCTGCCAAGTTATATTGAAATCGGTCCAGCGGTTGCTGACAAGAAGATTTTTTCAAATTTCCTATATAGATATATAGGGAAAATAAGCCACGCCCCCTGGGGGCTATGTTTTTCATGACGGCTTGAACAATCTTTGTAGAGGGTTACAAAAGAAACGTTTCTACCTTGTTATATAGAAATCTGTCAAGTGGTTTTTGACAAGAAGATTTTTATTTTTTTTTATATAAAATATAGGGAAAATTAGCCCGCCCCCTGGCGGCCGTGTTTTTTTGACGAATCCAAATGGCTTGAACAATCTTGGTAGAGGATCACCAAAGGAACGTTTCTGCAAAATTAAATTAAAATCGGTTTCTGACAAGAAGGTTTTTAAAGTTTTCTATATATATATATATATATATATATATATATATATATATATATATATATATATATATATAGGGAAAATAAGCCCCGCTCCCTGGCAGGAATGTTTTTTGACGAATCCGAATGGCTTGAACATCGCGGTAGAGGATCACCAAAGGAACATTTCTGCCAAGTTATATTGAAATCGGTCCGGTGGTTTTGTTAAAAAGTCTATTTTTAGCTCCTGTGACCTAGATATGCAATGTTCACGATGAGTCGGTTATCAGACTGAAGGACTTCCGCAATCTGTAAAAGCTTGTGTTCACTCTCCTGTACCGGATGTAGGTCACACTATAGCAGATACATAACATGGACACTGAAAATACTTATTTAGATTTTGGTGACCTTTACCTAAATTTCAAGATCAATATATTATTTAAAATACTGAAGATATGTGGGGTATGTTTATCTCCGGAAACAAATTTTAGTTAAAATGTATAGAAAATTTCGAACATAAATGAAGTTACACAGGAAAGGATACAATCACGTAGCATTACCGAGGCATCACGAAAACACGCCTATATAATTTTGACCCCCTTAAACCCCACTTTTATATAGTTAAACTGGGGTTTACAAGGGTTTACATCATTTTTCGTATTTCTACTCAAAAACATAGATTGTGGGTACTCGTTAGAACCGCCTCACCGAGTACCCATAATCTATGTTTTGAGCAGAAATATGAAAAAAATATCAGAGTTTTTTTTTTATCTGAAAATTATCAGTTTTTGAGATGATATTTTCTATATATTTGAATAGGCGTGTTTTCGTAATGCATAGAAAGAAAGAGAGATGAATAAACTGAATGATAAATCACAACACAGTGATGCAATAACTGCCATAATGTCAAATAACTACAACAAGGAGCCGCCTTAGTGTTCGGTCTAGAAACCTTGTCAATTTTTTTTTCCATTACGAAAACACGCCTATTCAAATATATAGAAAATTTCACCTAAAAAAACTGAAAACTTTCAGATAAAAACTCATATTTTTCATCTTTCTGCTCAAAACATAGATTGTGGATACTCGATAGAACCGCCTCAACGAGGCGGTTCTCACGAGTACCCACAATCTATGTTTTCGGGCAAAAAAAAAAGAAAAATAATGTATACCCCTGTAAACCCCAGTTTTATTTATAAAAGTGGTGTTGAAGCTGTCAAAATTATATAGGCATGTTTTCGTGATGTTAAATGCCGAAAAGTTGCCTATTATTGGTTTTGCCACAATAACTTGGTAGAGCAAAACCCTCGATGATGGGACATCTTTCAAGAACGGATAATGACTTTACCCCGTACTTTACCCGTAGTGCAGATTATATTTCATTTCATTTGGGATCATTGGGCCCATTATGGTAAATTTGAAGATGGAGTTCTGCTTATGTATACGCTAGAGGGCGTAAGCATGTTGCAAACTTCATTACTGCTTATGAAGAGTCTCAGTAAAACCGAGACTCCCATTTTCTGATCTGTGGTGTGTTCTTTGTTTCCAAAAGCAATCCTTTTGACGTTTATTTTAGACGCCTCTTAATGGGTAGAACCAACCAAGACTATGGCTTATCTGATGCCCCTTACTCTCACGATCTGCCCTCATCTCATCCTCCAATTAAGATATATACCCGTTTTTCTCCTATCCTGTATGCATATATGTTTATTGCTATCATTGTTGTTAAATTCATTTGCTATCGATAAGCTTAAACGCAATAATAGAGTATGAACTTGTATGCTTGCTTTGGTACTGTATGATATAGGTATTATATATATTTAACCAGACAGCTTACAATCACGGAATTTAGTTTACGACATGCCACGATTCTGCAATTTATATCTAATCTTCCATTAGGAAAGGAACTCTGTAAGCACTAAGCTTCCGTTAAATCCCATAAAGTATTATTGTTGAATGTATATGTTTTGCATGTCATAGAGACATTGTGAAATAAATATGTTTAAACTAAGTTAATTAGAGGCTATATACATACACTGGAATATAATGAAATGGGAATAGATGAAATTTTATTTAGATGAACTATTTAATTGTGATAACATTAGATGATCTGTAAACAGTTTGTGTCACGCTCCCCAGTGCTTAAGAGCAGCTCAGTAAAATTTTAACAGACTATTAATACTTTACTCAGTCATTAAAATGATACCTCAAGGCTTTCAAAGGAGCGTTAATGGTCGCAATCATTGCGAGAGCATGATACATTCTCTAATCAATAATATACTGCATGTTTCCGTCTCCAATGTTGAAATGCCAAGAAAAAGTACAAGGGTTAAATCAGTGTGCTGTAGGCGTAATGAACATGCGTGTTTGTTTTTGTCCTTAAACGATACTTTTCCAGATAAAACGAATATTCTTTTGACGATATGCTTAGATATTGGTTTGCGGGGCCGCTGCTAGTCGTCCAGGTCAAGCATGCCAAAAATTAATTATGATGACAGACATACAAACGGACATACATTTTAACCCAAATGATATAAATATGGAGATATCCAGGAAAGGCCACTATCATGGCACACAGCCCTCCAGACCACACGTCCTTAGAGCGAATAAGGTCAGAATGATGCGACACGACATCACTCAACACTACACCAACGAAAACGAAGAGTAACTGCTACATAACCTATTGTAGTCTGGAGACCCTTAAAAGGGTAATTAGCAAACAGTGCAGACCCAGATCAGACGCCGCTAAACGCAGGGATACTATTGCTTAGTGCGCGATGAATGTATCTTCGCAAACAATGAAGACGGCACAGTACGCGGTCCATATTTTCTTAACCTGTTTTATCTCATTTTTCGCGTATTGTGAAACTGTCATTGCCTGCACAGCTATTGAAAGGGTGTCCAGATAAATATGTTTCATTTTACGTGGAAAACATTTATTGTGCTACTCATTTGAAGCGACACAACAAGACAGTTCTAATGAATATCCACAGAATAGGTTTCGAGAAGTCAGAAATATATCAAAGTGTATTGGTAGACAAAAGAAGCTAATGGGTTATAGCAATGAACAGGGACACATTTACACAAATATGTGCATATAATGTCCCTACACTTCGCGAGGCGTCGGTTATGCGTGTCCCTACACTTCGCGAGGCGTCGGTTATGTGTGTCCCTACACTTTGCGAGACGTCGGTTATATTTCCTATCATTCGCAGTGCCCGGATAACTATTCCGGTTACAGTCGTTTGAGTGTCGGGCAGTTGATATTTTGGCTTTGTCTTTTAATGGTTTTCCATTGAAGACAATAGTTTGTAAAGCGATACATACATAAAGACTAGAAACAAACTTGTTTGGAGGACAACTAATGTTTCATTGTTGGTATTCATGACAAAATCATGCAAATTGACAAGAATAGAATAAATATCTAACTGATGGGACGCAATGAACATCTTTTGCCTCACACGAAACTATCTGAGCCGCAACGTCAGAAAATGCACCTTCGGACACATGCGCCCAGCGAAGATTCAGATCAGCCTGCGCATTCGCGCAGTCTGATCAGAATCTTCACTTGGCAAATTTACGATAGCCAATAATGCGCAGATGTGCAGGCTGATTTGAGTCTTTGTTGGGCTACATGTCAGAAGGTACATTTTCTGAAGTTGTGGCGCAACTATTTTTGATGAACTGCTTTTAGGAGTCTCTGTATTCCATTATCAGCCTCATGTTCTTGTTTATTAGGTACTTACAGCCATGAAACGTGTATCATCTTTCTTACTTAGTGAATAGCTATAATTTATCGCTCATTAGAATTATATGTGATTTTTTTTGTTCTCTCTTTTTGTTTGTTAGATTAGTAAATTCTTTAGACAAGACATGCTTTAAACCTTAAAGTGCTGAGCAAACTTTCCAGAGAAAAAATGAAATAATAAAAAAAGAAAAAGTAGAAATCTAGAAGGTGGCATTACATGTGAATCGTCTGCTAGGCAGACGGTTATCATGTACATGTAATGTCGTCTTACTTTTTTCTGAAAAAAAAAAAAAAAAAAAAAAAAAAAAATATATATATATATATATATATATATATATATATATATATATATATATATAATGAAAATGACAAATATATAATTTTCAATTGTCAATATAATGACAAATGCATTGATATTTTTGCTGCAAAAAATGTGAGTAGCCTACTCACATTTTTGCAGCAAAATATCAATGTATTTGAAAGATACATAGCTATCATAGGTAACAACTATGAGACGGCTCATAATGAATCGTGTCATCTAGATCTATATAATGAAAATAAAACAAAAACTCAAAATGTGATTTGCTTCAGTTCTGATTAGCACTTCAAGGTTAACGTGGATTATTTATTTTATTTCCATTTCAGCGGACCAGGAAAGGAGACACCAAGGGGCCAAGGAAAGCAAACAGCTAGTAGTAACATCCTGAGCCCAGCTGTTCAGCACTTAACGAAATTGTTAGCCGACGTGACGGTAAAATTTATATCTTTAAATGTGACAAATGCATTGATATTTATGCTGCAAAAAATGTGAGTAGCCTACTCACATTTTTTGCAGCAAAATATCAATGTATTTGAAAGATACATAGCTATAATAGGTAACAACTACGAGACGGCTCATAATGTGTCATCTAGATCTACACTATTTGCCAGTCTTTTAATGATTTTGAGCTAAATATCCTATTGAAAATAATAGACATGACCATACAAAGATTGAAGATGCCACTATAGAATCTCAAGCGTGAAAGAATTAAGAATTCACTCTAGCTAAAGTCTAATTGACATTTGAACGGAGAATTTTTGTTATGTAGAAGCGTAGTGTTACTCTGAACTCTAGGTAGATCGATCAGTCAAGAAAACTCATTTAAAACAAAAGAAAACGTTAACTGTATGTAGCTGTTATACATCTCAAGCGTTCATTTTTGTCTTTAACATCAATTTAGACACCAAGAATGTATGCAAAAAGAGTGATTAATGGCGACTGGTTAGATATTTTCTTATGCTGGAATTTGAAAAATTTCAGCCTGTCATAACTACTAAGGAAATGGGCGTGTCTGGAAAATATAATTATGAACTATCTTTCTGCAAAAAGCAACATTTACAATGGTAATTCAGCACAAAGCAAATGTTCAGTTGTAACATTGCGTGAACTTCCTCATACTTCTGTTCTTCACTTACACCTGTTCAGCCCACCTAAATCAAAGGCATTGGGTGTGCTTTTTTGATCCCATGCCGCCTACCTTTAAACGACTATGAAACCGATGGGGCAGTTCCGACAAACTTTATATGGATTGTTTTGTCGAAAGAGGGGATTAAAGATTTGTTCAAATGGTCATTTTTACGGCACCATAAGTACATTTGCTCAAGACGTTCCGATCGGATACAACTCTTATTAAGATCAGAATAAATACACAATGCTTTGTTTTAATTGTTGAACGACTGAAGGGACCTTAAGCAAATCTGTTGCATTCTACGAGCATCCAAATGACTACAAAAAATCGACACAAGCTGCATGTAATGCTGCTCCAGAGTGTATGTCATGCACAAAAGGCAGGAGGTCATATAAGTGTATGGCTTAAAGTGTGTGTCAATTGCTAAAAGGTGCAAACGCTTTCCTTAGACATGCTCATAAAGCTCTTTCCAGGGATATACATTGTCTTAGGACATATATTCCAGTTCTGTTGGAAAAAGTGGAAGTAAATGACTGGTCTTTATATATATATATATATATATATATATATATATATATATATATATATATATATATATATATATATATATATATAAAGGAACTTACCATTAAAAGCTCCATATACCTCAAAAATAGATTTTTTTTTTGTCCAAGAAAGGTTAAATAAATTGATATATAGTATTAATACGATCATAATACGTGGCATCTTACAGCCTGTAAAATTTCATTTAGTCGCTGGCTTTTGAACTGAATCAAAAATTAAATGATTTTTTTATCGTATCTCTGAATTAATGTTGGCAACTAACTGAAATTTTACAGGCTGTCAGGTGCCACATTTTATGATTGTATTAATACCATATATCAATTTATTAAACCTTTTTTATAATAAAATGTCTATTTTTGAGGAATATGGAGCCTTTAATTTGCCATCTGCTGATTTAGCCTTCAGAGTACTAAAGGTTACAATGTACTTGCGACGGAACGAGAACTGAAGACATTAAGGTGAACGAAGACGGGCTGCCAAAGCTGCATGATAATAGAGATGGTCTTCGTTATCGTGAATATGTGATCAGGTACAGACAACCTTTTTTATACCGACTCTCGATACAGCGACAAATCTCATTACGATGACAATTTGACTGTCACGACACATTCGCTTAAGAGGTAACAATTAGTCACAAACTATGCAGGAATATTGTATTTAATACTTAAAAGAAACATATGTTTTGGATATTTGTATAGAGGCGATTCTAACAAATATCCAAAACATGTTCTATTTGGAAATAAGAACGGAACAAGACTTTTCTTACATATCAGTCTGCATATTTAGTATTCTGTACAATAGCAAATTTATTTTAATGGCAAAGTCTTTGTAAGCAAATGCTGTTGTTGTAACGAGGGTCCACTGTTTCACATTTTCCGCAAACTAAAGCCATGATGGTCTCGACAAAAGGGGACTGGATACACCTGGTAGATTATTCACCATTACAAAAGTAACAGCTTTTCTTTTTAAGAGGGAGGTAAAATAATTTGGGTAGTTGCCGTGCATCTACTGAAACCACGTTTCCTTTCCTTAGAACATAGCTATTTCCGAAAAAGAGTCCACTTCAGGAAGAACAGCAATTGCTGCAATAAGGACAAATGTTTTGTTTTCGGTGAAGACCCTTGTAAAGAAGGTTAGGAAAACGATTTTGACAGTTTCCTCCAGTGAGACATATCCATTAAAGGCTGCATGTCCTCAGATTTAGACATTTTTTTTTATCCAAGAAAGATGTAATAAATTGATATATAGTATCAATACGATCATAAAATGTGGCATCTGACAGCCTATAAAATTTAAGTTAGTCTCTCTTTTTTGAACTGAATCAAAAATGAAAGGATTTTTTATCATATCTCTGAATTAATGTTCGCAACATTCATTCAGAGATACGATATAAAATCATTTCATTTCAAGAACGAGAGACTAACTGAAACTTTACAGGTTGTCAGGTGCCATATTTTATTATTGTATCAATACCATGTATCAATTTATTAGACCTTTCTTGGACAATAAAATGTCTATTTTTGAGGGATATAGAACCTTTAACCCAAAAGGGAATGGTAGTTTTCTTGTATCACCACGAAAATATATGTTGCTGTACTCAATTAAAACTCTACCTGTACATGTTAATACTGCAGTTCTAGGGTACCCTTCGAGTTAGTTTGTTTGTTTGATTTGGGTTTAACAACAACCTTTCAGTCATATCGCGACGGTGTGTGGATGTAGCAGGCAGCGCAATGCTCACTTTTAGAGTGCTGCCTCACTGAAATATCACGCCCCAGAATTTGAGTTAGTAAACTCCAATTTATTACGCTCATTACGCAATTACGCATGTGAGTAACATGCGGAAGAAAATTATTTACATCACGAAAAAATACCTAACTGGAATTTACAGGGATATATACTATTTTTCTTATTTCTGCTCAAAAACATAGATTGTGGGTACTCGTTAGAACGCCTCGTCGAGGCGGTTCTAACGAGTACCCATAATCTTTATTTTGAGCAGAGGTATGACAAATATCAGAATTTTTTTTTATCTAAAAACTTTCAGTTTTTGGTGGTGAAATTTTCAATGTATTTGAATAGGCATGTATGCGTAATGACAATAAATCACATTGACATAAAATATTTTGCTTCTTTACCATAGGGGCTGCTCTTAAAGGAGCTAATTTGCTCCATCTGGGAGCATTTATTTTCTTTTAGAATATCTTCCACTTTAAAAGCAATTCTATGTATATTTTTAGGATTTTTCTAGGGGTGTGTGTAAAAATAATTCCATTCTGGCTACGCCACTGATTTAGAAAAGTTAAAAATATAAAATATGAATTGGTAGAATATTCACACACAATTCTTTTATAAATGAAATTCAACTATGTGATGTTATTGGCTACAACCATATTCGATGTTTTCAGTGTACAAGCCAAATTCGTTATGGTATTCTGGCACCAATCACTGTTTCCACCTAGCTTATCCGGCTCGAGTTAAGTCTGAGGTCAACATACCAAAATTGTATTTCAAAACATCATAAAGTCGAATGGCACAACGGCAAAATTAGGAATGTTCAGATAGACATAGACCGAACATAAATGGGTTGTAATCACGTGTCCATGGAAAGTAAGCATTACTTGGTAAGCAAGCATCGTCCACCATGCCTATCAGCCTGAACAGAGATTTAGGAACACACGAATTTACCGGAAACTATACATTTCTGAGTGTGTCTTATTTCCCATTTTGGCAATGAAATGCACATGATTTTCTACAATGTTTAAGAGTGCGCGCGTATTATTTTATTTGCCTCAAATGAGATCTCAGAAGGACGGAGATAAGGTTTTCAATAATTATGTGTATGACGATTTTTTTCGAATACAGTGACCTGACTGCTGTTTTGTCCAAACTGCTAACTTCATGCCTTACTGCTGCTAAAAACATTGGATTAGATACTATGACACCGTTTACGAAAGGGACGGAATTAACTATTTTTGGTCAATTAAAAATTCCAATGATGTTCTCAATACATTTAAATCTAAAAACTTTCAGGCTTCTAAATTGTCTACATATGATTTTTCTACACTGTATACTACGTTACCTCATCATCTTTTAAAATAAACTTATGGATTTAATTAACCGAACGTTTATTCCGGAGAACACCAAATATTTGGCTTGCAACGAAGAGTGTGCTTTTTTCACTTCTGATGTATACAATAATCACAATTTATGGTCGTGTCAAAAAGTCTGTGATGCCCTTGTTTATCTTTTGGATAATATTTTTATTAGATTTGGAACTAAACTTTATAGGCAAACTATTGGTATTCCGATGGGAACTAACTATGCTCCTCTTGTTGCAGATTTGTTTCTTTTTTTGTTATGAGAGAGATTTCATGGTCTCTCTCATGTGAAAATCAGGCTGATATTATTGAGGCTTTCAATTCAACTTCAAGATACCTTGATGATTTATTAAATATTGACAATATTTACTTTGACCGAATGGTGGACCGCATATACCCTACAGAACTCCAATTAAATAGAGCCAATTCTTCCGATACCGAGGCACCTTGTTTGGATTCTTGGGGTCCGGGAAGGGCTGCGGTTTGTGATTGTGGCACTCCCTGGACTTTTCTCTTACCTTTTTTGAATCTATGTATATCTAATGGTACAGTTTCCACCAAAATTTATGATAAACGGGACGATTTTGATTTTGATATAGTCAATTTCTCTTTTCTGGATGGCGATGTCCCCCGGCGTACCTCATATGGGGTATACATATCTCAACTTATTACATTCGCCAGAGCTTCATCAAATCTTAGTGACTTTAACTACCGTAATAAAGCCCTTACTGCCAAACTTCTTGGGCAGGGCTATCGTTATTTTAAACTTTGTAAGGCGTTTTCGAAATTTTATCGCAGACACAGTAGTGCCTTGGTAGAAAAATATAGCGTCAGTCTGAAAATACTTCTGCAACAAGGTATATCGGAACAAGAATTTTACGGCAATTTAGTGTACAGATTTAGAAAAATTGTAGGAAAATCTAACTTTTCGGAGCAATTCAGAAAACTTATTAACCGTTATAAAGGAATTGGCTATAGCCGGGATATTATGCGGCAGACTGCATGCCTAGTTGTCATCCCAATCATTGTTGATGGCTATGCTTCACTCTTTAATTGCACGACGGCGGTCCGGGCCTCAGACTCAATGACGGCCTCTTCGTAAAACTTTAACAAGTGTGTTAGGGCTTGACGATATGTCTTTGGCTTGGCCCACCGTGGTTCAACCATTGGTTTTCATTTACTCTGGCATACAGTAGAAATAGCCATGAGTACTCGTCTTTGTTTAATAAAGTGATTAATTTGATTTTTATGTTTTCGCTTTGATGCATTGACTGAGTTGGGAGCCTTTATGCGAACCGAATGTTTATGTATTTCTGTATTAAGAGTAGCATCAGGACCCAGTGTGAAGTTGGCTAGCTGTAAAAGTGCTTTAAACCCCCCGATGGTTTACTCTACTGACCATTCTAAGGCGGTGGTCCCGGTGTTAGTCTTACTCTTTGTTGCTTTGTAGTTTATTCTACGAGGCGATTTGTTTTATGTCTTACATTGTGTCATTTTGTTCTTGTGTTTTCCAGTCCTTTTAGCATTGCGATTACCTCGCTTGGGGAAGAGAGTAATCGTAGTGCTTTTCGTACGTTTGTTCGATTAGTGCTTGTTTGGATTTGTCGGTTTCCCCTTCCTCTTGGTGTCTGGGAAGGGCTGCGGTTTGTGATTGTGGCACTTCCTGGACTTTTCTCTTACATTTTTTCTGCTTACAGGGAGAGCAAATGATAACTGTATGTTTTGAGCTGTAAATAAAACTATGCTGTTTGCCTACGCTGGTAATCATGGAAATATGATAGTTTTTGGATGTTGCTAGAAGACAAGTTATGGAATCTCAGCAGGCATAAGACGTTGGAACTATTTCTGAATAACTTCGGCGCCGTTGGTTCAAAGTGATATGTCCGCAGAGATGACGTCATATGCACATAAGAGACCACCTACTAGACTGTATCAAAAACGAAATAAGATCTAGCATCACTATCTGAAGCATAGCTTTTGATAAGGCGCTTTTTCCACCAAAAAGTATCTATATTTTTCTTATTACTGGACGAAAACATATGCTGTGGTACTCATTAGAAGCGCCTCGCCTAGGGGCTTCTAATGAGTACCCACAACATATGTTTCGTCCAGTAATAAGACAACTATTTACCTAATACCCACTCTTATCTAGACCTATGTGAAAAAAACAACAACAAAAAACAAAAAAACACCCACACATTTATCAATTTATCAGAGTTACACTATTTACCTTAAACATTCGGAAAGCTCAAATCAAAATCATATTTCTCCTTAAATTTGAACGGATCTATTAGACTACCTGGTTATGTATCTAAAAGCAATCATGGTGGTTGACGGCCAACAGTTGAAACTCTGATCTATGGCGTCTGATCAGCGTCTACACTGTTTCCTCAGGTCTGCTTGTCTGAATACGTAGGGAAAACAAAGTGCATCCGCTTAGATACGCATAATTCCGAAAATTCAGTTTATTTTAAATATCTGTGAATGGTTAAATAATAAATAGACATTTTGTTTCCAATATCCGTCTCTACAGGTATATATAGATTTAAGGACTTTTGACAATCCACAGCGCTTGGTTATCTGATAATATTTCAAAGCAATTTACTTTATACATTATTATGATTTTAAAAATCAGAGGTGTTATGGAGGAATATTGGATGATAATTCTAGGATAATTGTCTCAATTTCTCCTAAAACATATCCCAGCTAGCATTCTACTTAAATCTATATTGGACAGTTATTGACCCGATAGGACTTCTGTGAGGCGATAACTGTTCGATATAAATTTAAGTTGAATGCTAGCTGGAATGTTGTGGGTACTCCTTAGAATCGCCTGGGAGGCGCTTCTAATGAGTACGCATTATGTGATTATATGGAGAAGTAAGAAAAACATACCCCAGAATTATCAACAAATGCTTGTCCGTAACAAACCGTCTGATAAATATTTACAGACTGACACAAAAGCAGTGCATATCATGCGTGGTATGGCCATGCAAAACAGAGCCAGATAAAAAGTTAAATTGCTTATTTGAATCTGTATCCCAAAATACACTTAAAAAAGAATTTAAAGACATTTGTGAATCTGTATCTTAAAATAAATTTAAAGAAATCTGAACAAGATATAAATGATTACACACTAAAATGTTTCTTAAATGTCAAATTCGACAGTAGTCTGTCAGTCAGTCCAAAATTGTTCTTTAATATCAAGTTTGTTTTTCAATTAAAACAACCTATTCATCTCGGCAAACTAAATTTGAAAGTCAAAAGTTAACCTCGCAATACAGTGGCAGTATCACGCGAATATTTAATGGCTGTAAAGACAATCAAAGAAGTGATTGTATTCTTTAACCATTACCATTCTCTTGACTAATTCAGCAGACGACAAACTGATGATATTTGGCCTTTTTGTTTACCAGTGAACAGGCTTTGGCATTTGATGCAAATTGTCTCCCTTTGGAGACAATTTGCATGAAATGTCAAAGTTTGTTTACTGGGAAAAGAAAAGAAGAAAAATATTCCAAGATGTCGTCTATTGATTTTGTATCCAGTATGCTAAACGTTAAAGCTCTAGAAGCGCTAGGCTCTAAAAGTGTTAATACAGAAGGAATAATTTACAGTAATTATTTAATGGATTTCCTTTATTGTTTCCTTCGAGACAAACTTGCTTAAGCAGCAAAATTTATTTACAGACTGTTATGCTCGAAAAAAAAAAAAAAAAAAAAAAACAGACAAAAAAACAACAACAACATTTTTGAGATTGTATTATCGTAGTACAGTATGGCAGTATAATATTTACAGAACTAGAGTATCATTTTTATAGAATAGCAATATCATCCAGTACAGTATTGCAGTATCATTTAAATAGACTTACAGTATCAATTTATAGAATCGCAGTATCTCACAGTACAGTAGTGCAGTAATATTATATGCAACTGCAGTATTGCAGTGTCATTCTAAAGACCTACAGTATCATTTTAAAAAATTGTAGTACCATTCGTTACAGTATTGCAGTGACATTCGATAGAAATACAGTATCATTTTTATAGAATTGCAGTACCAATCATTTCAGTATTGCAGTGTCATTCTTTAAAGCTAAGTATCATTTATATAGAACCTCACAGTGCAGTAGCGCAGCATCATTCTATAGAACTACAGTATTATAATATCATTCTATAGAACTACAGTATTATTTGTTATATAAATCAGTGAAACTTATTACAGTATTGCAGTGTCATTCTATAGAACTAAGTATCACTTTTTTTTTTATAGAATCACAGTTTTACACAATGCAGTAGGGCAATATGATATTTATAGAACTACAGTATATTTTTATACACTCGCAATATCACTCAGTACATTATCACAGTATTATTTCATAGAACTACACTATCATTTCTATAGATAACAGTTACCTAAGTACAGTTTTGCAGTGTCGTTTTTTTATAGAAATACAGTCATTTTTACAAAATCTCAATATTACTTAGAACAGTATCACAGTATCATTTTTTTTACAACTACAGTTTCATTTTTATAGAACCCCTGTATCACTTAGCACAGTATCGCAGTATAAATTCTATAAAATTACGTTATGCAGGAGAAAAGAACTTAACCCAGCAGGCAGCACAATGTTGAAACAACGTCGATTCAACATCAAGATGTTGAATCAACGTTGAATCGACGTAGTTCCAATGCTGTGTCCCCGCTGGGTATGCTGTTCATGAACATACTCAATAAAACCGAGTCTGCTATTAGCATTTACGTGATGTATTTATATTATACTGGAAGGGTTGTTAAAATGTAATCTGCCTCTCTGTACATCCGGGTATATTTCAACTCATGTACGCCTAGTGGACTATTCTAGCTTAACTCTTTGGACCGGTTTATTACAAAAGAAGGGATGTCTTCTTAGTTTTTATTTCTTCCATGTTTTATACATATTCTTTTATTCAACGCAAACAATGTAGAACCTGATCAGAAATTCTGCGGCATATGAACTGGATCTACACTGCTTGACAGTGCTATTTTTATGGGACGCTCGGTATAAATGGGTTAAGTTTATTTGTTATAGGCGTATTGACAATCAAAATTTGTTAATAAAAAAAGCAATATTTATTCCTATGCGCGTACGACTACTGGAAATAATTCCAGTTTATTTATTTAATGCAATTTGATTGGCAAAGAGCAATGTGAAAACGGCATCTATACTACGATAAATCCACAGAGCCAGACCCTCGGAACTACTTTCTTCAAGCAAGTTTCTAAAAATGTGCTATTATCGCCATATTTACGTCGTAAAATGACTTAGTTGGAATTATTTGATTTGTATAGAACTATTTTATCAAAGTACATCACGAAAATATGCCTAATATATAATTTTGACCCCTTTAAACCTCATTTTTATATAGTAAAACTGGGGTTTACAGGGGTATACATTACTTTTCTTATTTCTGCTCAAAACATACCTTGTGGGTACGCGTGAGAACCGCCTCGCCGAGGCGTTTCTAACGCGTACCCACAATCTATGTTTTGAGCAGAAATATGAAGAATATCAGAATTTTTTTTATCTGATAATTTTCATTTTTTTTTGCAGTAAACTTTTCAGTATATTTGAATTTGCATGTTTTCGTAATGGTAAATACCGGAAAATCACTCACAAACTTAACCATCACGAAAACACGCCTATATAATTTTGACCCTCTTAAACCCAACTTTTACACAGTAAAACTGGGGTTTACAGACTGAGGTATACATTATTTATCTTATTTTGCTAAAAAACACATATATTGTGGGTACTCGCTACAACCGCCTCGCCGAGGCAGTTCTAACGAGTACCCACAATCTATGTTTTGAGCATGAATATGAAAAATATCAGAATTTTCTATCTGAAAATTTTCCTTTTTTGGTTGTAAAATTTTCAATATATTTAAATAGGCATGTTTTCGTAATGATAAAGCCCATCGGGATTTATTCAGATTGTGATTGATTCGCCGGCGTTTACATACTGATAAAATCCGCAAAAGAAAGTAAAATTCATTTCTTATAATCCCCCTGGGTTATATTTACGTCGAAAATATATTCTTATTTTAGAAATTTGCGCGAAGAAAATAGCTTTGGGATTCCTTCTCATTGGTTTATCAAACTATGAATCCCGTTTTCAAATAGCTCTCAGCCAATCAAATTGCGCTAAATAATTGTAAGCCTGTTGAATTCGAATTATTCCTGTATTATGAAAGTCTTTATAATTTGTATCGGACCAGGAGAGGGCATGTATAAGCTTACAGTCACATCCAGGACCGTTGATCGTACAAGCAACACGAAAACATGCCTATATAATTTTGACCCCCATAAACCCCACTTGTATATAGTAAAACTGGGGTTTACAGGGGTATACATTATTTTTCTTATTTCTGCTCAAAAACATAGATTGTGGGTACTCGTTAGAACCGCCTCATCGAGGCGGTTCTAACGAGTACCCACAAACTATGTTTTGAGCAGAAATAAGAACAACATCAGAATTTTTCATCTGAAAATTTTCATTTTTTGGTGGTAAAATTCTCAATATATTTGAATAGGCGTGTTTTCGTAATGAATATGCGAATGTATATGAAAAAAAAAAAAAAAGAAAATTGTTTGATACAAGTACATGAGAATATATAAATGAAAGAATAAAATGGCCTTGGTTCAAACAAGTATCACCGAACTATTATAAACAAAGTCATCAATTTCTACTACATAGAACAACAAAACTGTCAGGAATTTCCTTAAAACATAACTTTCATCATTCCTAATGTCCTAAACCAATGCTGTCAATTATTCAATGTCTATTACAAGCACACTCAATGGTCTTGCTTTCCCGAAATGTATTGCAATGTCAAAGTTTATTAAAGATGATGGAAATATACAGTATTTACCCATGTATTCTGACGGACAGTCACAGACAGGCCTGAACAAACAGTGTAAATCCAGATGAGACGCCGCCCTGCGGCGTCTGATCAGGATCTACACTGTTTGCCGCTCATCCAGCAATTTTAAACATATCAACAGGTAGTAAAATAGAAATATTCGAAGTTGAGGACAATGACAATAAAATCTAAAAGGTTGTCTATGGAAATAAAGAACACACACACACACACACACACACACACACACACACACACACACACACACACACACACACACACACACACACACAACTAACAAAACGAAAATCGGAGACACGGTTTTATTGAGACTCTTCATTTACATCTATGCAGTTTGCGAAACTGCATACGCCCATAGCACCGGCTTCAGCGGTATTCAATTTCCAAAAGTAAACAATATGGGCTAAATGATGTCAAACTATTTAGGATAAACATGGCTTTGTTTTGAAAACAGGAGTAAATGAATCCATATTGATTCATGAAATCCATTAAATTCAAACATACTGTAATAGCAATATAGAAGCTTTCTGTAGAAACACATTTTTATCATTCAAGCAATTAATCTATAGCTGCTATATTTATCACTATTCAGACAACCTAAAATACTTGTTTGAGTTTTCTCAATGATAAGGCGTGCTATATGAAAACCACACATACAGTTAATGAAGGATGAAGGTCATCTTTACTCTGTCGAAAGACATAAGGCATTTACATTTGCGGATTTAAGGGAGCTAGATACAGTGATACAGATTACAAGGAAGTAATTATTTTAAATAAGAAAAACAACAACAACAAAAAAAAAAAAAAAAAAAAAAAAAAAAAAAGAAAAAACCAAAAAAAAAAAAACAAAAAAAAAACCAACAACAAAAAAAAACATAACAACAAAAGAACAACAAAAAAGTAAGAGAAAAGTCCAGGGAGTGCCACAATCACAAACCGCAGCCCTTCCCAGACCCCAAGAGGAAGAGGAAACCAACAAATCTAAACAAGCACAAACCGAACAAACGTACGAAAAGCACTAAGATTAGCTCTCTCTCTTCCTCAAGCGAGGTAATCGCAATACTAAAAGGACTGAAAAACACAAGAACAAAATGACACACGGAAAGACATACAACAAATCGCCTCGTAGAATAAACCACAAAGCAACAAGTAGTAAGACTAACACCGGGACCACCGCCTTAGAACGGTCGGTAGAGCAAACCACCAGGGGATTTAAAGCACTTTTACAGCTAGCTAACTTCACCCTGGGTCCCGATGCTACTCTTAATACATAAATACATAAAAATTCGGTTCGCATAAAGGTTCCCAACTCAGTCAATGCATCAAAGCGAAAACATAAAAATCAAATTAATCACTATAATAAACAAAGACGAGTACTCATGGCTAATTCTACTGTATGCCAGAGTAAATGAAAACCAATAGTTGAACCACGGTGGGCCAAGCCAAAGACATATCGTCAAGCCCCAACCCACTGGTTAAAGTTTTACGAAGAGGCCGTAATGAGTCTGAGGCCCGAACCGCTGTCGTGCAATAAAAGAGTGAAGCATGGCCATCAACAATGACTGGGTTGACAACTAGGCATGCAGTCTGCCGCATAATATCCAGGCTATAGCCAATTCTTTTATAACAGTTAATAAGTTTTCTGAATTGCTCCGAAAAGTTTTTCTAAATCTGTACACTAAGTCATCGTAAAATTCTTGTTCCGATATACCTTGTTGCAGAAGTGTTTTCAGACTGACGCTATATTTTTCTACCAAGGCACTACTGTGTCTGCGATACAATTTCGAAAACGCCTTACGATGTTTAAACACACGAAAAAAAAAATCGACAACAAAAAACACCACTGCCGACATTTTATCATGGTATCAAGGAAGACATTTTGTGTGACTTCCAGTTTTCGATCTTGTTTGCACTCTAAGTGGACCTGTGCTCATCTTGTACATTAGAATATTTTTCAGTGTGTGTGTGTGCGGGGGGGGGGGGGGGGGGGGGGGGGGTGGCGGGGCGGGGGGGGGTGTAGAAAGATTTTGATTAAGCTACCTACACCGAATACTTGGGTAAATACAGTACAACACTTACTATACTTTAACTAAAAGCTGAACAAATCCTGCTAAGAAAATGCACTTGTTCATTTTTAGGACAAGTATGGCTAACACACAACGTCGTAACAACGTCACTCCGACATGTGACCTGTGTTTGTTTTTGGGTGTGAAGAATTGGTATCAATTACTCTTATATGTATAAAGAATTGGTACCAATTCCTCTTACATGTGAAGAATTCATGAAAATATTGCTACGACCAATCAGCTTCTTCCGCTGATTCCAGTAGAGCAGTTGTCAGCTGACGGAGAAAGAATTTTCACTAAGTACTGGTAAACTGCCTCCAGGAGGCTTGTCCAGGAACAGTGTGGTTAGGTCCACTGACCGTCAATAACCTTAGCTGTTGCCTCCAGGAGGCTTGTCCAGGAACAGTGTGGTTAGGTCCACTGACCGTCAATAACCTTAGCTGTTGATCGTAGACGTCAAACACTAAATCAAACAAACAAACAAAGCATAAAAAATAAAACAAAACAAATGCGCAGAATACCTCCATAACCACTCAGAAGAATCAGCGCATTTGTTTTTCGTTGCACTGATTGAAGAATATACCAAGTTTCTAAATCAGATGTTAAAAATAATTATATGGAAAGCCCAGAGAGTGTCACAATAAAACAACGCAGCCTATCCCAAGCACCAAGAGGAAGAGGAAACCCCTTCGAACAGAAACCACATAATTACAAATAAACATTAGCAGAAAAATTAGCTCTTGCTAAGACTTGCTTTTATAGTTACATAGGTTGGCGGGTCTACTCGAAAACACCCCGTGGAAAGGTTTTCTCGCGACTCGGCTCATCTTAAGCATTCTAACTCTTGTCCCAGAAGTTCCAACAGTAAATCATTGGAATTTCCTTCCACGTTTATAAAATTATGGTATGCGTGTGAAGAATTGGAATCGAATGCAAAATGCAGCAGCTTTGGGGGGTATTTTATCGATGTGAGAAATATGCATGATTGCTACATGAAATTTGACTACGTGCGTATTTCTCTCACACATGAGAAATATTGGTATGAAATCCGTGACGTATTGGTACCAATTCTTCACGCGCTTTGAGGAATTGGTACCAATTCTTCACGGCGTGAAATTTACGAAGTGTGAAATTTACGGTTCAACACGGCCCTCTATAAATGAAACAAGTAAAACCATATAGGGGTCAAGCGCGTTTCTTGTGTTTCTTTTATGTCGTTTATGCGACCTGGAAGGGCCATAAATGCAAAAGCCAGTTTAGGCCACCAAACATAGACAAGGGGTTGAATATGGCAAATGGCCTCACCATCCAAACCTCCCACTCACACGCCACTATTGAAAATGTTAAAGCACGCTCCCGCTGCAAATGTCACGAAACATCAACACTAAACCATGGACAGATTCATCCCAGTCACAGCAAAACGGTCCAGACAGTGAAAAAAGACCATCCTGTGACACCCCTCAGATCGGACACGACCTTTTAAACACTGAGCCCAAGGCCAAAGAACTGCAAAACACGAGAGCAGCCATGAATCCTCGACCGTGAGCAACAATATACCAAAAATTACACAATCCACCACAAGGCACACTAGTCGATCCCTCCCCCTCCCCCCTTCCACCCCCCGGGTCCGGTAAAATTCTTTCGTGGAGAATGATCATGAAATATTTTCTGCGGTCATTCTCTCCCTTCCGCTGATTGAAGAAGGGCAGTTGTCAGTTTTTGGGGAAAGTATATGCACAATCACGGGTAACACTTAGAGGACTAAGCCTGTCCAAGAAAAGTGTAACACGTTAGGTTAAGTGACCAACTCGACATGACTTTAATAGTGTTGACAGTGCCGTTAAACTCCAAACCAATCAAACTTAAAGTTGTTAAGAGAAGCCTGTAAGCATTAGCAGTGTAAATTTGAACTGATAGAAGATAAGACTTCACCTTACCCACCCAACCATACCGAGACCAACAGCTGTGCTGCTGATCTTTCCAAGGCAGAATGTCTGTTGCAATTACCACTCGCTCCTTCTTTCTGATTTTCAAACTTTATTGCGTAATTTCGGATTTAAACAGAAGGTAAACCTCGGACGTTAGGGGGAGATAAGTACATAACGAAACCCCGGACGTCAGGGGAGATAAGTATATAAAGAACAAAGTGAGAGTTGTTTCTCTTGCATATGACACACCTACTGGTCCTCCTCTTTATCCCTACCAAATATAAAAGCAATCCGCTGAAGAATAAAGGTAACATACAACTTTGAAAAAAAGGTAAACCTCGGACGACACCCGAAGCCCGACGCCCGCCCGCCCGGACATCGCTATTTTAAAGGACGGATTTAAAAAAAAAAAAAAAAAAAAAAAAAAAAAAAAAACGTCCAAAAAGGTAAACATCAAGAAGACACATAACAATGATAAACTGTGTTTTCAGATGGCGGTTATGATTATCAGCAAATTCAGAGAATGCAGAAAACAAGCTGTCCTATATGAAAATGCCGTGGTGTGCACAAAAACGAGGGTCCTGCAAAAAGGTTTTGTCACTGGGTTCGGATTACTTCAATGCTACGTTCAGTTATCAAACATATTTTTATTACAAACCTTCAAAGTATTCCCCCTTTACTGAAACACATTTTTGTAACCTTTTTACCCAGTCGCGAAAAGCAGATAAATAGTCTTCTTTTGGTATCTGTTGAAGACACTGATAAACAGCGCTGCCAAGAGAACTTCTAGACGTATACTTATTTCCAGAAAGCATTTTCTTAATCCTTGGAAATAAAAAGAAGTCACAGGGACTTAGGTCAGGTGAATAAGGTGGATGGTTTAAAACTTTTACCTTTTCAGAATCAAAAAAAGACTTAACAACCTCATACTTATGAGAGGAGACGTTGTCATGTAAAAGGTAGACTCCTGACCATCCTTTGCTTGGTCGTTTCTTATTGTAACATGTAAACTGGTCAGTGTATATGACTGCATCTATTTCAATTTGAAATAACTCGGTCAGTTGGAAAGCAATTTGAACGAAATAAACGGGTATCGTTAGCTATTCAACACACCATTCAAGTGCAGTGAAGCATTTTAAAATATACCTGGGATAAAAGGAAGCCTATTAGTGACACAACTTTTTGCAGGACCCTCGTACCTTACAAATTTTATAGCACTTAAAACTTCAAGTTAAGTTTGATTTTGTTTTCAGTCTTTATAGGCGGAAACCTTATAATCATTCTTCATAACATTTGGTTGGATTATAAGGTGTGTGCAAGACAAGCAAATCATGTGGCGGGGTATAAAAAGGAGTCTATTCAATAAGGTAAGAATTTGCTTCCTGAGCGAATTCTTTCCTTACAGAGTTGACATTTATCTGAAGGGAAAAAGACTACTTTGACAGAATTAACTCCCCCGAAAGAGCAGCTGTTCCCCTTAAACTAGAAATTAAATACCACAATACTTTGTTCTTATCATCTTTCTATTCATGTTTTCTACAAAATAATCTAAGTTTGTTTTTCGAAGCTACTTATAACATTACGCATATAATATATGATAATAACCGAAGTTTTGTTTTTCTTTTACAATCGTCATCAAGTAAATCTAAAGATGGCAGTATCAGGTGAAAAGGGATTCGTAAAAGTATGACCCTTCAGAGAAATGAATAAACAAACACATAAATGAAAAATAGCTTAACAAAAATCTAAAAGGTTGCCTTTGGAAACAAAGAATACACAAAAGAACTAAAATCGGAGACTCGGTTTCATTAAGTCTCTTCATATGCAGTAATATAGTTTGCTAGGTTACATACACCGTCTGAAGCAATATTCGATTTTCAAAAAAAAAAAAAAAAAAAAAAAAAAAAAAGAAAGAAAAAGACGGGGCCCAATGAATCCAAACAACAACAAGTAATGAAAATATAATCTGCAATAGAATGAAGTACTCGGAGACGTTATACGGCCGCCATACGACACTAAACAACAGCTGCAGTGAAGTAAAATAGAAATCTAAAAGATAGCCTGTAGAAATAAAGAACACACAAAAGAACAAAAATCGGAGACTCGGTTTTATTTAGTCTCTTCATATGCAGCAAGTATGGAAGTTTTCTATGCCAGACTGGCCAATTTAGCCTCATCATTGACCCTCTTATAGATTAAAAAAACGGATTAGGCTCAATGATAACAAAGGACCAGATAATATGAATAAAGAGCCAGTGCATGATAAAACCAACAAAATGGCATGCGCGCCCAGCGAAGACTCAGATCAGCCTGGGCATCCGCCCAGACTGATCAGTCTTCGCTGTGCGCTCAATGGGTAGCTAAGGACTCAATCTTTCTTCATGCGGACAGCAAACACTCTGATCAGACTGGACAGATGCCCAGGCTGATTAGAGTCTTCGCTGGACGCACATGCCATTTTGTTACTTTTGTCATGCGCTGGCACAATGATACTATAGTTAAGTACAGAGAGACGTTTTACGGTCGCAATACGGCACACAACCTAAGTGGAAATGAAAAGATTCTAAATAAGAGTGCCCTAGAGAGGAATAGACACCCACAAACACATACAGAGAAATTAAAATAGCTCAACCCTTAAAGCGTTAAGCAAATTTATAATACTGCTTTTTATTTTTCAGAGAAAATCGGACTTGCAATTTTAAACATCAATCTTCTGCTAGGTAAACGATTCGCATAAAAGATCAAGGCTGATTTTCTCTGAAAAAAGCAACATCACAATGTCATCTAAGCAGTCGTGATTCACGCTTTAAGGGTTAAACTAGGTAGCTGCCTGATAGCAGTTCTCCTGAGAAACCCAAAAGCAATGACAACGTAAAGAAGGTCATATATGAAGCGTCCTGTTGTTAATTAAACTGACTCGCACACACATTGCCTATTACAAAGTCACGATCGGTGTATGGTTTGTTTCTGTCCTTGGCTTTCTTGTCTTAATCCTAGTTCTGCTGAAACCGGATATGCCCTGATTTTGCAAACAGTGTATATCCGAATCAGTTGGCTTCTGAAATGATCTGGATCTGCACTGTTTGTCATTAAGTGTGTGAATTTGTATCAACAAACCTGGATCAAGTAATCTGATTGGCTGAAAATTAGAAGTGGGTATGGCATCTTATTTTTTTTAGTATGGCAAGTGTTAAGGCGCCGGATACACTTGGTAGATCTCCGTCTAGCTGAAAAGGGTCTACTCTAAAAGAAAAGAGTTCGTTCCGCAAGGGTCCATTCGAAAAGGAAAGAATTATGGAAAATTTGCTCCCATAATTCTTTGCTAGAGTTGAACCCCTTTAAAAGCAGGGGACAAAGCAATTTTGACAGTATTAACCCCCAACCCCCTGAATGCTATCCATTCCCCTTCATTTTCTGGGAAAAACACTCAAGATAAAAAAATGCGCCTTTGTACGACGGCATTATTGATTCGTTCACACTGACAGATTCTGACATTACGAAAACATGCCTATTCAAATATATCGAAAATTTTACAACCAAATAAAAAAAATTCGGATAAAAAAATTCTGATAGTTTTCATAATTCTGCCCAAAACATAGATTATGGGTTCTCATTAGAGGCGGTTATAATGATTGAGTACCCACAATCTATGTTTTTTTTAGCAAAATAAGAAAAATAATGTATACCCCTGTAAACCCCCGTTTTACTACATTAAAGTGGGTTTTAAGGGGGTCAGAATTATATAGGCGTGTTTTCGTGAAGACAACTTGTAAAACCAGCCCTTACAAAGGTCAAAATGTTTGTAACTGTTTAATGTGGAACTAAACCAAGCAGTGTGACATATGTACTCCATAACCTATCTTTACGGTAATAACACTGAGCATTCGAATGCCGCTACGACGAACATAGCAAATCAAATATTGATTTTCTATAGCGTGTAGCAGTGTCATCAGTCATTTTATAAATTGGTAATCAACTTTTCTTAACATATGCTTTGCAAATAAAGAAATAATAATTAAATGCTCTGAAGCATAGATTTGCAAATCAGAAAAAAAGCAAACCTCTGACTTCATCACGAAAACATGCCTATATAATTTTGACCCCCTCAAACCCCACTTTTATATAGTAAAATTGGGGTTTACAGGGGTATACATTATTTTTCTTATTTCTGCTCAAAAACATAGATTGTGGGTACTCGTTAGAACCGCCTCGCCGAGGCGGTTCTAACGAGTACCACAATCTATGTTTTGTTCAGAAATATGTAAAATATAGGAATTTTTTATCTGAAAATTTTCATTTTTTGGTGGTAAAATTTTCAGTATATTTGAATAGGCGTGTTTTCGTAATGTATTGATGGCTCTACCATATTAACCCAAACTCAGACATGCCAGAACAAATAGTGCAGAAGTAGATCAGACACATGAAAACTCATCATCACTGTTTGCCACATCCAACAGTCTTTAGACACATCAACACGTTGTCAAACGGACCTGTTCAAATTTAAGAAGTATTGTAAGGATTAACCTTAAGTATTTGGACAGAATAACGCCTTCCCAATAAACAAACAAGGTGTGACGAATACTTACTAATTCTCTACACGTCAGAAATTATCAACGAATTCTTCACATGTGTGAGGAATTGGTACCAATTCTTCACACCCGAGAAAAAGTTGTACCAGTTCTTCACAGGTGTGACGAATACTTACTAATTCTTCACACGTCAGAAATTATCAACATGAGAAATTTGAGTACAAATTTTAGACCCCAAAACTTATCGAAATTGACCATACGTAAATTTCAGATTTGGCAAATGTGATGTATTGGTACCAATTCTTCTTATGGGTGTGAAATTTACGAAATGAGAAATTTACGGTTCAACAGGGCCGCTTGGTAGAATGGCTTTTTGAGTTAAAAGTGTTACCCTCTCAAAATATTGTATAAACAAAAATAAAAATAAATATTTACAAGTAATAATAATAAAAAACAAAACAAAAAAAACCCCGCGACCTCCTGGTCACCAGTCGTGTTGGACGCGCATCCGACTGAGCCACCGAGGCCGGCAACAACTTAAATAACGTGTTTTTAATTTCAGTGATGTTACATTTATTGATTAAACGGAAGATATCAGCGGAATCACCGGAGCAATGCATAACTGCAAATAGCTTGGCTCGTCTTATCTCGTTTATTTATTTGGAGAGCTCATTTTGTTCTGTCAACTGCCCATGTCAATATGTCAAAAACATGAGTCAGGCAAGCATATTCATCTTCATCTTGAACAGTTTGTTTCTGATTTTTGTCATTTATGAATATGAAACAGACTTCAACGTTTAATTCTGAACTTTTTTTAAGTGCGTACTCGAGCAAACAGTGCAGACAAGATCAGACGCCATAGAACGCGTCGTCTGATCACGGTCTACAGTGATTGCCACTCATCTGTCAGTTTTCAAGCCGCAAGTAGCTTTTCTACTGACCGTTCCAAGGCGGTTCCTCTGTTGCAGTTCTTCATTATTTGTGTGTCGGTGGTTTCATATGTGTTTTTTGTTTGGTCTTTGTTAGCTCACATGAGCACGAAGTGCTCGAGGTGAGCTGGTGTGATCTTTCAATGTCCGTCGTGCGTGGTCCGTCGACAACACTTTGCTTTAAATGACTACTCTTTCTACACACTTGGGCCAACGTCAATCAAGCTTCACAGGAATGTTGCCAAGGTGGCCAAAATAGCTAAACGGTTTTGCTCCGATGAACATAATCTCGTCAGAACTAAAAACAGAAAAAAAAACACTTCTTCTCCTGAACAGAAAGGCCAACTGACTCGGAACTTGGTAGGAAGAATCGTGGTGACTTGCAGATCAAAATACCTAGAACTGTTCCGATCGAAAACCCCAGATGCCGGCCATGGCGGCCATCTTGGAAGACTATTTTGAGCTTCTTTTCCTTAACCGAAAGGCTATTTGACTCGAAACTTGATAGTATCACTCGAAATCTGGTAAGAAGTATTGGGACAACTAGTAGATAAAAATAGCTAAAATCGACCCTATCGGAAATACAATATGATTGCCACGGCCGTCATCTTTAAAATCTGTACTGAACTGCTGTTGAACCGAAAGGCCAACTGACCCGAAATTTGGTAGGGAATATCAGGGTGACTTGCAGATCAAAAATAGCTAAAATCATTTTGATTGGAAATTCAAGATGGCCACAACGGCCGCCATCTTGGAAATCGATTTTGAACCGAAAAGCCAACTGACTCGAAACGTGGTAAGAAGTAGTTGGGTGACTTGTAGATCAAATGTAGCTAAAATTCTTCCGATCGGAAATCCGAGATGGTCGCCATAACCGCCATTTTGAAAATCTATTTTAAACTTCTCTTGAATCGAAAGGCCATTTGACTTGAAACTTCATTGGAAGTATCGAGGTGATTTGTAGAAATCAAAAATAGCTAAAATCGATCTGATTGGAAATCCAAGATGACCTCCATGGCTGCCATTTTGAAAATCTATATTGAACTTCTCTTGAACCGAAATGCAAATTGACTTAAAACTTGTCTAGTAATCAGGTGAGCGATACAGGGCCATCTTGATCCTCTTGTTTGTTTCGACTTTTGGTGCCTCGGGAAGGTTGTGCTGCGTGACTGGGGATCTTCACTTATATTGGGATGCAACAACAAGAAGTGAAATGACATTGTGTAAATCATAGAATAAATTTGGTTGTATCCAAATATCTTTGAAAAAATAATAGCGGCAAACAGATTAGATCCCAAACCTACATCACGAAACCATACCTATATATTTTTGACCCCCTTAAACCCCACTTTTATATAGTAAAACTGTGGTTTACAGGGGTAAACATTATTTTTCTTATTTCTGCTCAAAACATAGATTGTGGTACTCCTTAGCGAGACGGTTCTAACGAGTACCCATAAGCTATGTTTTAAGCAGAAACATGAAAAAAATATCAGAATTTTTATCTGAAAACTTTCAGTTTGTAGTGGTGAAATTTTAAATATAATTGAATAGGGCGTGTTTTCGTAGTGAGCGTATTGCGCAGTGACGAACAAAGTACACCGTAAGAATATGTCATTGACAATTTTGTTATCCGCGGGAAACGGAAGCCCATCTCAATCTTGGCATCCTTGATTCCGTTCTGGACACTCATTGTTCTCTTGCAATGTCACTTGATTTTGTAAAACATGTCGACGAACGGCCTTAATAAGACTGTTGGCATGTGCAAGCTAATCTGGGCCTTCGAATTTTAGCTTACATGGGTGCGCTTTGCCTGTGGCTTGTTTAAATTATTATTTTTTTCCATGTTTAGAAGGTGGTTTATTTTACGTTCAATAATAAGTACATCAGATCGATACAATGGAAGGATAATGAAAAACTGTGCAATGAAGAGTCATGCACTCAAACGCTGTTTTCGCCAGTGAGATTTGAATCTAAGACTTCTTAGTGCTATCAACTCGGCCACGTCTTCCACGACTTGTTTAGGTTAATGTGGTCCTGGTTCCTCGTGCAGAGACGATGACAAGTCATGCTGAGGCCCTAAACTGTGTCAAATATCAAAGGATGACGCAGGAAAAAAACTCTTATGCCGTTTCCGTACAGAGATGGTTCAGATCAATCTGGATGGGACTGTTTTAAATGCCACTTTTTACTCAACAGTATATTTTGTTAAACTGCAGACCAGATTTAAACTTTGTCAATGATAGTTTAAGTGTGCTATTGTGAAAGATAAACTTCGGGGCCCGGTTGTTCAAAGCGTGGTTAGCTTAACGAGCTCGTTAAGGGTCATTTCGTTAACTGTTTTAGCGGATTCAATACACAATATTCTGATATTTTTTGCTGAAAAAATGTGAGTAGCTCTCACATTTTTTCAGCAAAAAATTTCAGCATAATTGCGTATGACTCGATGTAAATTTTAACGAATCGTAACTAACGACATCTTTAGCTTTGAACAACTGGGCCCAGGTTTTTTTTTTCTTTTTCACCATAATGAGGATACATGTGTTCAGGAGCAAAAAAAAAAAAAAAATCGCAAACATGCTGAAGGATTTCTTGTTTTTTTCGTGATGTAATTTGTCAGTCTAAGGCTCACCTTTGCTTTGAGACTAAGTTTGAAAGTCAAGGAACATTACAAGGATCATGTTGGAGCCAAAATGGTATAATGGAACCAATGAAAACTGGTCCCTAAAGTAATCTGCTCTGTAGCGAAGTACGGTGAGGTGTTTACGGCCGCCACACCCAGTACCTATCACCAGCTATAGTGAAGGTAAATAAATTCAGCAAAGACAGATGCTTTGGAAAAAAAAAGACTAAAAAAAAGACCTATCAAATAAGCGAAACAAAATAGCATTAATGTTTATGTAACTTGCAACACTGGTTATTACGCGCCTCCTAGTCCATAATTGTGCGATGTTCTTTTTTCAAACAAATCCAAACTGGCGCAATCCGCTATGTGTTGAAAAGCATAAACAATCGATCCAACATTCTAAGTGTATGGTATGGCAACAATTCATTTTTATTTTAACCCTGTTGGCAACACTAGTAGACTAAAATGCGTGTTGTTGTTATCTTTTCTTGAAATCAGGCATGTTACTGCAATTAAACTACAGTCAACCCTCTCTATACCGAAACTCCTACAGCAAAAAAAAATCCGTTTTACTGATTATTTGACTGACACGAAACCTTCGCTCCAGCCGTGGTATTTAACAGAAGTTATGCAAGAATATTGTATTAAATACTGTAAGAAACATATATTTTAGATATTTGTTAAAATTGCATCATTGAGGCGATTCGATTTTAATAAGAACTCGGTGACAGTTAACAGAAAATAGGCAAGAACATTGTGTTTAATACTTCAAGAAACATATAGTTTGGATATTTGATAGAATCGCCTGAGGCGAGGCTTGTCTCTGGGGCGATTCTAACAAATCTATAAAGCATATATTCTAAGAGGAAGTCAGAATAAACAATGCCTTTCTGTCATATCAATTTGCCTTGTTTCTTTGCTTGTGTTGAGGTTTTACGAGCCAGTCAACCCCCTGGGGTCATGCCGAGCGCGGTCAGTTACCTGAGTCCTCTCAGCGGTTAACCAGTATTGTACACATTCTTCTACCAGAAACTGACAACTGCCCTTCTTGTATCAGCGGAAGGGAGAGAATGATCCTAGAAAATATTTCATGATCAATCTCCACGGAAAAATGTAGATGACCTAGCGGGGGTCGAACCCGCAACTCCTGATCACCAGCAAAAGCAATTTCATTTTAACATCACATTACGAAAACACGCCTATTCAAATATATTGAAAATTTCACCACCAAAAACTGAAAATTTTCAGATAAAAATTTCTAATATTTTTCATATTTCTGCTCAAAACATAGATTGTGGGTACTCGTTAGAACCGCCTCGGCGAGGCGGTTCTAACGAGTGCCACAAACTATGTTTTTGAGCAGAAATAAGAAAAATAATGTATACCCCTGTAAACCCCAGTTTTACTATATAAAAGTGGGGTTTAAGGGGGTCAAAATTATATAGGCATGTTTCCGTGATGACATCTTTGGGAACAAATGCTGTCGTTGTAACGAGGGCTCATTTTACGTCCTGTGACAACAACAAGAACGAAATGACATTTTAGGAGTGTATTCTTTTGAGACAAACCGAACCAAATATTACCGAGAAAAATTGCCCCCTATGGAGTCAAAATAAATAAAACAGGCAAGTGAAATCGTTATCTTTGGAGACAAATAAAATGTCAGTGAGCGGAACTGTCTAGTTACATCTTAAAATACGACTTCACTGTGTATAAATTTAGTCACTTTTTCATAAAGCTGTAAAACTATCACGTTCACCCTATATGACGACTTGCAAAATAGTAAAAATTGACATTGCCATCATGATTTTAAAAGTAAATCTAAAATATTTGAAGGGTTTATAGTAACATGTATTAACAATAATGTATAAAGAGACAAAGAATACGAAGACATGGATGTACGGACAATAGTTTGTGCACTGGCTTAACAGTCGAACCTCAATAGCTCAAACACCGATGGCTCGTTTACCATGACTAATTCGAACTCATTTTTGAGTCCCAACGAAATTATTCCGATAGCTCCAGAAAACAAATCTTTAGATAAATTTTCTTATTTTATCACATAATTGTATGTTATGTGTCCTCATTAGAATCGCTTCATCGAGGCGATTCAAATGAGAATACTCAACGTACCATTATTGTATAGAAGATCAAAAGACTTCCCTAAACTATCACCATTAGCTTCCTGACCAAGCGCCATGATTACCTCTCTGTAGCTCGAACTACCCATGTCTCCATCACGAAAACATACCTATGTAATTTTGATCCCCTTAAACCCCTCTTTAATATAGTAAAACTGGGGTTTACAGGGGTATATATTATTTTTCTTATTTCTGCTCAAAAACATAGATTGTGGGTACTCGTTAGAACCGCCTCGGCGAGGCGGTTCTAACGAGTACCCACAACTTATGTTTTGAGCAGAAATATGAAAAATATTTTTTTTTATTTGGAAAATTTCAATTTTTGAGGTGTAATTTTCTATGTATTTGAATAGGCGTGTTTTCGTAATGTCGAATAAATTTCCATGGTCCAAAAGATGTCTTAGTGATCGAGGTTCTACTGTACTTAGTTCATCGAGCACTGCATACCATATTTTCTCATACGTATCAGGACGCCTTAGCTCCTTACCACAGTAATGCTAAAATCCATTTTACAACATGTTGATGTGTCTAAAAGCAGTGTAATCGCAGATGTACGCCGTGTTCTGTGGCGTCAGGTCGGTCTACATTACTTATTGAGACCTATCTGTACGAATTGTCAAGCTGAATATGGTAGTTTGGGTTCAGAATCTGAAATTGGTGAATTAAACGACAGCCTTGCCTCAGCAGGGATCCATGTGTACGAACGTAATGTAACACTAAAGGATACTATTGCTTTTAGATTTATGTTGTCACAGCTAGTGTAATAAAAGCCCGTTGCAGGCTAGCGTCCCGCGACGTCATGGCTTTGTTAGTAAAGGGTTGTGAGTCTTAAATCCAATAACAGGAAACCCCAAAACCACACATACATCTTCAGACCATGTAGAACAAATATGCATAGTTTCAAAAAAAAAATTCTAGGAGGAGTTGTGCCCACAAGCTCGTATCTATTCCAATACCAATTGGATCTGGAAAAACTAAGTCAAGAAAATGGAAAAAGTTGATAAAATATAATGGAAGGATAATCCAAAACCACACGCACATTTTCAGACCATGCAAGTATGCTAGTTTAAAAATGATGGGTGGAAAAATGTAGGATGAGTTGCCCCCACAAGGTACCTATTCTAATACTGTTTGGACAACGTCGAAAAAGTAGAAAAAATGATAAAAATGATGGGAGGATAACCCCAAAAGCACTTGCACATCTACAGACCATGAAAAAAAAAAAAAAAAAAAAAAAAAAAAAAAAAAAAGGAAAGAAAAAACAAAACCTGCAAAGTTTAAAAAAGCTTGGTGTAAAAGGAGTTGCGCTCCCAAGCTACCCTTGTCATCGTGTCATAACTAAACAAAACTAATTTGAAAAAAAAAAAAAAAAACAAAAAAAAAAAAAAAACGCAAAAAGTTAAAAAAAAAAGATAACGGCAGGATAACCCCAAAACCACATGCACATCTTCAGACAATGTAGAACAAGTATACATAGTTTCCAAATGACCACTGGAAAAGTCTGGGAGGAGTTACGCACACAAGACATCTATTCCAATACTAATCGCACCTGGAAAAAAAACTAAGTCGAAAAAGTGGAAAAAAAAGTGATAAAAATAATAGGAGGTATCCCCCAAAGCCACATGCACATCTTCAGACTATGTAGAACAAGTATGCATAGTTTTAAAATAATTGGTGGAAAATTCTAGGAGGAGTTCCGCCCACAAGGTATCTATTCTAATAGTAATCGAACCTGGAAGAATCTAAGTCGAAAAAGTAGTTAAAGTTGATAAAAATTAATCGGAGGATAACCCCAAAACCACATGCACATCTACAGACCATGTAGAACAAGTACGTATGGTTTCTAAATGATCGCATCACAAAAAACACACCTATATAATTTTGACCCCCTTAAACCCCACTTTTATATAGTAATACTGGGGTTTACAGGGGTATACATTATTTTTCTTATTTCTGCTCAAAACATAGATTGTGGGTACTCGTTAGACCCGCCTCGCCAAGGCGGTTTTAACGAGTACCCACAATCTATGTTTTGAGCAGAAATATGAAAAATATCAGATTTTTTTATCTGAACATTTTCAGTTTTTGGAGGTGAAATTTTCTATATATTTGAATAGGCGTGTTTTCGTAATGGGTAGAAAGTTGCGGCCATAAGGTATCTATTCTAATAGTAATCGAACCTGGAAAAATCTAAGCAGAAAAAATAGTAAACGTTGATAAAAATTAATCGGAGGATAACCCTAAAACCACATGCACATCTACAGACCATGTAAAACAAGCACGCATGGTTTCTAAATGATCGGTAGAAAGTTGCGGCCATAAGGTATCTATTCTAATAGTAATCGAACCTGGAAAAATCTAAGTCGAAACAGTAGTTAAAGTTGATAAAACATAACCGGAGGATAACCCTAAAACCACATGCACATTTACAGACCATGAAGAACAAGTATGCATAGTTTCAAAATGATCGGTGGAAAACGCTAGGAGGAGTTGTGCCCACAAGATACTTATTTTAATAGTTATCTGACCTGGACAAAAACTAAGCCGAAAAAGTGAAAAAAAGTTGGTGAAAAAATACGGGAGGATAACCCCAAAAACAGATACACATCTTCAGACCATGACAAAAACATCTGCAAAGTTTCAAAAAAATTGGTTAAAAACTGTAAGAGGAGTTGCGTCCACAAGCTACCCATCTCATTGTGTCTACGGACGGACGGAAGGACAAACCCATTTTAATAGCCCCATTCGACTTACGTCGGAGGACAATAAGAACTGTCAAGTGACAATACTAAGAAATGCGCAAGTGCAAATAAATATGATATTAGAACATGCCGAACTTAAATTGGACAGCAGTCTTTTCAAAGCGCTTTTTGACAGATTCTTGAAAATACAATTACATTTCATTTTATTCTATTTAAATGAAATGCCAAGTCACAATTTCAGGGAAAATAAAGAGATTAAAAAACAAAAAACAACAACAAAAAAAAAAAAAAAAAAAAAAAAACATGTGAAGATATCCAGGAAGTGCAACAACAACGAAGAACAGCCTTCTTGAATCACCAAAAGAAGGAGAAATAAGGAACAAAACCAGAACAGACGCCAGATAGAAGATGAATGAGCTGAGGAGCAAATAATCACTAAACAAACGTCACATACGAAACCACCGACGCACAAAGACAGTAGAACGACAACAGAGGAACCGTCTTAGAATTTAATTTAACCCTTGCCCTGCTGAACCAGGATATGCCTTGCCTTTGCAAACAGTGTAGATCCAGATCAGTTGGCTTCTGAAGAAGCCAACTGATCTGGATCTGCACTGTTTGTCATTCAGTATGTGAATTTATATCAGTAATCTGGATCCAGTATTCTGATTGGCTGACAATTATAAATGGGTGTGGGGTCTTAATTTATTCAGCATGACAAGGGTTAACACTAATTTGTCGTCTTCAGAACGCTAAAGGTAAATAGTACGCCAATTAAACAGGGTAAAATCTTGGTGGTTTGTAAATCTCTGCTGAGCTTCAATATATCAACACAACAAGATCGCATCTGAAGAAAGATGAGTGATGCCTTTAACGCTCTGCATGCTTGGTAAAAAGATCAGCAGACGACATTTTGAAATAGTTTTCTTATTTGTTCTAGAAAAAGACTTCGCCATTTCATGCAAATTGCCTGCCAGATGAGACAATTTGCATGAAATATCAAATCCTGTTTTTTGGAAAACAAAATAAGAAAAATATCAATTTGTCATCTATTGAATATGCCCATAGAGCGGTAAAGGTTAATATACTTGTAAAAGCTAACAGGTACAGCCTCGGGAGTTAACCAGATTTCCAGAATTTTTGTTCAAAAAAGTGCGAACGCCCGAATAATGCATTATTTTGTTAAAAAAATCCACACCTTAGTAAAATTGTCAATGAACTGAGGACTGCAGTACTGAGGCGCATAAAACTCAAGGCTTGATAAATAAATAAGATTACTAAAATTATAATGTAATTTCATATAAAATGCCCGTTACTTTTAAAGCGCAAATATTTCCTCTTAAATACAATGATCAAATATAAAAATGAGTACTTTTATCATTCTCTAAGCTAATTTAGCAGACAACAAACTGACAATATGTTTTTCTTATTTTTCCTAGAAAATACATTTTGTCATGTCATGCAAATCTTCTCCTCATGTTATTAAGCATATCAAGACAGACTTACGAATCGAGGGTTGAGCGCAAAACTATAGTAACTCAAACATATTTTTGAAACCCTTGTTTAGGGGCAACTTGGACCCCTTTGTAAACAATGCAAATTTAGGTGCCATTGCTCATACGAGCAATGGCACCTAAATTTTCATTGTTTACAGAAAGAAATGTTGTAATCTTCATAACGCCTTCATGGTGAGGAGATTAGGTTTGGGGAAAAACGGTTTGGGGAAAAACAACCATCTGACTTACGCCAGTCTTGCGCTCAACCCTCGGAATATGCAATATATAGCTTGTTACAAATGGCAAACAAATCGAAAAGTTAAACCCACTTATGCCGAGTGGAATCTTCCACCTTAACTCTTTGGACAGGTCCATTTCCTATATAAAGGGTGCCTGGCTGATTTTTATTATTGTTATGTTTTGTAGAAATTTCTAAACTTAATGTAAACAGTGTGGACCCTGATCAGACGCCGCGTTCTGTGACGTCTGATCTGTGTCTGCACTGTTTGCCATTGTCCCTTTTATGGGACGTTAGGCTTAAATGGGATAAAAACTGCAAAATATTAATATCCACCAAATAATGTTCGCGTAAGGAAGGTTGTGCTTCGTGATTGTGACATTTCCTGTGTATCTTGACTTATATTTTTGTTCCATGTATACCCTTATTTTCATTATATACTATGGGGGAAGAAGGGGGGGGGGGGGGAGCGGGGCGGGGGAGGGGGGTACATATTACATGGACTTGATAAAGAAAAGCTCTACGAAATTAAGACGTGCTCATTTGAAGAATATCGATGTTATAGGTTGACCACAATATTTTATTACTAAAGGTATACGTTACTGAATTAAAAGTATACATCTGTATACAATACCAAAACTGCTTCTAGTACAACATAACTGCACGGTAAAAAATAAACATGAAGTATTAATAGCGCTGAAGTTCTCTTACAAAGATAAATACGCACTTTCGTGAAGTTTTCTGGACTGAATATTATGACAACAAAATTTTGTCTGGTGTACAATACAATACAAATTACTTTATTCAGCATAAAACATCATACAATGTTTGTAGCCAATTCATATACATAGGTTTTCAAAGATATTTTGTAACATGTATAGGTACTTTGGCGCTTTTCCCACTGTCACATACGTGTACTGCTTTGCTTTTCACAGTATCACTTATCGGGTCTTTAGTGCTTTTAACACCATCACGAAAACATACCTATATAATTTTGACCCCCTTGAACCCCACCATTAGATAGTAAAACTGGGGTTTACAGGGGTATACATTATTTTTCTAATTTCTGCTCAAAACATAGATTGTGGTACTCGTTAGAACCGCCTCGCCGAGGCGGTTCTAACGAGTACCCACAATCTATGTTTTGAGCAGAAATAAGAAAAATATTGGAGTTTTTTATCTGAAAATTTTCAGTTTTTGGAGGTGAAATTTTCTATACATTTGAATAGGCATGTTTTCGTAATGCAATTGCAAACATATACTTTGGTGCTTCTCGCACTAACACATACTTGTACTTTGAAGCTTTTCACACAATCACACATGTACTTATGCGTTTTTCGCACTTACACATGGACTTTGGTGTTTCTCAACTTATCACATACATGTACTTTGGTGCTTTCAGATGTACTTGCTTTGCACAATGTCACACCACCGCATAAAACATCTCACAAGGCCTGCCACCAAATCGCTGAAAAAGCTTAAATGTAATACCAAAAGCCGTTTATTCGACGATTAAATTTATTCCGTTTTCTGAGATTTGATTCATGAAATCAATTAAGTTAAGACGCGTGTACTTTGGCTGAAAATTACGCTTCTAGAAAATCGGATGTCAATTTTACAAGATCACACTCAAAATTGACTAAGAACATGTTAAATATTCTATGCTTTCTTAATTTACTTTGTTTTCAAACCGAAGGTTTTTCACGCAAAGGAAAATGCTTATAGAGACATGCCTAATAAATACAGTTAACACTTTATACCTATACTCGCTACAACGACAAAAATCGTTATAATGATAATTTGATTGGCACGAAAACTTCGCTCAAGAGATAACATTTGGTCAGATATTATGCAAGAGTACCGTATCTAACACCTCAAGATACATATGATTAGGATATGTTAGAATCGCCTCAATGAGGCAATTCTAACAAATATCGAAAGTATATGTTCTGTGGTGAATTAAGACTATCATCACGAAAACATGCCTATATAATTTTGACCCCTTTAACCCCACTTTTATAGAGTAAATCTGGGCTTTACAGGGGGATACATTATTTTTCTTATTTCTGCTAAAAAATAGATCGTGGTACACGTCAGAACCGCCTCGTCGAGGCAGTTCTAACGAGTACCCACAATCTATGTTTTGAGCAGAAATATGAAAAATATCAGAATTTTTTATCTGAAAATTTTTTGTTGTAAAATTTTCAGTATATTTGAATAGGCATGTTTTCGTAATGAAGCAAGACATGTTTTATATATCATTCTGCTGCGTTTAAGGGTTCTTTACAACAGCAAATTCATTTTAAATGCAACATCTTTGGCAACAAGTGCGGTTCTTGTAACGAGGGTGCACTGTAGATTCAGAAAATGGCACACACTTGTATGACTGTTACGAAAACACGGGTCGATAAAATGCAGCTTGCACATCTTTTTCCACATAATTGTTATTGACCATATCTCTTCCACATTAATGTTATTGACCATACCTCTTCCACGTTAATATTGTTGACCATACCTCTTGCACGTTAATGTTGTTGACCATACCTCTTCCATATTAATGTTATTGACCATACCTCTTCCACATTAATGTTACTGAACATACCTCTTCCACGTTAATGTTGTTGACCATACCTCTTCCACATTAATGTTGACCATACCTCTTTCATATTATATAGTTATTACCTTTGTGCGATGGTAATATTACGATTTGTTCACCCAAGGCAGGTAATGTGAGGGCTCACCTGAGCGTACTATTAACTGTCGTTGAACAAATCGTCATAGTACCCCCCACCCCCTAAGGGCAACAATTGTTTTATTATACCGAATTTTTACAACTGCAACTGACGTCACCAGAGGGAATTATTATCTAGTAATATTGCAGGAAAACCTGATAGAATATTATCCTGTACGAAAAATGCGCCTACCGAAGTGACGTCAGAAGGTAATATTACTTGCGAGGGTAATATTACGGAGTAACATGACAGAATATTACCCTGCACGTGATATACCGATGGAATTTCTAATATAGCTTATGAATATTAATGAGATAAAATAACAAAATATATTGACGATATTATATTACCTCATTATAACGAATGTATCCCGAGTTTTGTCTTGTTTCTGTTGTGGGTCACAGAGTTCATTTGCCGTTAAGATTCAGTTTAGTATACACAGCGCATGTTTTAATGCGAAACAAACAATACCAATAAGCCGATACATGAGAAAAGGTATCGTTTCACATGTGCGCCCAGCCAAGAGTCAGCTCAGCCTTTGCATCCGAGGTCTGATCAGTCTTTGCCCTGTGAATTTCTAAAGATTCAAGTTTTCTTCAGGCAGACAGCCAATGTTTTGATCAGACTGCGCGTATTTGCATGTTGATTTGAAGTTTCGCTTGACACAAACGTCGTGAGCATGTAAATTTGACCCCCTTAAACCCCAGTTTTATACAGTAAAACTGGGGTTTACAGGGGTATACATTATTTTTCTTATTTTTGCTCGAAAACATAGATTGTGGGTACTTGTTAGAACCGCCTCGATGAGGCGGTTCTAACGGGTATCCACAATCTATGATATGAGCAGAAATGTGAAAAATGTCAGAATTTTTTATCTGAAAATTTTTGGTGGTAAAATTTTCAGTATATTTGAATAGGCGTGTTTTCGTAATGAGGATGATTTTATGAAGTTGTAGTTCTAATGATTTTTTGTTTACAATGTCCGATCTGAAGCTAGAGTAATGATGGTAAACCGTGTTGTATATGTACAAAATTTGTTTCTCGAACTGCACTCCCTAAAACACATTTAACCTTACTTTCAAGATTTGGACAGTAATTATGGCCAGATGGGATGAGGGAAAGGTACCGCTTTTAGAGGGGGGGGGGGGGGGGGGCGGGGTTGGGGGCATGGTTTCTTAAAGTGAATTGAGATACCTTGAAGACGTCGAGTAACAAAAGCCGCTAATCTACTAATTCTTCTGTATGTGCTACTATACCACAGATCAATATTTAGTCTTAGTTTTTCTGAAACCAGGTCGTTGCATTTCATTCGACTCATTTTAAAAGAGGATACAAACTGCATCCACTCCCGTTTTCAGGGACAAGATAAGATAATAGGTTAAAATGTCAAGGATGAAAGCCATACCCATAGAAAATATTCACGAGCGAAAACTATTAAACATGAACAAAAAAGGTAAGAGAAAAGTCCAGGGAGTGCTACAATCACAAGCCGCAGCCCATCTCAGACACATAAGAGGAAATAGACAAAACCAAACAAGCGCAAATCGAACAAACGTACGAAAAGCGCTAAGATTTAGCTCTCTCTTCCCCAAGTGAGGTAATCGCAATGCTAAATGGACTGAAAAATACAAGAACAAAATACACAAGGCAAGGCTTAAAGCAAATCGCCTCGTAGAATAATCCATAAAGAAACAAAGAGTAAGACTGACACCGGGACCACCGCCTTAGAACGGTGAGTAGAATAATCCACCGGGGTGGAGGGGGGGGGGGGGGGTAGTTAAAGCACTTTTACGGCCAGCCAACTTCACCCTGGGTCCCGATGCTACTCTTAATACAAAAACACATAAATATTCTGTTCGCGTAAAGGCTCCCAACTCAGTCAATGCATCAAAGAGATAACATAAAAATCAAATTAATCACTATGATAAACAAAGACGAGTACTCATGGCAATTCTACTGTGTGCCAGGGTAAATGAAAATCAAGTTGTACCACGGCGGGCCAAGCCAAGGACATATCGTCAAGCCCCAACCCACTGGTTAAAGTTTTACGAAGAGGCCGCCATTGAGTCTGATCCGAACCGCCGCCGTGCAACAAAAGAGTGAAGCATAGCCATCAGCATTGATTGGGTTGATAACTAGGCATGCAGTCTGCCGCATAATATCAAATTCTTTTATAATGTTAATTAGTTTTCTGAATCGCTCCGAAAAGTTAGATTTTCTAACAATTTTTCTAAATCTGTACACTAAGTCGCCGTAAAATTCTGGTTCCGATATACCTTTATGCAGAAGTATTTTCAGACCGACGTTATATTTTTCTACCAAGGCACTGTGTCAGCGATAAAATCTCGAAAACGATAGCCCTGCCTAAGAAGTTTGGCAGTAAGGGTTATATTACGGCAGTTAAAGTCACTAAGATTTTGAAGAAGCTCTGGCGAATCTAATAAGTTGATATATGTATACCCATATGAGATATACGCCGGGGGACATCGCCATCAAGAACAGGGAAATTGACTACATCAAAATCAAAATCGTCCATTTTATCATTAATTTTGGTGGAAACTGTACCATAAGATATACGTTAATTCAAATGCAAAAAAGGTGCCTCGGTATCGGAAGAACTGGCTTTATTTAATTGGAGTTCAGTGGGGTATATGTGGTCCACCATTTGGTCAAAGTAAATATTGTCAATATTCAATAATTCATCAAGGTATTTAGAAGTGGAATTTAAAACAACCTTTTTGAAAGAATACGGCACCTTTCTTATTTATAGCTAGCCCCTCAAAATTAATTAGAAATGACTTAATATTTTTATTGAGTCAAAAGCACTTTTGTGATATATGTTACAATGTTAACAAGTCTACGCAATGTACACTCTTTTTTCCTCCATAATATAAAGTAAGAACTCTGATATGAAGGGGTTTACATTATCAGGCGGTTTTTCTGTGGATGGAATGTAGGAATCAATATAAGAAATCATGCCATACAGGATTCATTTTGCAATTTATACTGGATTGGATATAGAACAGCGAGTCAGACGGTTTTAGAAAAGCTGATATTGCACTTTTCAGACTAAAACAAGTATGGATCTGCCGTGATATTTTAAAATGCAAAGCGTAAATCACAAAAGTAGAGATGACATTCCAAAATATTCAAATTAATTATTTTTCGGATAAGATAAGGCTTCATCAAGTAGATCATCTACTGACTGAAAAATGATATATTTATATAAAAAAAGTAACAAATTTGAATGACGCGTTTAAGGAATCACAAAGTGTATAATTAAAACGATTCTATCTTCAGAGCTCGATCGAACATTGCGCAAGAGCCACATTATAGTGATTAAGCATGATGAGTTTTTGTATAAACATTCGCCGGTCGTAATAAAGATGTTGAAATGGCTAGGCTTTCAACACTAGCGAATGTTAATACCATTACGAAAACACGCCTATTCAAATATATAGAAAATTTCACCTCCAAAAACTGAAAATTTTTAGATAAAAAATTCTGATATTTTTCATATTTCTGCTCAAAACATAGATTGTAGGTACTCGTTACGGCGAGGCGGTTCTAACAAGTACCCACAATTTATGTTTTTTAAGCAGAAATAAGAACAATAATGTATACCCTGTAAACCCCAGTTTAACTATATAAAAGTGGGGTTTGAGGGGTCAAAATTATATAGGTATGTTTTCGTGATGGCTTTCAACACTGGCGAATGTTAATACAAGACAGAAGTTCGTTTGGTCGTTAGTACTGAAACTTCGTCAATGCACGCAGAATGACAAAGGAAGTGCAGAGTACGTTCGATTGTTATAAATGCATTGTAAAGCAGTGATGTAACGTCACGCTGATGATATATGTTAAGTGTATGACCATACGTTCCGAAAAGGACGTCTTAGGCCAGGAATGTGCCTGTTCAAAATTAAGTCACGGTCAAACAAAGCGCGACATCACGAAAACATGCCTATATAATTTTGACCCCCTAAAACCCCACTTTTATATAGTAAAACTGGGGTTTACAGGGGTATAAATTATTTTTCTTATTACTGCATAAAACATAGATTGTGGGTACTCGTTAGAACCGCCTCGCCGAGGTGGTTCTAACGAGTACCCACAATCTATGTTTTGAGCAGAAATATGAAAAATATCAGAGTTTTGTAGCTGAAAATTTTCAGTTTTTTGGAGGTGAAATTTTCCATATATTTGAATAGGCGTGTTTTCGTAATGATATGCTTTTTTTATGAATGGACTGTTTTATGCAATAACTGTCTATCATACACGGATTTATGGTAACATAACAATCTGCAGCCCGATAATTTTGTTTCACTTTTTTTTATATACCATAAAGTTTGAAAACTAATTACAAATCAGTCGTGAGAATCAAATCTTGCCATATGAAAATATTTTATTTATTTTCATTTCTTTCTGACACAACAGAAAGAAACATAGAACATTTCATATACCCAATAGCCACATATATCATATGCATTTTTGGTTCTGTTTGCGAATGGCAATGGTGCAGGTCAGAATGCGCTTCTGCGTAGACTAGTCAGGGTACTACCTTGCGCAAGCAAACATTTAAACGCTTTGAGGTACATGCATCACAACAGAAGGCATCCGTTGCTTTTTGTGAAACAATTTATGTGTCAAATGCACAAGTAGTCAAACAAGTCATGTATATGTAGTTATTGCACTAAGATAAATGATGGTGTCTTCCAAGATATGAACTAAAACTTAAATGAAAAGGGACGTAACAGAAATTTTATGACCCAAAAAGAAATGCCACAACAAAAAAATAAGATTAATATATGATTTTTCAGTTGCAATAAAATTATTTATAGGTGTTCGTTCACAATTTCTTGTATACACACTTTATACTGATGAATAACTAATTTAAATATCTCGTCCACTGTTGTTTTACTGGCATGTTCTAAACGCTAGATCAGTTTTACAATCGTAAAGTACTAGTCTTCATTTCTCTTGCCATTTAGTAGTGTTGCTTTCTTTTCTGGGTATGTATAATTTCTAGTAAGAACAATAAATTTCGATTCATTTTTTTTCTTCTAATATTTCTTATTCTTTCTCGAAAATAGGCTTTGACATTTTATACAGATTGTCTCTAGGAGACAATTTGCGTGTACTACCAAAGCCTATTTTCTGAAAAAAAATAAGTATATTTCAAAATGTCGTCTGCTGAAATTTTTACCTCGCATGCTAATCGTTAATCGGGAATTCATCACGAAAACACGCCTATATAATTTTGACCCCTTTAAACCCCACTTTTATACAGAAAAACTGGGGTTTACAGGAATATGCATTATTTTTCTTATTTCTGCTCAAAAACATAGATTGTGGGTACTCGTTAGAACCGCATCGCGGCGGTTCTAACGTATATCCACAATCTATGTTTTGAGCCAAAATATGAAAAATATCAGTTTTTTATCTGAAAATTTTCAGTTTTTGGAGGTGAAATTTTCTATATATTTGAATAGGCGTATTTTTGTAATGTATCCAACATCTGTTAAACGAAACATTTGTGCGGTATTTTCGCCAACTATCCAGACACCTGAACTCTTTACCTTACTTGTTCTATAATATGAACATGTTTAGTTTACTACTTTTTGATATGTCTTAATACTGTTACATTAGTTGCAAACAGTGTAGAACCTAATACTGTGGCGTCGGATCTGGGACTACACCGTCTGCTCAGGCCTGTCTGTCTAAATACCAACAGTTAATTTGTACCATACTGACCCCAATTATCCAGACAACTGAACTCCTTACCATAATTGTCCTAGAATTTGAACATGTTTATTTTACTACTTTTTGATATGTCTAAATGATTCAGAACCTGACTCTATGGCGTCGGATCTGGGACTACATCTTTTGCACAGGCCTGACTGTCTGAGTAAATTAATAGGCTAAATTACTTACCTTGTGATTAAAATCCGGGGGAATAAACCCCTTCAAAGATCCCATACTAAAACACATTTTGACAAGTCCACTAATGAAGCGATTCAACTGCACTTCGTTTTACCAGCCGCAGCGTTAAACTGAAGCACTTAATGCGACATAGATGCTAGTAGCACTGATACTGTAAAACCGACCGCTTTATCTGTTAAAACGAGTGGTGGGTCTTCAAACTTTTAAAATCAACTAACTGCCTATTAAACATGTTTACCGGCAATCACAGGAAATCAGTGGCTGATGCTTTAACCTTTACAACTCCCTGGATAAATACAGCGGACGACAAACGAATGATATGTTTTTCTTATTTTTACCAGAACATAGGTTTTGACATTTCATGAAAACTGTCTCCTAAGGGGAGACAATATGCATGAAATATCAAAGCTTCTTTTCTGAGAAAAGAAAGAGAAATATTTCAAAATGCCGTTTGCTGAATTTTTTACCCAGCATGCAGAGCGTTAACAGTTAAAAGCTAAATGTAAATACTAATAGACGACGGATAAAAAGATACATAAGCCGCTTCGCGAAAAACGCACCTTCATACATGTGCGCCTAGCAGACAGACCAGCCTGCGCAACAGCGCAGTCTGATCAGAGTCTTTCGTATTTGGCTTATTGAAAAGGCAAATATCTAATGTTTCTACAGACTGGACAGGAAATACTGTTGACTTTGCGAATACACAGGCTAATCTAAGTCTTTGCTGGGTGCGCATGTCAGAAAGTACATACTGTCTTGTTGACGTCCATATTGTTTATTATTTCTTGCCACAGAATATTGTTTGGCATTTCCTAACTGTTTCCAAAGACATGGGCCCAGTTGTACAAAGCATCGTTAGCGTAACGAGCTCGTTAGTGATCAAAATGTTAACTGTTCTTATAAGTACAATATCTAATTCACAGATGTTCTGCTGAAAAACTGTGAGTAGCTTTTGCAAAAGCAAAAACTACTCTCATTTTTTCAGCAAACATATAAGCGTATATGCCATATTTAATGATCAAAGTTTTAACTATATTAACTAACGACATCGTTAGTTTTTAACTAGGCAAACCGAGTTGCAAAACCCTTTTAAAGGGACTGAATACACTTGGTATGTTTTCCGCCATTTTTCTTTCCTGCACACCAAGCCCCTTCTGAAAAGGGATGAAGTAAATGAAATTAATTCGCTCTCTCACTCCCAAAGTGCAATGTACTCTGATAGGAAAAAATGGGAGCAAATCCTTTTCATTTAGAGTTTACCTTTTTACAGAAAGGGAGGAAATACAATATGGACAAAGCTACCACCATTGAAAGGGTAGCGATTCCCCTTTGGAAAATATGAGCAAGGCTAAAGCCGTGATTTCCTACAAAATTGTATGTGCACCAAGCGAAAACTCAGATCAGTATGCGCATTCTCTGCACGCCCTGTGGGTAACCAAAGATCCCGAAGTTCTTGTTTTGATCGCATATATAAAATGTCTCAAATGCCCTGTTGGTAGCTGAGGATTAGCCTGCGCAGACGCGTCTTAGCTGGGCATACGTGTGATCTTGCAGGAATGCTGTGCAAGGTTCAATTATCATGAATGTTCGCCTGTAAATATTCTTCTCGCGCCTACTATGTATTAACGCTTAGCACTCTGGGTAAAATTTTCAGCAGACGACATTTTGAAATATTTTTCTTATTTTTCCCAGAAAACAGGATTTGACATTTCATGCAAATTGTCTCCTAAGGAGACAATTTGCATGAAATGTCAAATCCTGTTTTCTGGGAAAAATAAGAAAAATAACATCATTTTGTCGTCTGCTGAAAATGCCCAGAGAGTGGTAAAGGTTAAGTAAAACAATGAGTGCCTCCAACCAAGTGAAATTTGTTTTTCGCATTAGAATAGCACACGGTGTTGATGTCTCACTTCTAATTCATTATGCTATTAGCCTTGTCTTTGAACTAAGAGGTTATGCCAACAACTCATCTGTTTACTTCAACACTTCTAATACAAGACTATTTGTAGCGCAAAATATAGTTCCACTATCAACCTTAATCCTGCTGTTTGCGGAATAAACAAAAGTGTGTGATGCTTCCTTATTTTATTACGTGATCCGCCCAGTGCGAAGTTTAGGCTTTAACATTCTTTAGGCTGAATCATCGGATGAAAATTAGTTATACTTTTCTTATTTTACACAAAAAAAAAAATAAGTCTTGAAATTTCGTTCTAATTGTCTCATTAAAGGGGACAATTTGAATGAAATTTCAAGTCTTATTATCTGTGCAAAATAAGAAAATATTTTAAAATGTCTTATATTTCAGTTATAGTCTAGAGATTAAAGTTTAAGTTTTTAACTTCGGAACATTTCAAATATATTTACGCCAAAACAGGCTTCGTCCCTTTTTCAGTCGGCGACATAATTATCACTTTTTCCTTAATCATTTCTTTTAAACACAGCATAAAATGGAATGCTCCAAATGTTCATAACTAAGACAGTCCCTATATTTCTCTATATATAGTAAACAAAGGTAATTGCGGGGTTCAGAAATGTCCTCAAATTCACGTGATGTACACCCAGAAAATAGAGCTACACATTTATTTAGTAAATCAAATCCTCACCAGTATTACGTACCACTCATTACGCACATTGCCCATATGCGTAAATAAAAATATTTGCATTAAAGGCTAAATTTTCCACAAAAAAAAAAATAGATATTTTTTTTTATCCAAGAAAGGTTTAATGAATTGATATATGGTATTAAATCGATCATAAAAGGTGGCATCTGACAGCCTGTAAATTATCAGTTAGTCTCACGTTTTTGAAGTGGATAAAAAATGAAATGATTTTTTAATCGTATTTCTGAATTAATGTTGGATAGTTTACCTAACAAGATACATTTTATCCTATATCACTGGGACTGCTTTTAAAGGAAAGAACTTGCTCCCTCTTGGAGCTTATTCTTTCCTTTAGACCCGTTATGGAAGCGATAAAAGCAAGACTGTTAACTATGTTTTCCTGGTTGTACGTAGAAATACATGTACTTCCATTCTGGTTATGCCACTGCAATGCATTGAATAAAATAGAGAAGATTAATATACAGTCGACTCTCGGTATCTCGACTTCGCTTATCTCGAATGATCTCAAAGTGAAAATCTGGTCCTGTTTAAACATGAAAATCTTACAACAGGTAAAAATATTGTGCTCCTCTTTTCCGCAATATTTTCAATATATCTCTAACTTCAGGAGTCAAATTACATATTCATTTGTGAACTGGATTTATTTTTCCTCAATTCTGAAAATCTGATATGTCGAGGTACGGATATCTCGAAATATTTTAGAGTCCCTTGGACTTCGAGATAACGAGAGTCGACTGTAATATCATCTGCAACTATATCAGTCCATTTGTTAAAAGACAAACTGCGTATTACAAACTGTTGGAAGTGTTGAACATGATACGTCCAATTTGCAGGGGAAAATAATGTCTCGTCTTCTAATTGTCTTCTATAACTATTAAAGATTGAAGAAGAACAACTCTAAACTGACAGCCGCAGATCCTTACGGTTAATTGACAAGGAGATTGGGAAAACCTACAGAATTCCATAAACTAAGAAAATCAGTCAACGACACAAGCATATAACATCTGGAATTGGGAAACAAAATGATGATGCGAAAAATGTAAGCTTTTTAAACTATCAAATGTGTCCTATATTCTATGAATATAAAAATAAATGCACGGTTAACAGAAACGCCTTTATTCTATAAAATGTAATGTCGACAAGAAAGGCATGGGTTCCGTTAATGCCGACACAAAGGGGATTGGTTTCAATAATATCGACAAGCTAGTCTTAAACTATTTTTTCTAACCAATCAGTAGTGTCATGCGATTCATTTGAGTACAACATTACGAAAACACGCCTATATAATTTTGACCACCTTAAACCCCACTTTTATATAGTAAAACTGGGGTTTACAGGGGTATACATTATCTTTCTTATTCTGCTAAAAACATTGATAGTGGGTATTGTTAGAGCCGCCTCGCCGAGATGGTTCTAAAGGGTACCCACAATCTATGTTACGAGCAGGAATATAATAAATATCAGAATTCTTTATCTGAAAATTTTCCTATTTTCAATATATTTGAATAGGCGTGTTTTCGTAATGCATAACAGTTAACATGTACTTTCATAGAGAAGTACAAGGACGGTTATCTGAAGAAATAAATTTTCCGACAGCGCACTTATATGTGCTGTAATCATTACGAAAACACGCCTATTCAAATATACTGAAAATTTTACCACCAAAAATTGAAAATTTCTCTGTTAATAAATATGAAAATATTTTTGTTGGCATTTTTATATTTACTAGCAGAGAAATTTTCATGCTCAGTGGCTGAGTTGAGCATGAAAAAAGTTTTATAACCTCGGGGCCTGGTTCTTTGTGAACGTTGAATCCATTCCGGGATTTTAGAAAATTAAAATGGTCATTATGAGATATACTTAGCCGAAACTAGCTTGCTTGTCCAAAAAAAGGTCACCCCCCAGCTGTTATCAGTTTTGTGCGTTTATTGCTCTCAGTTTTGTGTGTTTATTGCTCTCAGTTTTGTGAGTGTGTTTATTGCTCTCAGTTTTATGAGGGGCGTTAGTTTTAGAATGTAACATTTCATAAGATTGCAAAGAGTACTTTGAGGTGATCGTTGTGACGTCCGATTTATCGGTTATAATTCCCATAAACAATAACTCGGATCAATCTTTTCTCTAACATGCAGTTAGCTGACAATTTACTAGTTTTAATTTACAATTTCAATTTAATTTTCTGCTGATTTCTAATGTGTCCTATTGGTTTCCATCATATACTCTGAGTAGTGAAGTAAAACGCAGCGATTTCCGGTTTTACTGTGACGGGGGCAAATTTTCATAAATTGTCACTATCCTCAAATACAAGACTTCATTAGTTTAGCGATCCAATATTAAAGTTCAGACTCACTGATCAGCCCTCGATCAGCCCTCGTTACAATAGACTCGTCCCAAAGTTATTGTAAAACTCATTTGCGGAATACCATAAAATTGTAGCATAGCGTGTTGTGTAATAGTAGACTTCTGACAAAATTAAGATTGAAATGTTTTCTTTCGACATAGCATTTTGATATTTTATTGTTTTGCTGACTTTTTCATGCACATTTCGTTAGCCACCTGGTTTATCTGTGCACCCCAAATTTCAAATGAAAACGTCAAATGAGCCGACGCACGACAAAACTCACAATAAAACTTGTGCGACCAGCGGAGACTCAAACCAGACTGCGCACCCGCGCAGTCTGATCAGAGCCTTCGCTGATCACGTGTGCCTCCAAAGTATCCAATGAGGGATAAATGAGAATCCTTCATGTACGTGGGGCGTGGGGGAAGGTGGGAAGTTGTGCGTTGGCCCATTAAAAATATAGATATGGGGATACCTAGCAAAGGCAACACGCAGGGAACATCAATTTTTTTTTTTTTTTTTTTTTGAAAACTAAACATAAGCAAGAGGCCCATGGGTCACAATTCGCTCACTTGATAAAAACAACTATTGGATATTTGCAAATGCCATGCAACATTCTTCCAGTATTACCAAGACAACTTGGACACAAATTTGACCATACCATAAAAAGTCATCCCATCAAAGGTCATCCCAGTCTCATCATTTTAACAACTTGGTAGACATTGAGTCCCCAATGCTGTATACCAAGATCCAGCCTCAAAGCTTTCTTTTTTTTTAGTACTGGAGAAGATTTTAAGTGCTTTTACCATATATGGGCATGACATCCATCTTGTTCAATGGTGCATAACCATTTGAACAAATTGTCAACATCCCTTCGACAGAAGGCCCCATGTGAAATCTAAAGAAAATTGGTCAAGCGGTTTCAGAGAAGAAGACGTTTAAATATTTCAAGATTCTATATTTGTATATAGCACGGGCAGATAACCCTACAGGAGGGACTTGTGGGGCGGGGGGGGGGGGGTGCAAAATTTTGATCCAAAATAAAAGTTTTACTACTTTAATTATACATTGTAAGTTTCTGCCATTAGTCTTTTTTTTTCCAACTTTTCCCCATATAAATCTATAGAGGTCAAAGGTCAACCTACGGCCATCATTTGAACAATTTTGTAGAGCTTGAGACAGCAATGCTACACACCATGATTCAGCCCCAAAGCTTTCTTGGTTCTGGAGATGAAGATTTTTAAGTGTTTTTACCATATATGGAAATGGCGGCCAGCTTGTTCAATGACGCAGAACCATTTGAATAAATTGGCAATACCCTTTCAACACGAGGCCCCATGTGTTAGCTGGTGAAAAATTGCTCAAGTAGTTTCAGAGAAGAAGACATTTAAAATTACACAATTTTATACATGTATATAGTCCAGGGGCAAGGGCAGATAAAACATCAGGGGACAAAATTTTGATTATAACTAAAATGTTTTACTACTTTAATCACACATTGTAAGTTTCAGCCATTAGTCTTAAATACACTTTGAGAAAACGACTTTTCAACATTTTCCCCATACAAATGCATGAGGACACAAAGTTGACCTTGCAGTGAAAAGGTCAAAGGTCAAACTACGATCATCATTTGAACAGATTTGGTAGACCTTGAGTCCTCAATGCTATATACCAACATTCAGCCCCAAAGCTTTCTTGGTCCTGGAGAAGAAGATTTACCCCCAAGATAACCCCCAGGGGACAAAAGTTTGATTATAACTAAAATGTTTTACTACTTTAATCACTCATTGTAAGTTTCAGCAATTAGTCTTTAATACATTTGAAGAAAAAGACTTGTCAACATTTTCCCCATACATTGCATGTGGACGCAAATTTGACCTTGTCATAAAAACGTCAAAGGTCAACCTAGGGTCAACATTTGAAAAAAAAAACAAAAAAAAAAACTTGGTAGACCTTGAGTTCATAATGCTATAAACCAAGATTCAACCCCAAAGCTTTGAAGTTGGCTAGCTGTAAAAGTGCTTTAACCCCCCTCCCCCCCACCCCGGTGGTTTACTCTACTGCCCGTTCTAAGGCGGTGGTCCCGGTGTTAGTCTTACTCTGTGTTGCTTTGTGGTTTATTCTACAAGGCGATTTGTTTTATGTCTTACCTTGTGTCATTTTGTTCTTGTGTTATTCAGTCCTTTTAGCATTGCGATTACCTCGCTTGGGGAAGAGAGAGCTAATCTTAGTGCTTTTCGTACGTTTGTTCGATTTGTGCTTGTTTGGATTTGTCGATTTCCTTTTCGTCTTGGTGTCTGGGAATGGCTGCGGTTTGTTATTGTGGCACTCCCTGGACTTTTCTCTTACCTTTTTTTTCTTGGTTCTGAAGAAGTAGATTTTTAAATGTTTTTACCATATATGGGCATGGCGGCCATCTTGATTAACGGACCATGACCATTTGAACAAATTTTCAATCTCCTTTTAATTAATCCGGGGTTTTCAGAGGAGAAGTCGTTCAAAGGTGTGGACGGACGAACAGACGACGACGGTCGGCAAGTGATCACAATAACTCATCTTGAGCCTTCGGCTCAGGTGAGCTAAAAAGTTATTCTCTTAATGCACTTGTCGTCTGCAGCGAGTTATTGTTATGTTATAAAGTATTCCGCGATGTTTCTATTCTGTTACCAACTATAACGCGTATTTGCATGAAGCCCAGACTACTTACGCTTTAGTAAGTCAATTGATTCTTAACTAGACATTATACATAGATTATTTAACACAAACCACTCTGTTACACGAATGAATACACCAAGGGATATATAAAACGCCCAGCCTATACATCAAACAAATAAACGTATACTCCCTTCCATGCTGATATGAAATCCCTTTCCCCTACTAGTGGTCCTTCAAATAAATTTTCCCTTACTCAATAACAAATAAAGAACATTCAAATTTCAGTAACCATTCTTTATTATAGCGAAATGATATACCTTAATGATTTTACCAGTACTTTTGATATAGGGGACACTTTTGCGGACAGGAAGTTGCCTCTCTGTTATAGTATTTGGAACATTTTAGAAATGGGGGCTACCCTTAAAGAGAAGAATTTGCCCCCAGCAGATTCTTCTCTTTAAGAGTAGCCCCAATGAGAAGGGAGGCAAATATTTCTGTCAGAACTAGTTTCCTTGCAAATGCATTATTCACGAATCCTTAGGCAGCTCACAAATGCTTATACACACAGAGGAACCTACATTATGCCACTTAATGACAAGGACGGCCATGGCCAGTCTGCGGATGTGTGTAAATCCGATCAGGATTAGTAGTATTCTCCATTCATGAACTCCTCTAAATCTAGAAGGCTAGAAAATAATTCACTGATTATAGAGCACGGAGACACCGACTTGTAAATGACTTCGGTGACTGCATAATATTATGACGTTTTATCCGGCTGGATGAACGCCGGTGTAACGAACGATAACGAAGTCTACAGAATAATAACCCGAAGACTTCTCTAACACTTAGTTGTCATTCTTCTTTTATAGAGAACCCACACAGCTAATCATTTTGCAGACGCCTATAAAATACTGAGGTAAATTTTCCGATCTAGCTCTCTTTCTATAGATAAAAATTACCTCTAACCCAATGGCCTACCGAGTCCATTGTGATACAAAAAAAAAAAAAAAAAAAAAAGCCGAGTGGACTCTTTTTCCTTAACTCTTTGAACCGATTTATTTCCAATAGACTATGTCTGGTTATTTTTTTTAATTATTACCATATTTTATAGAAATTCTTGTATTTAATGCAAAGAGTGTAGACGCTGATAAGACACCGCGTCCGATCCGGGTCTACAGTGTTTGCCAAAGAACAGAGGAATTCCTGATAAGACTGCGTGGTTGCTCAGGCTAATCTGGAGTTTCGCTGTTCTAATATGGCATGCGAGCTCTTGTCTCACATTATGAGGCAACTCATTTCTGACCTTCTTTGAATACCAAAACTATTAAATGCTAAATGGACAGGAGAATTGCATTACATCAGGACAGGTGCGTTCTAAATTCTATGCAATCACGATTTGTGTAATACTGATTTGATTTGAAGTTTTACGGCCCAGTCAACATTGTTAAAGTCATGTCGAGCAGTCAGTAAATCTTCTCAAAGGTTTTTCTGGCCGTTTAATGCTCTAGCGGTAAACCAGTTATTTTTGCATATAATTTTGCCAGTAACTGACAACTACCATTCGAGAATCAGTGGAAGGAAAGAACGACAAAGGTCCCTGGTTCAAAGGTCAGAAAAAAATTAGCACAAGTGTCAAGCAAGGTAGTAGACGACGATAAAATGAGCAGAGAATATAAATTTGATGTACAATTTGTATTGAAAATATAGAAGACAACAAAAGAGACCGTGTAGATATTGGAAATGATGTTGGAAATGTTATTTTAAAATGAACAGACTCGGTCAAACTGAGTCTATTTGTTATAAAATGATATTTCCAATATCTGTCAGCCCTCTCCCGCACCATCGCGCACACACAAACACTTCATGCGATATAAGCGAAGCTCTTTTTAACATTGGACAGGGGACGTAGCCGAGTGATTGGATTATTTGACTGTGGTGATGATGCTGTCGGGTTCGAGCATAGCTAAGGCCATCGACATCATCCAGCAGTGAGCCAGAATACTTCGGAGGAAGGTTAACGGCAACAAAAGGAGACGATAGGGTGCTGCCGTTTTCCAAAGACACATCACGAAAACATGCCTATATAATTTTGACCCCCTTAAACCCCACTTTTATATAGTAAAACTGGGGTTTACAGGGGTATACATTATTTTTCTAATTTCTGCTCACAACAGAGATTGTGGGTACTCGTTAGAACCGCCTCGTCGAGGCGGTTCTAACGAGTACCCACAATCTATGTTTTGAGCAGAAATATGCAAAAAAAAAAAAAAAAAAATAGAATTTTTCATCTGAAAACTTTCATTTTTTTGGTGGTAAAATTTTCAGTATATTTAAATAGGCTTGTTCTCGTAACCTGTCGGTCTCTACTATTCACCGCCCCGATTGCAGCAAGACCATTGTTAATTTTGCTGTTACCTATTCGGGCGGAGGACATTAATCCCACACGATCAAATGTAATAAAATTAGCACATTTTTTCTTCAAAATATATTTTAATTAAACATCGAGCTAATAATCTGACATATTAAATACAGAAAACATACTTGACTTCAAAGAGTTTGACCATTATGCTTCAGTGGGATACCACTTCCTTAAGCACTTATGATTTCCTATCAGTGGCTTATAAAATTAGACAATTTCATACTAAATGTTACTATAATTTGATTTTGGTGTATATTCTTAGATGTATTGATTGACTGAATGAATGCAGAAAGCGGCAGGTGCAGATAATCTCCTATGGCCCCGCCTTTGCAGCAAATACAGAGTGAAGATATTTTTCTTTGAAATAAATTAGGTTATTCTGAATTCAAACCGACACCGAGACATTTCTTCCTTTTCGTATGTTTTTTTTTTTTTTTTTTTTTTTTTTTTTTTTTGGTTCATGCAACGCTGTTGTGTGTAGTTTTTGCACAAGGAGCTGGACGTTTTCTTCAAGATGTCTTTTTCGGAATTTCTGTATGGGTATTTCTTTAGCTTTGGGCTCGGAGTCCATTTTCTTCCGTAGTAAGATATGTGTCTGCTTGAGACTTAGTTTTTCTTATCACAATATGTAACTCAAAGATATATTCAGTTGAGTTTGGGTTAAAACTCTGCTTGCCATCTGTACTTTTTCCGGCTGTTTAATTGTATTTTTCTGTCTTTCACTGGACACTACAGAATGTATGAATGGAGATCAAAGGCCCGAATAATACTTTGCGTATTCGCATGAAGATTATTTTGCGCATATTCGAAGACACTTTTTCGCTAGTCGCAGCCAATCTGTGTATATCTCATTAATGAATGCAGATTCTGCTGGAAATAGGCAGCGAGTATAACTCGCTCTTAAAAAATAAGCTGCACAAATTGTTTCTGGAAATTTCATGATAGTATTGGACTACTTTTCCTTGATGATCGATATACGAATCTGAGAAGAATTCTATATATAGCAATATGATGCCACTCGTGCATTTGAAATCGATAAATGGGAAAAAATCACCGATCATTTTAATATTTTTTCTTTTTTTTCCCCATAAAACAGGTTTTGACATTTCATGCAAATCATTTCCAGTGGACACAGTTTGCATGACATGTTCTATCATATTTTTGGAGAAAAATAAGAAAACAAGTCATCAATTTGACGTCTGTTGAATTAGAGTGGTCAATGTTAAGATTATGCATGCTGAACTTCCTCTGTAAACACGACAGCTGAACAATGAACATTATGTAAATGATATTTACTCCCTTTTAACCCATTTTAGACGGAATAAACTCGTCTACACAATATATTATCGAAGAGTCGAATTTCAATTTTAAGTATGTCAGGCTATTCGATTTAGGTATTCCCAGAGAAAAATGGCTTAACTTTTTCCAAACAGTTGGATCCTTGATCAGACGCCGTATTCTGTGGCGTGATCTGGGTAAGCACTGTTTTCTAACGACCCTTTTGGGGTCACTGGGTAAGGAGGGGGTGGGCATCACAGGGAAACACGTATTATCAGAAAACACTGTGATGAAACACAGTAAAGGGCCCACTAGAGAGCTGAAGCCAGAACACAAGAAAACCACAAACAGGACCATGATGAGCCCGACCAGACATTAATAGTCAGGTACCGATCATCTGAAAGAGACTGAGGAGGGAGCCGCCATTTGATCTGGGGACCGACCCACCGTCATGCAATTAAAGAGGGAAGCAACGTTATCAACCAAAATTGGGTTAAAATCTTTCATGCAGTCTGCCGCTAGTAAACATAGAATAGCCTAGGTGGGACAAGGATGACGGATCAAACATCGCTGACCAATGGACAGAAATACCCATGCTTATGTAAACAAGTACACCTTCCATATATAAACATTATGTTGCCTCCCTTCTGAAAAATAATCGTCTCTAAAAGGTAAGAATGTGCTTCCCGTGGGGGAGAAGTCCTCTTTTTCGAAGGAATTGGGTGTGCAGAAAGGCAAACACATTACGAAAACACGCCTATTCAAATATATTGAAAATTTTACCACCAAAAAAAAAAAAAAGGAATTCAGATAAAAATTCTGACATTTTTCATATTTCTGCTCAAAACATAGATTGTGAGTACTCGTTAGAACCGCCTCGGTGAGGCGGTTCTAACTAGTACCCACAATCTATGTTTTTGAGCAGAAATAAGAAAAATAATGTATACCCCTGTGAACCCCAGTTTTACTATATAAAATTGGGGTTTAAGGGGGTCAATATTATATAGGCGTGTTTTCGTGATGAAGCCGTCCAAAAGCCGTCAGCCTCATCACGAAAACATACCTATATAATTTTGACCCCCTTAAACCCCATTTTTATATAATCGATAAACCGTTTACAGGGATATACATTATTTTTCTTATTTCTGCTCAAAAACATAGATTGTGGGTATTCGTTAGAACCGCCTCGTCGAGGCAGTTCTAACGAGTATCCACAATCAATGTTTTGAGCAGAAATATGAAAAATATCAGATTTTTTTACCTAAAATTTTCATTTTTAGTGGTGAAGCTTTCAATAGATTTAAATAGGTGTGGTTTCGTAATGTTTTCAAAAATGACGAAACACCTGTCCCTCTTGATTACCATAAATCAGTCATCCTTCTACTGGTATTATATTCACAGTTCTAATCAGCGTTGAACTTTTCACCAGCGTAAGTAATAATGATAATAACAATAGCAAATACTAGACATTGAATAGAATAATTAGTCCGAAAGCTATTACGCCCTAATGAAATAGCCAAGAAATAGAAGTAAACAGTGTAAGTCTGATTAGCCTTGTCTAGTTTATTTTGATCAGTCTACAAAATGTAAGCTAACTAGTAATACGTATTTCGTCTGCTTGGGATACATTTGTATTGTGGTTTCATAAGAGACGTTATTGTATACCCAGTGGAAACCGAAACGTGACGGTGGGTTTGGCCATAGAATCACTGACTACTCAACTCAATCTTAAACAGAAAGGAAAGCAATGATCAGGAATCGATGCAATTACCTAACACCTTCCGTCCAAGACACCAAAGGAAAAGAAGGACGTATTTAAAGCAACGGAACAATCAAAACACTACAAGCACAAAGCCAAAAGGATAGTTTCTTTCCCCCCCACCACCCCCCCCCCCCCACAAAAAAAAAAAAAAAAAAAAAAAAAAAAAAAAAAAAACAGCCAAACGGTTATCCAAAATAAACAAGAGGGCCATGATGGCCCTGTAACGCTCACCTGAGTACCAGAGCACTTAGAGAACCTGAGCCATAAATGATCAAGGCAAACATTCTGACCAAGATTCATGATGATTATATTAACAAGTAAGACAATGTAGCATGCCTAATGGACCATGAAATATAGATCAAGGTCAAATATGAATGACTGCAATCAAGAGCTAAGATGTATGCATCTGCTAAATATCACTGGCTGTAGGACCAGTAATTACTGAGAAACTGACCAAAATGCAAAAACATAACAAAGTCAATGCACCGAGGAATATAGGTCAAGGTCAAATATAGATGACTGCATTCAAGACGCTATGCTAAGATGTCTGCAAGCGCCAAGTATCACTGCAGTAGTCCAACAGTTACTAAGAAACTGACCTAAATGGAAAAAAAACTTAAGAATGTCACTGGACCGTGAAATATAGGTCATAAGTGACCCAGGTCTAAACTTGACCTAGAAATCATCAAGACAAACATTTTGACCAAGATTCATGATGATCGCACCTGCTTAGGGCCCTTTGGTTTCAGAGAAGTTTTTCTTTAAGTTTTCGCTATACAGCTCTATATTTATAAATGACTCCTAGGGCATGGTCAATTTGGAGTTTAGGGATATGGTTGGTAGGATTTATGTAGGAGAACACTAAACATTGCTTCATACTAAAAATAATATATAAGCTGTGGGTCTCACGGTTTCAGAAGAAGACTTTTTAAGTTCTTCCCCGATATAAAAAAAAAAAAAAAAAAAAGGTAAGAGAAAAGTCCAGGGAGTGCCACAATCACAAACCGCAGCCCTTCCCAGACCCCAAGAGGAAGAGGAAACCGACAAATCTAAACAAGCACATATCGAACAAACGTACGAAAAGCACTAAGATTAGCTCTCTCTTCCCCAAGCGAGGTAATCGCAATACTAAAAGGACTGAAAAACACAAGAACGAAATGACACACGGAAAGACATACAACAAATCGCCTCGTAGAATAAACCACAAAGCAACAAAGAGTAAGACTAACACCGGGACTACCGCCTTAGAACGGTCAGTAGAGTAAACCACCGGGAGGTTTATATAGGAGCTAACGACCCCACGGGGCGTGACCAATTTGGATCCCAGGGGATTGGTTGGCAAGATTTATGTAGGAGACCACTAAACATTGCTATATACTAAATATGTTAGCTCTGGGCCTCATGGCTTCAGAGAAGAAGATTTTTGAGTGTTCTTTGGCTATATAGTTCTATATAAACAAATAACCTCCTGGGGCCTGGCGAGTTTGGGCCCTAGAAGCTTGATTGGCGGAATTTATGTAGGGGGCCACTAAACATTGCTACATACTAAATATATAAGCTGTGGACCTAATGGTTTCAGAAAAGAACTAACCTAATGGAAAAAAAAGCTAAAGGAAGTCACTGGACCATGAAATATAGGTCATAGAGACCCAGGTCCAAACTTGACCTAGAAATCATCAAGACAAACATTTTGAGCAAGATTCATGATGATCGCACCTGCTTAGGGCCCTTTGGTATCATAGAAGTTTTTCTTTAAGTTTTCACTATATAGCTGTATATAAATAAATGACTCCCAGGGCATGGCATGTTTCTATATAAACAAATAACTCCCTGGGGCATGGCCAGTTTGGGCCCTAGAAGCTTGATTGGCAGGATTTATGTAGGGGGCCACTAAACATTGCTACATACTAAATATATAAGCTGTGGGCCTAATGGTTTCAGAGAAGAAGATTGTTTAATTTTTTCCCCATTATAAATCTATGGAGGCTAATGACCCCCGGGGCATGACCAGTGTGGACCCCATGGGCTTGATTGACAGGGTTTATGTAGGGGACCACTAAACATTGCTATATACTAAATATATAAGCTGGGGGCCTTATGATTTCAGAGAAGAATTTTTTTTCCATTATAAGTCCATGGGAGCTAATGACTCCGGGGCATGGCCAATTTGGACCCAGAGGCATGGTTGGCATGATTTATGTAGGAGACCACCAAACATTGCTACATACTAAATCTGTTAGCTCTGGGCCTCGTGGCTTTAGAGAAGAAGATTTTTAAGGTTCTTTAGCTATACAGTTCTATATAAACATATGACCCCCTGGGGTGTGGCCAGTTTGGACCCCAGGGGCTTGATTGATAGGATTTAGGTAGGGAACCACTGCATATTGCTACATACTAAATGTATAAGCTGTGGGATTTGTAAGATTTGTTTTTATTTTTTTTCCCATCACAAGTCTATGAGAGTTAATGACCCCCGGGGTGTGGCCAGTTTGGACCCTAGGGGCTTGATTGGTAGGATTCATTTAAGGGACCACTAAACATTGCTACATGCTAAATATATAAGCTGTGGGTCTCATGGTTTCAGAGAAGATTTTTTTTTTAAGTTTTACCACTTATAAGTATGAGAGCTAATGACTTCCGAAACGTGGCCAGTTTGAACCCCAGGGGCTTGATTGGCAGGATTTATGTAGAAGACCAAGAAACATTGCTTACATATTTAATCTATTAGCTTTCGGCCTCATGGCTTCAGAGAAGATTTTTGAAGGTACTTTCGCTATATAGGTCTATTTAAACATATGACCCCCTGGGGTGTGGCCAGTATGGAGCCCAGGGGCTTTACATTTATGTAGAGAACCATTAAACATTGCTACATACTAAATATATAAGCTGTGGGCCTCATGGTTTCAGAGAAGAAGATTTTTTTAATATTTCCCATTGTTAGTCTGTCGGAGCTAATGACTCCCGGGGCGTAGCCAGTTTGGACCCCGGGGGCTTGATTAGCAGTGTTTGTGTAGGGGACCACTAAACATTGCTACATGCAAAATATATAAGCTGTGGGCCTCATGGGTTCAGAGAAGAAGATTTTTTTAAAGTTTTTTCCCCATTTTAAGTCTGTTGGAGCTATATATGGGCATGGCGGCCATCTTGATTTACGGACCGTGATCATTTTTACAAATTTTTATTCCCTCTTCAACACAAGGCTCCACAGGAAGTTTGAAGTAATTTGGCCTAGGGGTTTTTAGAGGAGAAGTCGTTCAAAGGTGTGAACGGACAGACGTACGGACGAAGGACGAGGAGTTATCACAAGATTCACCAGAACATACATGCAAAGACATACAATGACAGAAATAGTAAACCACAGCAGAAGCACCGCCTTGGACCAGCCAGAAAAACCTTACTTGGAGGGGTGGGGGTTAAAATCGATTTTACGTGACCACAAACCTCGCCCTTAGTTCTGCTGTGGTATACACAAGAAATTTGTTCAGTCCACGTGAAGGGGTTCTAACTCATCAGTGCAACATCTCCGAAAACATAAAAGTCAAACGAATACATAGATGAAACAACGATGAGGACTCGACAGCAAGAAATAACTGAAATGCTCAAGCAAAAGAAAACCAACAGCTGGACTCCGGTGGGCCCGACCAGAGCCAAAGCATCATGCACCAACCGACTTACCTAAAAGTCTTTAGAGTCTGAGACCCGACCCGCCGGCGTGCAACCAAGAAGGGAAGCAAAGTTATTAACCGTAAGTGGGTTGACTACCATACATGCAGTCTGTCGTATAACGTATGTTGTACACAATCTTTAATATATCGAAAATAATTTTACGGAATTGAGTGCTAAAATCATTGCCAGCATAAATATTCCTGGTCACCATAAAATTCAGGTCCGATAGGCCTTGTGGAGAAGATTTAAGTCCAACATGGAATTTTGAAACTAAATCGAAATAAAATCAGTAACATGACTAGGCACTCTGGCGAACCGAATATAAAACCTATACTAAAATGCTCATGTTCGACTTATGATCGTGTCTTGAACAACACAGCTGTAGTGCCATTGAAAGGAGACTGTACAAGTTGTTTTATTATAAAGTCGCTCTGTGACAGATAGCAGGTGTGCATTTACATTATACGTATTTATAACATTCCACATGGTTTCATGCCACACCATGTCAACGGCGTTCTTGAAGTATATGAAGACATGAGAGAAACCTTGCTGATGTTGAAGGTGTCTATCGCCTAAAAGTCTGAGACTTAATATTTGCTTCGTAGAACGCCGATTCCTGCTCGGGAAATTGCATGTTCTTCAGTAATTTTCTATATGTACAATTGCTTGAGACTTTATTGGCATCTGGGATGACTATAATGCCTTCTTACACGTTTTAAAGCCTTCTACAAATAAACAAAAAATTAAAAGGATCGCATACTTTGATACTCCGCCACTGGAAAGCTGTCTGAAACAAATTTCAGAAACCGAAAGAAACCGACTGTTCAATATTCATCAAGGGAGGGAGGGGGCGGGGGGGGGGGCGGAGGGAGGAAGGGGCTGGTTTGGCTGCATAACTTATGTCAGAAGCGACAGATATATGCCAATATGGTAGATTCTGGATTACAGTATCAATAAGCCAACTTATGAATTTTGTTTGAAATGCATGAAAGCAACTCAAGTCATGGCATGAGAACCAATTGTAAATATTTACCGAGGACCAAAACTAAATAATAATAAATAGCGTTTAAATAGTGGAAAAATATGTAAAGATACCCAGCAATGTCATAATCAAGAAGCACAGCCTCCTTGAAGCACCAAAAGGAGAGATGAGGAGATAAGTAATGAAAGAACAAGGGCAACCTATGAACAAAGAAGAACTTTAATAGAGGAGTAGTCCCTTAGACGTGAAACATCACACTGAAACACATAAAATAATGAAGCTGTGCGCTGAAACAAAGCAAATGACTCAATACTCAATATCAATCTGAAACCGGAACGAAAAAAAAAAAAAAAAAAAAAAAAATACAGGCCCAAATGGGCCAGAATCGCTCACCTGGATTAGGCTGATCATCATACATGATATGTTACATTGTGCCATGGTGGCTCTCTCGGTTATCAGATCAGACAGCCTTCAGCAACTTAGAATCTGATGTTGTTTGAAAAGTTTCAAGATTGCCACCATGGTTACAATCATGGGATATTGGAACTGAGAGATTTGGCAATTTTTGAATCTCCAAGTTACCCCGTTGCCTCCCTTCAAGTTTCAGCGCAATCTGACTTACTGAATTTCAAGATGGCTGCTATCTTGGACATTAGAACAGAACAATTTTAGCAATTGTGAATTTCCATAACAACCGAATGCCTCCGATCAAGTTTAAGCTCAATCAGACTTACCGTTCAAGAGCAGATGTGATTTGAATATTTTCAAGATAGCTGCCATGGTGGCCATCTTGGATACCAGAACGGAACCATTTAAGTAATTCTAAATCTCAATACTGCCCGGATGCCTTCCACCAAGTTTACGCTCCATCCGACTCACTGTTTGGGAGCAGTTAACTTTCAAGATGACTTTCAAGATGGCCGCCATGAATGCCATCATGAAAACGATTCTGATGGAGATGTCTAAAATGTGAAAAATTACTGACAGACATACGGATGAGGGACGGACCATGGTCAACAGACCACAGCATAAGCTCCAGGTGAACTAACAATAGAAGATCTTCAAAATGGCTGCTTCGGCGGATATCGTATTTTTTTTTAGCTATTCTGAATCTCCATGTCACTCAAATGCCTCCCACCAAGTTTTGGCTCAATCTGATTTACTATCAGGGAGCAGATGAGGTTTGAAGATTTTCAATATGGCCACCTTAGGGGCCACCACAGATATCGGACCAGAAATTCTGAATCTCTATGCCGCTCTGATGCCGCCAATCAGGTTTGGGCTTAATCCGCATTACGGTTTGGGAGATGTCATTTGAAGAATTTCAAGATGGCCGTCTTCTTAGATATCGGAATGGAACGAATTTAGCAGTTCCGAATCTCCATGTCTCTCCAATGCCTCCTACCAAGTTTCAGCACAAGCCGACATACCGTTCGGGAGCAGATGTCGTTTCAAGATTTTCAAGCTGGCCACCGTACCGGCCATCTTGAATGTCAGAACGGAATGATTTAAGCCATTCTAAATCTCTATATTTTTCTGATGCCTCGCATCAAGTTTCAGCTCAATCCGATTTTCGGTTTGGGAGATGTCGTTTGAAGATTTTCAAGATGGCCGACACGGCGACTACCTTGGATATCCGAATGAAATGATTTTAACAATTCTAACTCTTCATGTGGCCTCAATGCCATCCACCAAGTTTGGGCTCAATCTGGCTTAGGGTTTCGGAGCAGATGTGGTTTCAATATTTTCAAGATGACCGCCTCAGGCGGGCCCCAGGCGGCCATCTTGGATAGTCAAACGTAACAATTTTAGCGATTGATGGGAGGCATTGCAGTGAGCCGAAACGATGGAATTTCTCTGTCGCTCCGATGCTTCCCATCAAGTTTCGGCTCAATCCAACTTACGATCTGGGAGATGTTGTTTGAAGAATTTCAAGCGGCCATCTTGGATATGGGAACGGAATGATTTTAGCAATTCTAAATCTCAATGTTGCTCCGATACCTTCCATCAAGTTTCAGCTAAATCTAACTTAATGTTTGGGAAGAGATGTCGTTTGAAGCATTTCAAGATGGCCACCATGGCGGCCACCTTGGATACGGGAACAGAACGTTTTTAGCAATTCTGAATCTCTATGTTGCTCCGATGCCTCCCATCAAGTTTCGGCTCAATCTAATTTATGGTTTGGGAGGGGATGTCGTTTGAAGAATTTCAAGATGGCCGCTGTGTCGGCCATCTTGGATATCGGAATGGAACGATTTTAACAATTCTGAATCTCTATGTCACTGCAATGCCTCCCATCAAGTTTCGGCTCACTGCAATGCCTCCCATCAAGTTTCGGCTCAATCGTTTGAAGAAATTCAAGATGGCCGCCATGGCGGCCATCTTGGATATCGGAACGGAGCGGTTTTAGCAATTCTGAATCTCTATGTTGCTCCGATGCCTACCATCAAGTTTCGGCTCCATCTGACTTATGGTTTGGTAGGAGATGTCGTTTGAAGAATTTCAAGATGGCCACCGTGGCGGCCACCTTGGATATCGGAATGGAACAAATTTAGCAATTCTGAATCTCTATGTCACTGTGATGCCTCTGATCAGCTGAATCCGACACAGTTTGGGAGGAGCTGTCGTTTGAAGATGGCGGCCATCTTGATTTCGGAACGAAACGATTTTAGTAATTCTGAATCTCTATGTCGCTCCGATACCTCCCATCAGGTTTCGGCTTACTCTGACTAATGGTTTGGGAGAAGATGTCGGTTGAAGAATTTCAAGATGGCACTATGGCGGCCATCTTGGATATCGTAACAGAACGATTTTAGCAATTCTGAACCTCTATGTCACTGTGATGCCTCCCATCAAGTTTTGGCTCAATTCGACTTACGGTTTGGGAGGAGATGTCGTTTGAAGAATTGCAAGATGGCCGTCATGGCGGCCACCTTGGATATCAGAACGAAATAATTTTAGCAATTCTGAATCTCCATGTTGCCTCAATGCCCTCCACTAATTTTCAGCTCAATCCAACTTATGGTTCTGGAGGAGATGTCGAAAATGTGAAAAGGTAAAAACGGGCGGACGGACAGACATCAGGCCATTAAGAAAAAAAAAAAAAAAAAAAATTCCCCCCCCCCACCCCAACCAAAAAAAAGACAAAAACAAAAACAAAAAAAAAAAAACATAATCAGGACCACGATCGGCACGACCACAGACATTGACAATCAAGCGATCGCCAATTGAGGAGGGAGTCGACGACTCCGTCGTGCAATTAAAGCAGGAAGCAAAATTATCAGCTGTAATTGGATTAACAACTAAGCATGCAGTTTGCCGCAGTGTTTTCAAACCAACGTTACATTTGGATATAAATTTAGAATGAAGGGCAGGGCGGGGGGAGGTGGGGGGGGGGGTGGAGACTGAGGCTAAACTTTATTTTTTGTATAAATCGAACAAAGGCTTAAGTTATGGCACGGAAACAATTTTATTAGGGGTCATATCTCCATCAGTAATACTGAAACTTGCCCATTGTATGTAATTACCCCATTAAAATTCTTTGAAAGGAACTAAATAAGCTATTGCTTTCGTTCCGATTCTTTTGTGTATTATACTGACTCTGTTTGTTCGCACTGATGTACAAATATTATCAGAAATAAATATGTTTAAACCAAAGTTCTTGTCAATGCCAATCCATACGTAAAGTTTCAATGGAACCAAAGGATCAGCACACAATTAATCGTAAAGAAACGAAACGGAACAGTCAGTAGGTCAATACTTCTTAATTGTGTTTCGCACTACAAAACCATTTATGTAAAGTCTGCAAGAAAATTATTGAGGTCGTTTTCTTGTATCAGAGGGAGATATAAATATGGATGTAACACTGTCTAGACGAACTGTGCAGACAACAAATCAGTGACATTTCCGTTTCCTTTTCACAGAAAAGTGTGCCTCAATATTCTGCATTTGAACACTGCCCTTTGACTCATTAGTTCCTACCGTCCGAAAAAAATTGACATTTTCAGACTGTAGAGCCTGATCAGACGTCACAGAACGAGAACAACTGTTTGCTTTAAAAACAGAAAATCTCTACACAACGATCACAAAATAGCAGATACCCGTTCTGTTGGAACAGGAACCGGTCCAAACAGGGAGGTAATGGTCCATTTAGCATTATGGGTTAAAGAATATTTTGCAACGGAAGTAATAAAACTATCGTCTGCTGCAGTCTGCAATTATTTCCTAGAACTCATCATTAGTGGACTGTCTCTGCACGTCGAACGGGTGCGTGGCAAGAAGGCTCTTGGGCTATCCGTCGAATCAATCGTTCAGTGCGCATGCCCAGTCCCTTAGCGAGGCCACGTCTAGTTCTTTGGCTACTTGTTTTCCCTTTGGCTTTCCGCTTATGAGCGAAAAGCATAGGTTCTAGCGAGACTGCGCGAATGCGCAGGCTCGCCTGAACCGTTGCTCGTCGCATATTATAATGGCTCTTTTCCGTGACACAGCAAATCTACTTAAAAGAGGTGTTAAATAAACACTGTACTAAGTGTTTTGGTTACAAAACGATTATATATGCTGATGACCCTATCAGAATAGACATCTGCTGCGTGTGCTCTGTGGTCTACACTTCTGCATTGCTTCGGTTTGGGGACGGATTAATGAATTAAAGCTAAATGCTTTTCTTTATTTAACAATAATATTAGAATAATAGAACTAGTCCTGTACTTGTATATTTGCCATTTGATTTAGGAATGGTGTTGATAATGAAATTCCTGGGTAACAAAACGGCAGAGAAGATGTTTGGGAAGAGCAACAGTCACAGACCATAGCCTGGCAGTGACACCAAAAGGAAGAATAAACAAACCTGACTAACAAACGTACTCCAACCTATATGGTCTAAGACCTCTTTTCCCTTGACGATGTCTAATTAACCCATACAGACTGAATAAACTCTCCAACACTGTATACTGGAAGAGTCCATTTTCGATTTTCTGTATATCAGGCTATATGGTGTAGATATTCCTAAAGAAAAATGGTTGAACTATTTGCAAACAGTAGAGACCCTGATCAGACGCCGCGTTCTGCGGCGTCTGATCTGGCTCGGCACTGTTTGCCAGTTAGCCGTTTGAGTGTCTCCAGTCTTCAATGGAAAACAGAACGCTATTTTTGTGTTCTTAATTTCTTCATACAACATATGATTGCGCACTAGACAACAAGGGTTCTTATGTCATATGCGAAAAACAAATACTTAAGTGAGCTTGCGTATCCTCGCAGTCTGGTACATATTTATTAGGACCTCGTATGGCATAAGGGTCATTTCTTGCGATGATCAAAATTCAAATGCAAATAAAATGAGACAAAATAATAAAATAGATAGACGAATTCCGCCAAAGGCTATATCGCGCATGCGAGGGAGCAAAATCTTAAATAGGTTCAGTTTAAATTTACGAAGTAGGTGGGCCGTGAAATACAGGTCGGTCTAGGTCAAATATGGATACTGTTGTCATCCCTAAGTACAAGCCAATACCAAGTATCATTACAGTAGCCTTTGTAGTTCTTGAGAAATGAACTTGAACATTAAGGTCGATGCTAGGGTTGACTCAAATGTACGAAGTCAGTGAACCGTCAAATAAAGATCGAGGTCAAATATGGATACCATTACGAAAACAGGCCTATATAATTTTGACCCCCTTAAACCCCAATTTTATATAGTAAAACTGGGGTATACATTATTTTCCTTATTTCTGCTCAAAAACATAGATTGTGGGTACTCGTTAGAACCGCCTCGACAATGTCAATGTAAAATCCGACTCAATCAATAAATATGATGTTTCTGACACATCAAATACTCTTCAAAATATAAGGCAAAATCACTGAAGCAATAACTATAGGTCACTGTGACCTACACTAATTCTGGTATCAAACTTCGGGTCATCGTGACTCATAATCTGTAAGTATGATGTTTACGGATAAAGTTTTCTTCAAGATATATGGCAAAGTTACTGGACTGCCAAATGTAGATCACTGTGACCTACATTGATTTTGAGGTCAAACTTCAGGTCATACCGACTCATAATCCAGAAGCATGATCTTTGTACATCAAATACTCTCTGAGATATGACAAAATTACTTGTCCGTGAAATATACGTCACAGTTACCTACATTTATTTTTAGGTCAAATTTAAGGTCATACTGACTCATAGCATATGAGTTTAATGTTTATACATCAAATATTCAAGATATGAGGCGGTTCTAACGAGTACCCACAATCTATGTTTTGAGCAGAAATAAGAAAAATATCAGAGTTTTGTATCAGAAAATTTTCAGTTTTTGGAGGTGAAACTTTCTATATATTTGAATAGGCGTGTTTTCGCAATGCTATCAATCCCTGTGGTCATGAGATCAAATGGTGTTCTTGCTTGATCCTCTTGAACATTAGTCAAGAGAAACCATCACGAAAACATACCTATATAATTTTGACCCCCTTAAACCCCACTTTTATATAGTAAAACTGGGGTTTACAGGGGTATAAATTATTTTTCTTATTTCTGCTCAAAAACATAGATTGTGGGTACTCGTTAGACATGTGCACAATCTATGTTTTGAGCAGAAATAAGAAAAATGTCAGAGTTTTTTTATCAGAAAATTTTCAGTTTTTGGAGGTGAAACTTTCTATATACTTGAATAGGCGTGTTTTCGCAAAGCTATCAATCCCTGTGGTCATGAGATCAGATGGTGTTCTTGCTTGATCCTCTTGAACATTAGTCAAGAGAATCCATCACGAAAACATACCTATATAATTTTGACCCCCTTAAACCCCACTTTTATACAGTAAAACTGGGGATTACAGGGGTATACATTATTTTTGTTATTTCTGCTTGAAACATAGATTGTGGGTACTCATTAGAACCGCCTCTCCGAGGCGGTTATAACGAGTACCCACAATCAATGTTTTGAGCAGAAATATGAAAAAAAAAAAATCAGAGTATTTTTATCTGAAAATTTTCAGTTTTTGGAGGTGAGATTTTCTCTATATTTGAATAGGTGTGTTTTCGTAATGAATCATTTTCTTTCCAGCACCGTTTCAGTGATTACCATTTCAGCAATGGCAGATATTTTTAGTCATACTTGCAGGTTATTTCTGTCATACTACAAGGCATATTTCCTCAAAGTGGCTCAAATATGAATTGTGTCGCATATCTGAAGGACACAAATTGAATGCCTGAGCACCTCGACTGATCAGAACAGTCAATATTTACATGTCTGTGTTGCAGAAGGCAGCTTTCTCAATATGACACTAGAATTCATTTTATCACACAAAGGAAGAAAAACGCAGGATGAATTCCAAGAATATCATCAAGACTTATGGCACTTTGACAATAACCTTGGAAATATGCGCATTAGCGCAACTCTTAGAAACAAGCTGGCGACAAAGCAGTATGTTCTACGCAACGCAACAAAAAGTTATTAATGCCTGATAGGGCAAAAACCCTGATCAGACCTGCGCAGTCTGATCAAGGTCTACGATACCTGTTTGCTGAATTTGAATACAGACTATATCGACAAAACTTTTGGGTCAGCCCGCGGGTGCACATGCTGATCTGGGAGTTCTATTCCAATTCGATCTAAGAGTACTTTTTGTTTAGCACAATAAGCATTATTTAATCCAAAAGAAAACTGATTCAAGGTCTTTATGTGACAAACACAAGCGCTTTCAATTTATTTCTATAAACTGTGTTTTATTCACTTATGCGTAGATATAAAACAAATAGATTCTTAAATACAGTTAGATACAGAAAATTGAACGCAAAACAAAAAAAAAACTTGTTTAAATCTGCAAACTAATATTATTGCACATCAGATACAGGGAGTACAAAATATAATCCATTACGTGTTCCATCTCATATTCAGTTTAAGCTTTAATAGTCTATAATGATCGAAATTGTGATAGTTTTTCTAATTTTTCATAGAAAACATGATGACATTTCATTGTCTCTTGAATGAAATATAATCTTATTTTCTGTGAAAATAAGACGGATATCGTTTAAATGCTGTCTGCATTTAATTATACTCAGTAGATTTAAATTTAAGCTCTCTGATGTGCTTGTACGAAGTTAGTCTATGTTTTAGTTGGCGATTTAATGAACAAAATATTCCCTTAAAACAGTTTCTGAGATTTTAAACTCAATCACAATATTAAGGCTTCATTTATTTTGAATTCAGCCCCACCCAATTTCATTATTTTATGTAGTGAAAATGGGGGAAACAGAGGGGTCAGAAATTATGATGGTCCACATGATGATTCGTCTTAAGCTGCAAGACTTGTAAATTGCATTACGAAAACACGCCTATTCAAATATATTGAAAATTTTACAACCAAAAACGGAAAATTTTGAGATGAAAAAATTCTGGTATTTTTCATATTTCTGTTGAAAACATAGATTGTGGGTACTCGTTAGAACCGCCTCGCCGAGGCGGTTCTAACGAGTACCCACAATCTATGTTTTGAGCAGAAATAAGAAAAATAATGTATACCCCTGTAAACCCCAGTTTTACTATATAAAAGTGGGGTTTAAGGGGGTCTAAATTACATAGGCGTGTTTTCGTGATGTAATTCAGTGAATTTGCACTCATCTTCTGCCTGCTGTGAATGCCAAATTCACGATGAACAATTCTAACTTGCATGATGAATGAGTCCACTGAAGCTACCTGGATACTTATGGGTAAAATAGGATTAATAACTGTGCTTCCTATTCAGTGTTAAAGTACTGCTCGACAGTTAACCTTTACGGGCTTTGAGCAGTGCAAGTTCATAAGGTGGTAAATCAAAGGAATACCCATGGTTTTGCAGATACATGTATGCACCATTTCTATCTGATGTTGTGTTTCAAACATTTGTATGATCGCCCACTGAAAAGTGGAGAAATTTAACTCAACGCTAGCAATTTATACAGTATCTGTTGAAGGCAGTCCGCTAACACACCTGTCAGAAAGACACTTTACAATCCATCACAAAAACATGCCTATATAATTTTGACCCCGTTAAACCCCACTTTTATATAGTAAAACTTGGGTTTACACGGGTTTACATTATTTTTCTTACTTCTGCTCAAAAACATAGATTGTGGGAACTAGTTAGAACCGCCTCGTCGAGGCGGTTCTAACGAGTACTCATTACCTTTGTTTCGAGCAGAAATATGAAAAATTTCAGATTTTTTGTCTGACTGTTTTTCATTTTTTGTTTGTAAAATTTTCAATATATTTGAATAGGCATGTTTTCGTAATGTATGACATTTCCACTCAAAAAGAAGAAGAAACTGAGGAAAATGGCGTCATAAGAAAATTACAAAATGCAGATAGAACTACCAAATAGATTCTACTTAGATTTTGAAAGTGCCAAATTAAACGTAAAACGCTCACAATATTGTTTACCCACGTATACCCAACGTTTTACGATATGTTGTAGACGAGTCACATACTCATTACTTATTATATGTCTTCTTAACGTAATGGTCTATTAACCGTTAGCCTGCTGACTATAAATAGCAGCAGTTTTGTTTGTTTCTTAGTTTTCATAGAAAGTAATCAAAGCACTGAGAGTACTGAGTTGCGTTTGCCTAAAACTCTATAGGCCGCTAGAATAAGCCCGTTTTAGCTGTAAAGGACCGTTCTGGTGTATCGTATAACCGCAGCTGTAGATTTGGCATTTTACTGGAATATACATATTTTGGTGAATACGAAGCAACAAGAATCAGCGAAGCCGAGCAGAAACGTGCACAGCGGTAAGCCAGAGCTAAGGCATCACCAACAGAGCTTTCTTCCTCAGACCTCTCTTGTTCTATCTGCAACAGGCAGTTTAGAGCAAAGATTAATCTCATCAGCCATCTTAGAACACTAAAAATAATAACACATCACTCAGTTGATTAGAATTGGTCACTGTCAATAATGATAGACGAACGATAACATATTTCGCCCGCCGATATTGTACGCAATATGATTAAAATCTTATTTCTACACAAGTTTGAAGTTTTCTTTGGTCAAGTTGTTTATTTATTTGCTATTTATAGGCATCAGAGTGTATACGGCTAAAATGTTTGAATACAGATTTTAGCGCTATCAGCGTTAGCAAGGAACTATCTATTAGGTAGTACAATACGAAAACACGCCTATTCAAATATATAGACAATTTCACCATCAAAAACTGAAAATTTTCAGATAAAAAAAAATCTGAATTTTTTTTTCAAATTTCTGCTCAAAATATAGATTGTGGTTCTAACGAGTACCCACAATCTACGTTTTGAGTAGAAATTAGAAAACTAATGTATACCCCTGTAAACCCCAGTTTTACTACATAAAAGTAGGGTTTGAGGGGGTCAAAATTATATAGGCACGTTTTCGTAAAAAACATTGTGACTGCACAAGACAGCATTTCGTCAAAAATAGAACAAGCAAACGAAAAGAAACGAAAAGAAAACAAACGTAAAGAACAATGGCAACACGTTTGGTGTCCGTTTATTTAGTCTACAGAGTGCTAAATGTTAAAATGTATATTGGACGGGTCACGATATGAGCTAAATTCCTGTCATCTGGTAAACATAATGAATTTGTGATCGTAGAATCCCTCCAGAAATGCAAAAGAATATTCACGAACAAAGATGAAGCCCAAAGCATATGTCGACTGATAATGAATTAGAAGCATTACCTAGCGAAAAATTTTAAAATACCATGGAGAGTATATATCCCATTACGAAAACACGCCTATTCAAATATATTGAAAATTTTACCACCATAAAGATTGAAAATTTTCAGATAAAAAATCCTGATATTTTTCATATTTCTACTCAAAATATAGATTGTGGGTACTCGTTAGAACCGCCTCGCCGAGGCGGTTCTAACGAGTACCCACAATCTATGTTTTGAACAGAAATAAGAAAAATAATGTATACCCCTGTAAATCCCAGTTTTACTATATTAAAGTGGGGCTTAAGGGGGTCAAAATTATATAGGCGCGTTTTCGTGATGCGATAAAGAGACTTTGAAAATACATAGTTCTAGAATTGTTAGATAACATTGCGCAATCAGTTTTACTATCTGTGACAAGATTTTGAAGTTTCTAATTTCCGTGACAGTATTTTCTTTGCAGCCGGAGAGATATCGTATAAAACATCACTTATCGGCTTTGAACTAGAAAACGGCCTGAAGATATACCAGTCAAAACAGATGTGTATCACTTCTGTAAATATTGATGATTTTGTAACGAATATATGTTGCCAATATATATAACACAGGAGTTTATTACTAGTAGGGGGCGGGGGTCAGTATTTTGAAGCTGTTCAGTTTCTTTCTTACATTTAAAAGTTGATATGCATTTCTTATTGATAAACAATTGTTACAATGTTTTATTAATTTGATTTTATTTAATTCTTTAAATTTAACCCGCAAATGGAACTTTTATTTCATTTACCACAACACAAAACAGGCAAGATATTTTCAAAAGTACGTATAGGATGCGCGCTTGCCGTATTTACAGTAAATATTACGGCAGGCCTCAGCAAACAGTGCAGGTCAGTATCAAACTGTTTCTGTTGTTTCGACATTATTTGAAATACAGACAGTTGTTTGGTTTGCGTAGCGGCTTCCGCAATCGATGTGGCATTACAGAACAGCAATAAGATTTTATTAAAAAAAAATAAATAAAAAAAAAGAAAAAAATGAAACAAGCTTCAAGGCTAGAGCAAGAGAAAACCGCTGGTTGATCCACGGCGTAGTATCAGGTAATTATTAACTTAGGTAAAATTTAGGACGGGACGATCAATGAGTCTGCGAAAATATAATGAAGTTCAGGAAATGCCTAGTCGAAGAAGAAAATCAAATGAATAGGAACATCCATACTCAGAAAATTTAACCAAACAAATCATGAAAACATACTTCAAATGTAAGAGACAGTTAGGGAAATGGGTCAACATACACAATGGGTTACAATATTTATGGAAATACGGTTTTGTCCGTACACAATGTGCGCCACAATCTAAAACATCACGAAAACATGCCTATATATTGTTGACCCCCTTTAACCCCACTTTTATATAGTAAAACTTTTATATAGTAAAACCTCGGCGAGGCGGTTCTAACGAGTACCCACAATCTATGTTTTGAGCAGAAATATATAAAAAAAAAAATATCAGAATCTTTATCTGAAAACTTTCAGTTTTTGGTAGTGAAATTTTAAATATATTTGAACAGGCGTGTTTTCGTAATGACTAGTTAAGCGACCGTCTTCCTCTTCCCAAAGTTAGGTAGTCACAAAGCTAGATAAGAAAACTGAACACACACAAGAACAAAGCACCAAACGTGGATGGTACAAACATAACTTTGCAGCCAGAGGCCAAAGATCAACATTAGGATAAACAATGTTAGAGTCCTCTTCTCTGGAAAACAAATGGGACCACCAAGCAAAAATGTGTCTTCGAGCATGCGCAAAATGCACAAATTCATCCCAAGCATGCACAAAGTATTATTCGGACGTTTGCTCTCCAATTATACATTCTGTAGTATCCAATAATACTGTCAGCGGATAGCAAAGGCCCTGATCAGATTGCGCGGATGCGCAATCTGATCTGGGCCTTCGCTGTCCGCATATGCCCGAAGGCACGTTTTCGCTTGGCACGGCCCATATATGCTGACAGTTAAATCAGCATGTTACGCATTAAAAGGGTCCTACCACTTATGAGTCGGGATACAACATTTCCTACCAGATTATATTCGCGCATCTGATCAGTCCTCGGAGGGCACTTTCTGGGGCAGTCTGTGGGTAACAAAGGAGCCAAAGCGTCTTCAGGCGGAAAGCGAAAATTGAACAGACTCTGTGTACGTGCAGGATTATCTGAGTCTTCTGATGCTATACATAAAGGCAGGCAACAATTTTCACAGAAAATAGTAACAAAATATTACAAATCTTCATCCCATGATTTAGCGTGCAGAGCGCAAAAGATAGATAGATAAATGAACAGATAGATAGATATATAGATAGATAAGATTAAATGGCTGACGCTGAAAAACAGAAATGTGTATTTCTTTCAAGCTTTCGGCCTGGATTTCAAAACACAGAAGAACAACCAGTTTGTCTTGTGAAACTGAGTAAATATCAAGGAACAGATGTAAATTCTTTAAAAAATACCCCCAAAACAGATCTGGTAATTCATGTTTAATATATATTTCAAACTCTGTAAAATAGGATTAAGATTCCTGTGTATGAATAAATGGTTTACAAGTATAGGAGGTAACTTGTTTGTTTTCTTTTTTAAATTAACCTTTCTCTCCTTTGCTACAATATTTTTTTTTTTTTTTTTTTTTTTTTTTTTTTTTTGAAAACAGGAAGTAGTCTTGGAAAGACTTTTACGTTTTTCAATGAAGTATAGATTATTTAATATCATAGATGCCAAGTTCATTTTGTTCTATGTTTGTGCATACAAAGGCATAAGCATACAGTTTACAACTAAGAAAAAATATATCAGCCTGTATGTTGGCTATAAGCGAGGCCCTCCGAGGGGGTTGGGGAACAGGGGCTTAAGGCCATTTATTTCATGGGAACAAGTCTGAAACTGAAGGGAACAGGGGAACAAAGGCAATTTTGGGGAACAGGGAACGTAGAATATAGAAAATCAGGATTTTGATTTTGGGGAGCAAGGGAAAATGCCGATTTTTTTTCAGGGGAACAAGGGAACAGGCACCCCTCCCACCCCCTGGGAGAGCCTCATCAGCGATATTTCTGATGATCAATGGTTAAATAGTATATTGTAAATGGCTATGTTGTATCTCTATCAAAGGACAGTCCTGATGTTTTCGTTCCCATAAACAATCCTTAAAACTTCTCTATTTATAACTAAACGAGTACTTGTTTGCAAATGGATTACATGTTGCAATTTTCTAGCTTAAATTAAATAATTCGGTTTTAATTTTCCTGTAAAACTCAATGATGTTCAATAGTTTGTCTGCCTGCTCGTAAAGTAAAGATGGGTCCATATTTTGGTACGTTGTGTTTACTAAAACACAAGTTACCTGCCCGTTTTTAAAGGAAATACGGGTCCATATTTTGTTCTGGCCCAGAGGTTGTAAAACTTTTCGTGCTTAACTCAGCTGAGCATAATTTTTATCCTGCAAGTAATTTCAAATAACTAATAATTGCAAATCATAGCTGAGCATGAAAAACGCTGCTAATGAATATGAAAATGTCAACTATTGTTGAGTTTAGCTTAGAAAAAAATTAATAACCTCGGGGCCAGGGCATCCGCTGTATTATCGCAGAAAAATAGGTGTCAGTAAATTCTGTTGAAAAACAGCATTGTGAGGATTCGCAATTTGTTTTGTTCGTCGCCTTTCGCATATGCGCTAAGTCCTTATTTTGCGCGACACAGTACCGCATGCTGGGTAAAATTGCAACAGACCACATTTTAAATAGTTATGTTATTTGTTTCCTAGAAAGTTTAAACATATACGTCATGCAAATTGTCTCCTAAGACAAGATGTATGAAATGTGAGCCCGTTTTCTGAATAACATAATAAAATAGCCACAATTTACCCAGAGAGTGCTAACGGGTAAGCGTCAATGTACGAACGACAGTACAAGGATTTCATCATGGTGACAAACTGTCGAAAGCCTGTCAACATAAAATCTTAATTTCCCGTATATCATTGATAGAATCAAATCACAGAAAAATCTACCCTGTAAGTAGCGAGTTATGTATCTGCAAAGTTTTATCAGTATTATCAGCTTTTACCGAGGCATTGTACCGCATTTACCTTTACTGTTTGGACACCCTAAGTTCTTACAATAATTGTGCAGAATTCCAATTTACCCTCTGTTGTGGGTTTTCGCCCTTATAATTAGCAGTATATTAAAAATAAAGCAAATACCCCCAGTTTCAAAACGCATTATGAACTCTTGTCTAAAAATTTGAGAGAAAATAAGTCAATACGCGCTGACGTTTCTGAACTATTGTTGAATATATGACTGTCTAGACCCTGATCAGACGCCGCTTTCAGCGGCGTCTGTCCGGGTCTACGCTGTTTGTCAGGCCTGTATGTCTCAATATTTAGGATTATTATGGCAATTTGTCCAGTTTAAGAGATCGTTCTTGGACAGTGCGGTTGGCTGTGACGCTCTTTGACATTCACATATATGTCGGAAAAATACCTTTCTCCAGACTGCACCAATATAATGGGAATTATTTGAGCCAAAGCGTGGATAAACATCCCTTATGAGATGTGCGCCAAGCGAAGAGTCAAAAGCGTCCGCATTCGTTTTTATAGACTTCTGTAGCCTTTCAACCCTGAGTTTCTGAAATTGATTCTTCAATATCTTCATTTCGACACATCAGTTGCTGCCAAAAAGTTGACAGATTTAAATTAAGAACAAAATGGCAAACAGTACAGATCCTAATGAGACGGCTCATTGTGTGCCGTCTCATCGAGATCTACACTGTTTGCAAAAGTATCTGTCTTGGTCGTCAGGGCTGAAAAATTTGAGGAGGACAGCAAAGAATGAACAGACTAGACAGAGGTCGCACATGACATGAGGTTCATTTGTCACCTCATTACGAAAATACGCCTATTCAAATATATAGAAATTTTCACCTCCAAAAATGGAAAATTTTCATATAAGAAACTCTGCTATTTTTCATATCTTTGCTCAAAACAATCTATGAGTTGGAGCAGAAATAAGAAACATAATGTATACCACTGTTAACCCAAGTTTTACTATATAAAAGTGGGATTTAAGGGGGTCAAAATTATATCGGCATGTTTTCGTGATGTTTTATCAGATTGTGGCCCACATTGTTTACGGATAAAAACCGTATTTTCCCTAAATATAGTGACCCATTATATATGTTGACCCATTTCCTTAACTGTCTCTTACATTTGACGTCCACGTGAAGATCTGGTGGTGTGTCTAGAACTTCTGGGTGAAAAGTAAATGATATCTGTTCTGATCGACTGAACCTTCAGAAACCGTTTAAATGTGTCGGCATCGTTAGCACAGAAAGGTCTGTCTGGCGTAAATATGACACAGTCATTTAATTTCAGACAATATTATGTTTTACATATATCAGTTCAATGCAGTTCATTAACCTTAAGTACACGTGTACATTTGATACAGCCATTTAATTAAAGACAATGTTCTGCATTTCATAAAACAGTTAAATTAGTCACTTTATACATGTACGTAAGTACAGCCAATGAAACTATATAGTAGTTAAGTCGCGACTAAAACCAAATATTCCTCGTGACATTTATAGATAGTTAACTAGAAAACCAACGCTGACACCTACGCAGTAATGGTTGGAATTTCGCCATTTCTTAAGGAATCATTGACATACAGAATGCACTAAAGAATAGATTGACATACAGAATGCACTAAAGAACAGTGAAGACCGGTTGAACAGCACGGGTTCGATTTCAGCATTTTGTTCCGGTGGATTGAGCCAGCGCATGAGAAAACCTATAATAAGACTTGTGCGACCAGGGAAGAACACATGACACATGATGAGATAGCACAATGCCCAGCTAGCATTCATTACAAATCTATAGCGGGCCGTTATTGGCCCGTCAGCGTAGCTGACGAGCCGATAACTGCCCGCTATAGATTTATGTAGGATGCTTACTGGGTGAACTTGTTCAATTTTAGGACAAGATGCGAACATTGTCAACATGAATTTAAATGAATTAGCCCGAACTCATATGACTTTGTTTTTTTTTTTCCACGAAAACAATATTTATAGTATTTTCAGAATACCGGTATTTACGGTAATCTCGAATAAATGCATGGGGATCTTTTTTTTTATTTGGATTTTACGGCCCTTTCAAGAATATTTCACTTATATCGAGCCGGTCGTTCATCAAAGGTGGGCGAAAACCGAGAACCCGGGGAAAAACCACCTGACCATCCGTAAGCAGAACTTGGCTTTCCCACAAGTGACCCGAGCGAGGCTCGAACAGCGGTGTGAAACCTATAGGATTAAGAGCCAACTCTCCTTTCCACTTGCCTACAGGGACCCGCTTATGGGGGTCAACGTAAGGTGGCCGTAAAAGTGCTTTAACCAACTCCCCCCCCCCCCCCCCCCCCCACCACGCGGTGGTTTATTCTACTGACCGGTTTAAGGCGGTGGCCCCGGTGTTAGTCGTACTCTTCGTTGCTTTGTGGTTTATTCTACGAGGCGATTTGTTTTCTGTCTAGCCTTGTGTTATTTTGTTCTTGTGTTTTTCAATCCTTTTAACATTAAAAGGGCTTGGGAAAGAAAGAGCTAGTCTTGGTGCTTTTTGTACTTTGTTCGATGTTCGCTTGTTTGGTTTTGTCTCTCTTGTTTTGTTTTCTCTTCCTCTTGGTGTCTGGGAAGGGCTGCGGTTTGTGATTGTATTGTGGCACTCCCTGGACTTTTATCTTACTTTTTTTTTAACTTTAGCTTTAATGTTAATTGAAAAGAACCGCCAACGTGTGGGGATAGCTCATTTATTATCTATTAGTAGTAACACAAATTGTTGCGACTTAAAGGCCATGAAACAATCTTATGTTTTCTGGCGAAAGAATGTGCACAATACTGGTTAACCGCTTAGAGGACTAAGCCTGCCCAGTAAACGTGTGGTTAGGTAAACTGACCGCGCTCGACATGACCCCATTGGGTTGACTGGGCCGTAAAACCTCAACACAAACAAACAATCTTATGTTTATATATTTTTCAAACGTTTATGTTATGAGAACCGTATCTTAAATCCGAATTATACTATATTTAGGCAATATGTCTTCTTCAAGGGTACACGTAGTACACATTTCGCCATTATTTCAAGAGAAACAGTTTTTGTGAGCCCCGTTTTGCTTTTCTGCACACCAGTCTACCCTAAAAAGAAAGGATTTGTCCCAATGGACGGGAGCAAATTCTTTTCTTGTAGAGCAGGACCCTTTTCAGAAGGGGAAAAAAATGTTGACACAGTTTCTCCCGTGAAAGTCTAAAAGTCCCTTTTTGTGCATTGAGTACACGTGTACTATTTTGCAGCGGGTATTCCTCTTATCAGCACATATGCTTACATGACAAAACTTGAACAATTTAATCTAGACTGCAATGTCTTCTGAAAATACGATACCTGTATTGAAGATAAATATTAGCTTCGGGAATCGTCAAGAATACACTTGCGTATTCTGTGCAATATCAGGTTTATAATCTATTAAACTTCTTTTTGCATAGCGAAAACACGCCTATATAATTTTGACCCCCTTAAACCCCACTTTTATATGGTAAAACTGGGGTTTACAGGGGTAAACATTATTTTTTTCTGATTTTGAAAAACAGAAAAAAAACCCATAGATTGTGGGTACTCATTAGAACCGCCTTGGCAAGGCGGTTCTAACGAGTACCCACAATCTATGTTTTGAGCAGAAATATGAAGAAATATCAAAATTTTTTATCGGAAAATTTTCCTTTCTTGGGTGGAAAATTTTCTATATATTTGAATAGGCGTGTTTTCGTAATGTGTTTCTCAGCACGTTGCTGCAAACTAGGCGGTTCGGTTTTATGTAATAATTCCATAGTATTACTACTACTTCTACTTCTTCTATTACGACCACCCGTATTTGTCATAACTATTCGGACAGACAGACCTGAGCAGACAGTGTAGACTGACCAGATGTCACAAAATGCGGAGTCTGATCAGAGTCTACACCTATTAACATTCAAATATCAGTTTATCTTGTTACAAGTTTAGAACAAGTATGATGGGAATTTAAGGTGTCTGATGATCTAGCGCAAATGCCACAAACAACAGTAATAATAATAATAATAATAATAATAATAATATTACTTATAATAAAACTAATGTTTTTTATTTCACGTAAGAAAGAAAAGGACAATAAAGATGCAACATGTAAAATCACAGACGCACGAACAAAGAGCACCATGGAACAATCAGTAGAAAGAAGTACTTGGGATACTTATCCAGTTTCTCGTGTAAAACCTTGCCCTCACTTCTGATGCAGCTCCAAATTGCAAACACATCTTCGGTTCACAAAAGGGTCCTCTACTAATGAGTGAAATATCACAGTAGGACATACATAATCACAAATACTATGTTAAATTAAAGGACTGCAGGCCTCGGTGGCTCATTTGGATGCGCCGTCCGACTGGAGACCAGGAGGTCGCGGGTTCAACCTCCGCCGAGGTCGGCAACTTTCTTTCGTGGAGATTGATCATGAAATATTTTCTACGGTCATTCTCTCCCTTCCGCTGATTCAAGAAGGGCAGTTGTCAGTTTCTGGCGGAAGAATGTGCACAACACTGGTTAACAGCTAAGAGGATTAAGCCTGCCCAGTAAACGTGTGGTTAGGTAAACTGGCCGCGCTCGACATGACTCCATTGGGTTGCCTGGGCTGTAAAACCTCAACACAAACAAACAAACAAACAAAACAAAGGACTTGGTGTCTCTCTGAAGCCAGAACACAAGAAAACACAAACACGACTACAATGTCAAAACCTAGCCCACTGGAATTAACCCATTTTAGTCTGGAGACCCCTAAAGGGTAATTTGACAAACACTGGAGACACTGATCAGATGCAACCGAATGATTTTGTGGCGCCTGATCAGGGTCTCCGCTGTTTGCAAATAGTTTAGCCATTTTTCTCTAGAGATATCTTAATAACATAGCCTTACATACCAAAAATTGAAATTCTATCCTTGTAATGTATAGTGTGGGTAGTCCAAAATGGGATAAGAATATTACAGAAAGCATGATACTGTCGATCTTGTTTCTGTATTCTTCGATAAAATAGCCATTTCATGCGACAAACACTGACACTTTGCAATATTATTATTTATATATTTTCCCTAAATATTGGGACAAATCTTACTTCTTACCACACTTATCCTACAAAGTGAACAAACCCATGATACTAACATCTGATGTGTCTGAAAGCTGCAAGATAAATGACAAATACATGTAGTTTAGATCCTGTTCAGAAGCTCTTATGTGTCTAATCTGGGTCTGTACGGTATGGTCAGGTCTGTCTGCCCAAATACTTAAGGTACATAAAGGTAGCTTGAATACAAAATTGCATCTCGGCATGTAGACAATACAAACATACTTTTCATGCCCTTGAGCCTTGAAAGATAAAAATGTGACAATAAACTGCTGAATAACTGTTTAATTACGATTCAAGAAGGTTATTGCCAGATGAGACCTTCATTGCGGATCGCTCTAAATGCTTAACAATCTGTAAATATTTTAGCATACGACATATTGAAATATTTTTCACAGAAAACAGGTTTTGATATTTCATGCAAATTGTCTCTATAAGAGACAATTTGCATGGAATGCAAATCCTGTTTTCTGGGAAAAAGAAGAAAAATATCAATTTGTCGTCTGCTGAATTGCAGAGTGGTAAGGTTAAACAGCATAGTAAGAGGTTGGATTTATACATTTACTAGAAAACTGTTACATTTACTGGAAAACTGTCTGGATGGAAAAGACAGAGGAAGGAAGCCATGTGACAGAATATTAAATGAGACACACACACTTTCAGTGTGTGAATTACATAGCATATCTGAGACATATCCGTTTATCCATCTGCGTGTTTGTTTTGTTCCCTCATAATTTGGCCACGCTATTTTTTTTTTTTTTTTTTTTTTATGTTTAGCGTCCATTCGGCAGCGAAAACCTACTTACCATTAGGAAAAAAGAAAGAAAAAAGAAGAATACTTTCTTGTGTATTTCCCATCGATACTTATTCCTGTATTTAGTATGGTCATCATAGGACTGAGGAAAGCTATTTTGTGTATTTTTTTGAAAGACTGAGAAAAGCTGTTTTTATTAGAAAATCTAAGAAAGAATGGATACAGTATAATATTCTCTGGCAGCAAATATACCGAGATGAAGCAGAATGTAAAAGAGGCAATCGCAGATACATTGACAACGGCATAATTATTGACAGAAAATAGACTTTCATCTCAATAAAACCGAGACCCCCATTTTCTAACCCGTAGTGTGTTCTTTGTTTCCAAAGGCAATCTTTTTTACGTTTATTTTACTACACTGCAGCTATCACGGTGTTAGTGCTGTGTGGCGGTGGTAGAACGTCTCCCCTTACATCACCATAGTGCAGATTGTATTTCATTTCCTTTCGGATCATTTGACCCATTGTGTATTTGAAAATGGAGTTTTGCTCATGTACACGCAGTGTTGCAAACTTCATTACTACTTATGAAGAGTCTCAATAAAACCGAGACTCCAATTTTCTAATCCATAGCGTGTTCTTTGTTTCCATAGGTAATCTTTTTGACGTTTATTTCATGCAAATTGTCTTATTAGGTGAACTCTCAAGTTTAAGCCTGTTAACTCGGAAAAGGAAGAAATAATATTTCAAAATGCCATCTGCTGAAAATTTTACTCAGCAAACAAAGCGTTTATCAATCGCATTTCTGATTCTCCTGGCATTTATAAAACTCTTTCTGAGCTTCCAGTTCGCACCCCCTCCCCTCCCCTCTCCTCACCCCACCACTAAGCACTGGTTCTTCATCAAACTATCAAACTTTTTGAGGACAAGCTGAGATTCCAGAAGCTTTTTCTAGCCTTCAAATGGCCGTCAATAGCATCTTTAGCATTGCTTTAACCAATTGTAGTCAGGAGACCCGTAAAAGGGTAATTGGCAAACAGCGCAGACCAGACCAGACGCCGCAGAACGCGGCGTCTGATCAGGGTCTCCACTTTTTGCAAATAGTTTAGCCATTTTTCTCTAGGAATATGTAAATCTCCTAGCCGGACGTACCTAAAATTGAAATTGGACTCTTCCAATATATAGTGTGGGACAGTCTTTTCAGTATAGAATGGGTTAAAATAATAAATAAAAACCAACAACAACAGCAACCACAGAAACAAACAGTGACTCACAGACTGTTAATGACCAGCTGACCTGAGGGAGAGTTGCTCACTTTACATTTCGAGTAACAGTCATTTAAAAAAATGAAGGTTATAATTTGTTCATTAGCATATGAACCAATCTCAAAAACGCTTCAATTAAAAGCTGTGGTATTGATGATTTTGGGCTGTTGGGCTAACATGCCCTCTTACGGGTCATCGCGAGAGATAATTTATCCGACTCGCATTAAATTCAAACAGTGTTTCATGGGACTCTTTTAACTTCCACATAGGTATAAGATTGTTCACTCTCTGTCTTATACATACGACAAGTTCATCATAGTGAACCTGCATTATTTGCTGAAAACGGCATCTTGTATGTTTGTAAACGATCTAATTCTGTTTTAGTTAAATAGGGCCCTTTCATTAATCTTTAGGAAAATGAATGTTTATACGACATGCATATTGACTAAGTAATCTAGAAACACTAAAATAACATCTGGGTCACGTCAAACGAAAAAGTGCCTTTGAACAAGCGCAAAATGTGCCGATTCACATTATCCTGCTCATGCGAAATGTCATCAGAGCATTTGCTCTCCACTGATACATTCTTTAGTATCAGATGTTTCTCTTTGTGGACAGCGAAGGCCTTGATCAGACTGCGCGGATGCGAAGTCTGATCTGGGCCTTCTCTGTCCGCATATGCCCGAAGACACGTTTCGCATGGCGTAGTCCATCTATAGAACAGACGCATCAATGGAAACGGTTATGAGAAATGAAGCCAGCGAAAGCCTAAACCCGCCAGCACACACGTTCAGATCAGAGTGGCCTTCACTACATCTTCCGTTTACCATTGTGGCCTTCGCTGCACCCTCCCTTGACCATTACGAAATCACTGGGTGCTGTAGACTTACTTTTGCATACTTATGATCGCAATAAGGCTTGTAGAATACACTCGGATATACTCGGAAGACATCTTTTCGCCTGACGCTTGATGCCGATAAATTATAGGACTTATTACTGCGTTTTCCCTAGCGTCTATAAAAATGATCATTTTGCAGCGCAGAGTTTTCAAAAATAAGCGGTTAATACGTTTTTAAGTATCAGTTTCAATCCCATAAACTCACGGCATCAGTATCATATTTTTGCGATGATTGAACTATGGACGATAATTTTCGGTCATGTCAAATCAAAGAAAACAGTCGTTCGACTAGTCTAGACTTTATTAGTCTGTATATTCTGGTTGGCCCGCCCGCTCTTCGCGTAAACAGACATGATGTTCAGCATGCAAATATACGCTTTAAAACGGAGAATGGAGACACACTTTCAACGGAGGCAGCTCTATGGCAAGTTTTTTCCTCCTCTCTAAAACGGGGCTATTCTAAAAGAAAACAAAATACAGTAGATCACTTTTCAGAATGTATATGATGTGCCGGAGGTTACGAAAATTGTCTACCCTCAAAAATGGCAGATAATCTACCAAGTCCACCTTAGCGCATGCCCATATCAGCCTTCACATCGATGACATATAGGCTATTTATGTCCGTCGATATCTAAAACTAGCAATTGATTCAATGAAGTCCCAAAACAGTCTGTACGAATGCGCACGCTGATCTTGGATCTTTGTGTGTATACGCGTGAAGCGGCATTTCTCTAGTATTATATGAGCGGCACCAAGCAAAAATATGTCTTCAAGCATGCGCAAATGCAAGGATTAAGATTCATCCCACGCATACGCAGTCTCAACCGGACATTTGCTCTCCATTGATACATTCTATAGTGTCCAATGATTCTGTCAGCGAGTAGCGAAGGCCTTGATTAGACTACGCGGTATGCGCAGGCTGATATGGGCCTTCGCTGCCCGCATATGCCGAAAACACGTTTTGACCCATATTCCATTTCCTATCGGGCCTAAAACCCAGAACACTTCCAGATCGCATGAATACGTAAGTAGAGCCGTGCATGATTGCGTGTCATAAACTTTACATCAGATAGTATTAATGATCGTACGTGCAAAACGTAATTAGCTTAGCTAAGCTGTCAATACAGAAGCGCAACCTGCATTGTTCTGGCTTCGACCCACTTTATTCTGCACTGTCATTTGTCTGTCATTTAACATTAATTACAATATCTGACAACAGTTTCTGAATCAGATTACAAATCGGTTGCACACTTAAGTTGAAGGCTATTACAAAAATGCAGAATTATAATAGGGAGGTCGCATGCAAGGCACTGTACGGGCTCAAAAGCGGCGATAGCGTATGAGACAATTGAAGTGTAGGTTGTCCACAACAAGGCATAATTCTCATACACTGCAACAAGGGAAATTACACTACTCCAACTTTTCGCAGAGCGCAGTTTGGTCAGTTTCAATATGACTTCTAGGCATAACGGAATAAATAGCATCCAAGGGAGAACATCAGATTAGTTGATATCCTCAACCTCCCCCTTACGTACCCACCCGCTACCTTTACTTGACTTATAGTTCTTATATTTTCAACCTTACATAACTGCGCTCTGCTAACTTTTATAGGCATAATAGTCGCAATGGACATCCCCTGTTAGTATTTATTTAAATATTATATTGTACACCAAGGTCTAAAGTTGCAGTATACATAGTGCTTGATAAGATGCTGTTTCCAATCTAAAAGTATTGATATTTTTTTTAATTCTCCACAAAAACATATGTTGTGGGTACTCATTAGAAGCGCCTCACCGAGGCGCTTCTAATGAGTACTCACAACATATGCTTTCGTGGAGAAGTAAGAAATATATATACCTGATACCCTTTCTTGTCTAGACCTGTGAGTATACTGATTTGCAGTCTGCGACAATTTGATTTCAGAACTTCAATGTAAGTTATTCAAAGAATACATTTCAAGCATTTTTTTTTTTTTCAAAAAAATCGCACACTTAAATTCAATACCATATATCTAAAAAAATCAAAAATCAAATCGCCAATTTGCCTCAGTTATGACCATTTTACAAATTACGATCTTCTGACATCCAAATAAATATTGACATTTTCTATGAGTCTTTTAAAAGGATATGGTATATATACACATTTAGTGTCGTTTCTTTATCTGGCTGAACAGATTAGAGAATTCGATAAAAGTTCATAAAAATATTGAATTTCGAGGATTCCAAAGAGCGAGTGGCATATATTTTGGGATATAAAGACAAAACTCTAATTGCAACAATTCGAGCTTTCTTGGGAACCGTCTCTGACACATGGGTGCCAAGCGAAATTTCGTAGTGCAAGATGTAGTGGGTATCCCAAGAAGAATGGATATGTAGATTTTTCGCCTTTCAGCGAAGGGAAATAATGTTTTGACTTCCTATTTGCTTCAGTGCACGTCCAGCACCTTCAGAAAAGTGGCATACTCTAAAAGAAATCGTTTGTTCTCGTGGGGAGCAAACTCTTCTTTCCTTCTAAAAGGAAACAATTTGTTCCCATGGGAAGCAAATTCTTTCCTATAAGAGTAAGACATTGTTCAGAAGGAATCCAAAAATGAGCCAGCGCACAACAAAACCTCCTTATCTCCCCTTGAATTCCCAGGCTGTGTTTATGTACATGTACTCGAAAGTCATTAACAATCTTTATAACGTATACAGCAGCAAAAGAAAATAAATACATAGCCTATATACCTAACCATCACGAAAACATACCTATATAATTTTGAGCCCCTTATACCCCACTTTTATATAGTAAAACTGGGATTTACAGGGTATACATTATTTTTCTTATTTCTGCTCAAAAATATAGATTGTGGGTACTCGTTAGAACCGCCTCCGCGAGGCGGTTCTAACGTGTACCCACAGTCTATGTTTTGAGCAGAAATGTGAAAAATATCAGAATTTTTTATCTTGAAATTTCCTGTTTTTGGCTGTGAATTTTTCAATTTATTTTCGTAATGCGAAGACAAATCAGTCAAAGCATCCATACAATCTGATCAGACTCTCCGCTGAGTACCCTGTGGATAGGTGATCCTCCAAGACCGTACCAGGTTGTGTGATTTAGCGACTGATCTGTATATCTCTGCTGCCATAGCGCAAAGTAATTTTTGTCTTGTATAGTCCCAAAATCACCTTTTCTTGTATAGCTTTTTTGTTCTCATCTGTTTTAATTCACTTTCCACAAGGATGACCAATGAGCATTACATTCCAGAAAAACAAAATTTGCTGTGTTGTCGTTTTTACCACGTAATAAAATGGGGAACCAGTAGACAAACGAAGCACAATGTGTTGAGATTGATGGCAATTAACGCTGAACAAGTGTGTAATTTCACAAAAAGCTCCTTCTACGGGTAGCACACAATGTGTGCTTAACGTAGACTGAGTTTGTTTATGAAAGCTAATACTTGGTTATAATAACGAGAAGACCATGGAAAATAGCATTGGACCCATGACCTTTCATTATTTGCTTCCAGAGCACTGGCAAACTAAAAGATTGTCTACGCCTATGGGCGTAGACAATTATTCAGATAAACTGAAATGGTCTGTCGACTAATTTATTCAGAAATAAAATATATCGGTTCTAATTATTACCATAGCTCCAGATAAGAGAGGTATCCTCATGTATTTTTTCTTATTTTTCCACGAAAACAAGTTGTCGGTACTCATTAGAAAGGACAACAATGTAAAAAGTCGAGAACCAGAGTATTTGCAACAAAATTGTTTCAAAGAAATTACGTATCATTAAATTTAAGTAGACCTTGGAACCAGGAACTCTTTTCCACCAGTTCCAATATCGTCTTGATATCATTTTATATGCCATCGCCTTTATCAGTATCTTAAGGAAAGATCGACTATATGACTGAATCGCTCCCTGCAGTTATCATGTTTTTCTTCAAGCATGTACTCAGCTTCCACTTAACCTAGATTATGATCTAGAATATCGGGAAACGATCTAAAATTGTCTGTTATATCTGTCTTGTGTATTTCAAACCCCATTTGAGACGGACCAAAGAAAAGCTGATAAAATAGGACAGATATTCTTCACTTTTCATTCTCTGTTGTTTGCACAAGATACACCGTTAATAGATGTTGGCTGATCTGATATATGCGAATACAAAATTGTCGCTTTCGCGTTTGATCGAATAGTTTAAGTCAGTCGTTTAACCCATTGTTGTACAATAGACTCTAACAGTAGTATGCAGACTCGCAAACTACAGACAGTGTTGCATATGAAGAGACTCAATCAAACCGAGTCTCTGATTTTTGTTCTTTGTTTCCAAAGGCAATCCTTTTTGACTTTTATCTTCTACAGCACACTTTGGATTGGTCAGAGCTTTCATTTCCTTTTATTATTATCGTATTTATACAAATTCCTATATTTAACGCAAACAGTGTAGACCCTGATTTGCAGAGAGTGTTGATACAGATTAGACGCTGCTTGGTATCAATGAGGGCCTTGCAATGGGAAAGACAACGACATATTTAGGCACAGCCAATACCCAAGTCAACCTGCGCGTGTCTGTTCTGGAATTTCTTTTCGGCTATACAATATCTATAGACCTTGCTGAATACCTGTATTGATTAGTGAAGGTCCTGACCGATTCGTCTGAATCGCCTTGTGGTCGCAAATATCATGTGGAACCTTCTGTAATGTGTAACAATTCCTACCACGTAACGAATATTGAAGATAAACATAATTGGATTAATTGCCGAACAGTCCTTTCTGGCCCCGAGGTTTTCCTGCTCATCTCAGCTGAGCATGAAATTTGTTTTGTTTTATAAATCTTAAAATACTGACAAGATTTTGAAACTCTTTTCATGCTCAACTCAGCTGAGCAAGCTCAGCTGAGTTGAGCATGAAAAAAGTTACATTTTTTTTTTTATTTTTATTTTACGACCAAATGAAATTTCATGCTCAGTTGAGCTGAGCATGAAAAAAGTTTTGTTACCTCGGGGGCTGGTCAAATGCGGTCACTAAGCCGTTGTGGAACCTTTCTACACCGTAATTTTTGGAACGAAGTCTGCTTTCTTTTTTAAATTGGAGCAAGTCTCATTATCTGCAAAGGTGTTGTAAATAATATGGCAAACGGTGCAATGACAAGATATAATGAAAAGTAAATGGTGTAGATGCCGATCAGAAGGTTCTTTTATACTATCTCTTGCAACCCACGAACGTCTTTGCATATACCATAACGTTTTACGGGGAAACCAGCAGCCAAACAGCAGAAAATCAAAATGAATTGTTAAGCTGAACCTAAGTAAACTTCCATTTACGTACTAATTTAGTTATAATTCTGGGCGCAGTTGTCCAAACGATCGTTAGCTTAACAAGCTTGTTTATGACAAACTCGTAAACTGTTGGATCTAAGGAATTGTCAAATACATTGATATTTTTGCTGTTAAAATGTGAGTAGCTTTTGCAATGCGAAAGCTACTCATATTTTTTTAGCAAAAAATATGAATGTATTGGCCATATTTCAAGATAGAAATTTTAACGTCACATCAGCTAACAACTTAGTTAAGATTTGAACAAATGGACCCAGGTCAGTTCTGATTTTTGTTATGGCGAGCACATCACGAAAACATACCTATATAATTTTGACCCCCCTAAACCCCACTTTTATATACTAAAACTGGGGTTTTCAGGGGTATACATTATTTTTTCTGATTTTTGCACAAAAACATAGATTCTGAGTACTCGTTAGAACCGCCTCGGCAAGGCGGTTCTAACGAGTACACACAATATATGTTTTGAGCAGAAATGTGGAAAGTATTAGATTTTTTATCTGAAAACTTTCAGTTTTTTGGTAGAGAACATTTCAATATATTTGAATAGGTGTGTTTTCGTGATAAGATACATATTGGCTAAGCATTTCCTACAAGATTGCATGTGTGCCCAGCTATGACAGATTAGCCTGAGCACCCGCACAGTGTAATCATACTTTACAGGGTATACTATTCGTAGCCAGGGATCCAAAGCACATTCAGGCGGACAGGAAAGACTGATTCCCTGCGCAGATGATCTAAGTTCGCTGCGCGCACCTGCAGTCTTGTGGTAAATGCTGTTCCCTAGCTCATACAAGCATTGTCATCATGAAGGAGCAATAGCCTCTTTATTGCATAAAACAGTACTAAAGCTATATATTAGAGCTGCGCCTATTTCGAAAACGGTGCCCGCATGTAACAGCACTGACATAATATAATGAGAATGAACATATCCTTGGGTACAAGAAACTAGCTTCTGCTGTTTGTCTGCAATTTCCAAGAATTAATTTAGTGATTACCCAAACTCCATCAGATAAGTATAGTTTTGCGTGTGAAAACCTATTATTCACATCACTGGCACATGATTAAATTAGATTTGGCGGACTGCATCGCATTTTGCACCAATTTATATTTAAATACCGGAACTTGCATTACTAATGAAAAAAAAAAATGCAGCGTGTTATTAAATTGTCACCAGGGGTAAATGCAGGATCAATAAAGACTTTAATATATATCTTAGTACATTCTCGGTCAAAATATTATTTATGTATCGTGCTCGCTGTTCTATATAATTAGGACGTAGCCGAAATTTATATCAGACAATGTATGCAGATACATACATTTATCCAGGCCATCGCTTTCCGCACATGTTCCAAAGATAGAAGTTCCCAAGAGGCGGCTCATTACTTGTAATTAACCGTGGTTTGGCCTTATTTTGGAAAGTCCCAGATGGCCAGAATTATGCAAATGTCTCAAGGGGAATAGATTCACTTACATTGCAGGCAGCAAATCTGTTTGCCTCCCTTCTGAAAAGGAGTCTACTCTTAAAGGAAAGCATTTGCTCCCGATGGGAGCAAATGCTTTCTTTTCAGAGTAGATACTTTTTCAGAACGAGCTAGATGCAAATTCTCTCCTTTAAAGTAAACCCATTTTCAGAACGGTGTGGATGCAAATTCTTTCCCGTTTAAGTAGACCCCTTTTCAGAACGGTGTAGATGCAAATTCTTTCCCGTTTAAAGTAAACCCCTTTTCAGGACGGTGTGGATGCAAATTCTTTCCCGTTTAAAGTATACCCCTTTTCAGAATGTTAAGTTGTGCCGGAAAGCAAAGCGGAAGTCATCAGAATTGTCTAGCTCGTAAAAACATAAAAGAAAATCTAAAAAGTAAATTTATAGAGTCTTCGGGAATCGCATATGAAACATTTATGGTAGTGAACTGATATTCAACCTGATAGTCTAAATATTACTCTGTGGGATTAAAATCTAAAAGGTTACCTTTTGAAACAAAGAATACGTAAAAGAATGAAAATCGGAGACTTCTTTATGAAGTCTCTTCAAATACAGGTAGGCAGTTTGTGAAGCTGCAGCACCGGTTTCAGGGGTAGTCCATTGATTTTCAAAGTAATCAGAATGAGATCTATGTTCCTTATAATCTGCACTATGGTGAAGTATGGTGACATTACACGGGCGTCAAACGGCACTTAACACCAGCTGCAGTGAAGTAAAATAAAAATCTAAAAGGTTGCTTTTGAAACAAGGAACATACAAAGGAACGATGATAGGAAATTTGCTCTAAGATCCCTTCTCCCCACCCCCTTACTGTAATAATCAAAACTGGTTCTTTACAAATACTGTATTAATGTCCTCCCACCTATGGGGAAGGGGACATGTTGATTTTGGTGTGCGGATCCCATTAGCGTTGGTGTCACTCTTTCTTGTTTTTGTTCGTGTTAAGGTTTACGACCCAGTCAACCGAATGGGGTCATGTCGAGCGCGGTAAATTTACCTAACTACACTTTTACAGGACAGGCTTAATCTTCTAGGCGGTTAACCAGTATTGTGCGCATTCTTTTGCCAGAAAGAACACTTTCTTGTCTGCAGAATATCTTCTGAACCGGTGGTTGAATTCTTACCAAATTTTCATGGATATATAATTGGGACATAACAGTAACTGATTAGATTTTGGTCAAGCAGTATAAAACCTGATAATTCGCCGTAGGAGGAAATCTGTTTTCATTGAAAAAACTTTTACTAGATACCTTAACCATTTAAGACTGAATAAACTCTCCCATACTATATACTGGAAGAGTCCATTTTCCATTTTAAGAATGCCAGACTATATAGACTGTATAGAGATTGTCAGACTGTATAGTAGGTATACCTAAAGAAAAATGGTTGAACTATTTTCAAACATTAGAGACCCTGATCAGATGCCGCCTTCAGCGGCGTATGATCTGTATCTGCACTGTTTGTCAGTTACCCGTTTAGGGGTCTCCAGTCTTCAATGGGTTAAAACTGCTGGAAACAGTGAAAAGCCTGCTCTAACACGGCGTTCTGATTTTGTTCCATTGTGTATAGACGTGTCTGTTCCAATATTTATTTTGGGTTACTCTTTACCACTCTCTGGGCATTTTTAGCAGATGACAAATTGATGATATTTTTCTTCTTTTTCCCAGAAAACAGGATTTGACATTTTATGCAAATTGTCTACTTAGGAGACAATTTGCATGAAATGTCATATCCTGTTTTTTTGGGAAAAATAAGAGAAATATTTCAAGATGTCGTCTGCTGAAAATTTTACCCAGAGTGCTAAGCTTTAATACAGTACTCAATGACTGAGTAAATGAAAAATAAAGCAGGAAACTGATACAAAAATATTCTGGTATAAAATATAAATAAGTCTAGTGATATGAGCCACAACGCAGAAAACGTACCTTCTTACATGTGCAACCAGCGAAGATTCAGTTCAGCCTGCGCATTTGCGTAGTATGATCAAAGTCTTCACTGGGCGCATTTTAGATAGCCAAGGATGCATAGTTTCTTTCTGCGGACAACGAGGAATGAAGAAGTTGATTTTCGCGGGGCGCATTTTAGATAGGCAAGGATGCATGGTTTCTACATGCATGGACAACGAGGAATGATTAGGCTGATTTGAGTATTCGTTGGGCGCACATGTCTGAAGATACGTTTACTCACGTTGTGGCTAACTGACAGTATCGACGTATTTCTTGACAGTATCGACGTATTTCAATATAGGGATCAAACATGGGTTTTCATGCATTAACATTCGCCAGGTCCCGAGGGAGGTGTTGAAAACCGAGGCCGGAGGCCGCGGTTTTAACCCCCCCCCCCCCCCCATAGGGAACTGGCGAATGTTAATGCATTGAAAAACCATGTTCAATCGCTGTTATTGCATAAAAAACTGAAAACAATTGCTACATTTCGCGTTATTTCTAGCACTATTTTGTTTCGCCTTTTCACCGATGTCTCGCGAACGCAATTTCCACGGAATATGCTTATTCTAGGGCCGGGCAGTACATATCTCGTAACGGCAGCAAATCTGTGGCCCCGGTACGAGCATATTGAAAGTTGCGTAGCCGTGCATTAACAGCGCGTGAATTGCTTTGTTTATACACGGCTTTTCGTCGGTTAATGCACGGCTATTAATAACGTGCGGCACTGCTTTTTATGCAATAATGGTTGTCTTCATTCAGGTAAGATGAAGGACTGTAATCTACATTACCAGATTCGGTTGATTTTACAAGCATGCCAAACAGCCTCATATAATAGAACAGAAAAAACATTGCAAGTGCAATTAACAATGACGAATGGCTCCGAAATACAAGGAAGGTAACAATCGTCTTAATCCTATGACCACCTGGCTAACCTAAACTTAAACCAGTATCTGTTTCTGCTAAATCAGTCAATTAGCCTCTCGCAAAACAAGTTACAAGAAATATTAGTCATGCTCCAAATGCATTTTAGCAGTACAGAGAACACTCGTTATAGCGACAACATATATTCCAAAAGATGTTGCCATTAAAATGAATTTGCTGATGTAACGAATGTTTGATTAGATGAGTAGAATTATATGTAAAAAAGGCCTTGTTTTTACTCTTATTTTCCCAGGGCAAATATGTTTTGTTAGACTCACCTCAGCGAAGTGATTCTAACAAATACAGTCGAACCTCGATAACTCGAACACCGATGGCTCGTTTACCATGGCTAATTCGAACTCGTTTTTGAGTCCCTATGAAATTCTTCCGATAGATCAATTAAAAAAAATATATATATATTTAAGGGAATTTTCTTATTGTATCGTGAAATTGTATGTTGTGTGTACTCATTAGAATCGCCTCATCGGATGAGGCGATTCTAATGCGTACACTCAACATACAATTATTGTGTAGAAAATCGAGAAAAAAAATCCCTAAATTATCGTCATTTGCTTCCAGACTTGGCATCATAATTAACCCTCAGTGGCTCGAACCACCCATGTCCCGAACAATTTACTATGGTCCCAAAGATGTTCGAGCCATCGAAGTTCGACTGTATCCAAAACATACGTTTCTTGATGTATTAAATAAAATGTTCTTGGTGCATAATTTCTGGTGTACTGTACACAACTTAATTATGCTTTTAACAAATTATGTCTTAGTATCGAGTGTCGGTATAACGAGGGTTGTCTGTAGCTGTAATAATCACTGCGACAGTCGGGGAAATCCTTACTGTGTATAATAAGAAAGTAGATCACAATGGACCTACTCATCTGAGTAGCCTAGTAATACATGTGCGTACACACAACAGGTTACCTGTCTTTGAAATCCAGAATGTTCGTTACGTTTTCATTTAGCTTTTCCTGTTATGTCATGATCTTATTTACCTATCTAGTTTCTTAATGCAACTGAATGAAAAAATACAGGTATTCAGTTACAAAGAAGAATACAATTTGAAACTTCAGCTGATCTTTACCAATTAGAAAGCAAATCATCGAAATCCTGGACTGACTAGAAACGGTTCCAAGCCACCACTGTTTATTAGTATACTGGTTCAAGTCCAGACAACTAGAACTAAAAAAAAATCTTCCCAGAAAATACATATTAAAATCACTGGTTCAAAATCAAAATCAGCCTTAGTTATGTTACAAAGTTCAGCTTCACTAACCCATGCTTCCGTGGAAAATACAAAGGGTAAAATAGCTACATTAGTCGTAAAGCGTAAACACAAACAATGAATGATGCAGAAATAATAGAAATGAAAATAATTCGAATCCCCAAAAGAGAAATGTTCCCTATGACAAGTCCACCAAGCGAACATGTACACCATGACATGTTCACCCAGTAAAAGTGTATTTTATGACGTCTTCTTCCAGGATACGCTTTGGCATTTCATGTAAATTTTCTTTTTTAGCAGACGGCATTTTGAAATATTTTGTTTTTGCTGAAGGAGACAATTTGCATCAAATGCCAAAGCCAGTTTTCTGGGTAAAAATAAGAAACATATTTCAAAATACAGTCGAACATCAATAGCTCGAACACCGATGGCTCGCTCGCCATGGCTGATTCGAACTCGTTTTTGAGTCCCTACAAAATTCTTCCAATAGCTCAAAAAGACAAATACTTAGGGAGAGTTTCCTATTTTATCATGAAATTGTATGTTGTATGTACTCATTAGAATTGCCTCGTGGAGGCAATTCTAATGAG